>OX596220.1:1911333-1987385 GCA_951394215.1 Glyphodes perspectalis
TGGTCGTCCCAGCTGGTGACGGCGGCGACGACGCGTCTGCGCGGCGAGTACGTGTCGCGGCAGCAGCGCGCGCACGACGCGCTCGCGCGCAAGCTCGCCGCGCTCGCGCAGCTCAGCCGACAGAACGAGCGCTGGCTGGCCGCCCTGCAGGTCAGTGGGCGCGCAGCCGGGGGCACAGCTGGCTGGCTGCAGGGGTGACGGCGGCGACGACGCGTCTGCGCGGCGAGTACGTGTCGCGGCAGCAGCGCGCGCACGACGCGCTCGCGCGCAAGCTCGCCGCGCTCGCGCAGCTCAGCCGACAGAACGAGCGCTGGCTGGCCGCCCTGCAGGTCAGTGGGCGCGCAGCCGGGGGCACAGCTGGCTGGCTGCAGGGGTGACGGCGGCGACGACGCGTCTGCGCGGCGAGTACGTGTCGCGGCAGCAGCGCGCGCACGACGCGCTCGCGCGCAAGCTCGCCGCGCTCGCGCAGCTCAGCCGACAGAACGAGCGCTGGCTGGCCGCCCTGCAGGTCAGTGGGCGCGCAGCCGGGGGCACAGCTGGCTGGCTGCAGGGGTGACGGCGGCGACGACGCGTCTGCGCGGCGAGTACGTGTCGCGGCAGCAGCGCGCGCACGACGCGCTCGCGCGCAAGCTCGCCGCGCTCGCGCAGCTCAGCCGACAGAACGAGCGCTGGCTGGCCGCCCTGCAGGTCAGTGGGCGCGCAGCCGGGGGCACAGCTGGCTGGCTGCAGGGGTGACGGCGGCGACGACGCGTCTGCGCGGCGAGTACGTGTCGCGGCAGCAGCGCGCGCACGACGCGCTCGCGCGCAAGCTCGCCGCGCTCGCGCAGCTCAGCCGACAGAACGAGCGCTGGCTGGCCGCCCTGCAGGTCAGTGGGCGCGCAGCCGGGGGCACAGCTGGCTGGCTGCAGGGGTGACGGCGGCGACGACGCGTCTGCGCGGCGAGTACGTGTCGCGGCAGCAGCGCGCGCACGACGCGCTCGCGCGCAAGCTCGCCGCGCTCGCGCAGCTCAGCCGACAGAACGAGCGCTGGCTGGCCGCCCTGCAGGTCAGTGGGCGCGCAGCCGGGGGCACAGCTGGCTGGCTGCAGGGGTGACGGCGGCGACGACGCGTCTGCGCGGCGAGTACGTGTCGCGGCAGCAGCGCGCGCACGACGCGCTCGCGCAGCTCAGCCGACAGAACGAGCGCTGGCTGGCCGCCCTGCAGGTCAGTGGGCGCGCAGCCGGGGGCACAGCTGGCTGGCTGCAGGGGTGACGGCGGCGACGACGCGTCTGCGCGGCGAGTACGTGTCGCGGCAGCAGCGCGCGCACGACGCGCTCGCGCGCAAGCTCGCCGCGCTCGCGCAGCTCAGCCGACAGAACGAGCGCTGGCTGGCCGCCCTGCAGGTCAGTGGGCGCGCAGCCGGGGGCACAGCTGGCTGGCTGCAGGGGTGACGGCGGCGACGACGCGTCTGCGCGGCGAGTACGTGTCGCGGCAGCAGCGCGCGCACGACGCGCTCGCGCGCAAGCTCGCCGCGCTCGCGCAGCTCAGCCGACAGAACGAGCGCTGGCTGGCCGCCCTGCAGGTCAGTGGGCGCGCAGCCGGGGGCACAGCTGGCTGGCTGCAGGGGTGACGGCGGCGACGACGCGTCTGCGCGGCGAGTACGTGTCGCGGCAGCAGCGCGCGCACGACGCGCTCGCGCGCAAGCTCGCCGCGCTCGCGCAGCTCAGCCGACAGAACGAGCGCTGGCTGGCCGCCCTGCAGGTCAGTGGGCGCGCAGCCGGGGGCACAGCTGGCTGGCTGCAGGGGTGACGGCGGCGACGACGCGTCTGCGCGGCGAGTACGTGTCGCGGCAGCAGCGCGCGCACGACGCGCTCGCGCAGCTCAGCCGACAGAACGAGCGCTGGCTGGCCGCCCTGCAGGTCAGTGGGCGCGCAGCCGGGGGCACAGCTGGCTGGCTGCAGGGGTGACGGCGGCGACGACGCGTCTGCGCGGCGAGTACGTGTCGCGGCAGCAGCGCGCGCACGACGCGCTCGCGCGCAAGCTCGCCGCGCTCGCGCAGCTCAGCCGACAGAACGAGCGCTGGCTGGCCGCCCTGCAGGTCAGTGGGCGCGCAGCCGGGGGCACAGCTGGCTGGCTGCAGGGGTGACGGCGGTCACGGAGGAAACTGCCCGGGAATAGATGCTTATTAACATACTAGTGCAAGAAAGTGCGCGTCTGCATATGAATGTCTACTTCTGTTTCTCCCCCCTTTCTTGCTCTCTAGCTTTCTCACTTGCTCAAACATATGTATGTAAACTCTGTTTGAATGCGGTGGGTGACACCCAAAAAATTAAACATACTTTTTATGATTATTATCGCGGCCCTCGGCCCAAGAGATCCCGGATTTAAAATCTCGAGACCAGCCAAAGGTCGTCGCTGGATTTCTCGTGAGTGCATCATCTTTAATAAAATTTATTACCCAATACTTACCCTGACTTCGGTCTGAGTCATGATGTTGGTTTATCACCTCCGTGCCTCGGAAAGTACGTTAAGTCGTTGGTCCTGCGCCTGACCTCTCTCCGGTTAGTGGAAGATCCGGATTTTTTCCCCGGAGAAATGCCTTACGCATACCTCCCCATCCAGACAATCCAGGATTATTTTAGCCGACCCTTTTTTAATATATTTTCTTATATACTAAATTTATTATAAAATACGTTTCATTATAATATCAGCTCGATAAAGGTCGACTTAGGTATGGATCTTAAACTAGTTAATTTCGAATTGCCGTCTCACCCATAGATTTAGAATGTACAAGATACACAAAGACGGCTCGGAGACATGACCAAAATAAATTTAAGCATGTGTTGGTTGACGTCTATGTGTGAGTTCAAAATAGTGTTGTCAAAGACGCACTTTCACATTATCGACTGATTCAGTTGTATACTAATAATATAGGTATTTAAAACGCTTATTTATACTTTTGATTAATTATTTATGGCATTGACTGAAATCAGTAGTTGTATATATTAGGTAAATTGGAATTAGTCGGTAAGAAATCTCATTCTAAGCAGTTCTATAAACAATGAGATGGTAAAATTCTTCGTATATTCAGCGAATAAAAAATTAAAAAAATTGAAATATGTTCTATGATTTATACTAAGACAAAAAGATATGACTTTTGCTTTGACTGATGGAATGAAATGGAACAAATAATATATTAGCAACTTTTAATTTGGTGTCATTTAGTTATTTAATAATAATATGTAGTGCAACAATTTTTTTGCTGCCGTCATTTGCCGTCAAAATGTTTTCTGCAGATAGTGGAGTTCTTACTGGGAGTCCAATCTGGTCTGTCTATAGTCCGCATCCACTTTTTACACAATGCTGAGTTGCTTGGAAACCTAGAAAAATTATCAGTTACTTAACTAACAAATTTACGGAGATAATGAGTTCCCAATGTGAATATAATTATATTTCAACATAACTTGGCTAAATAACTTCGTATTCATGTCATGATGTCGTAAAAAGACGATTAAGTTTTTATCGATACTTGTGACGTCACCGCTATGTCAAGCACTAGCGTAACCAAACTATTTACAATTTTACACAATATTTTCCCCAATTCTGATTATAATCACGATGTATACTTAGAAAGATCAATTATAATCAATATACTATTGTAAACATATTTTTCTAAACTGATTACTAGCAACAATTTGACAAAATATGGTTTGAAAAAATCTAATGATAAAATCGTATTTACCTGTTAAAAGTGTATTTATTCGGATTATTCCGTCGTGTAACCTCACAATCACGTACAGAACAAGTCACCTCAATTGCACATTTAATATTCTCGATTATAATCTAAGGTTTAATACATAAATGCACAAATTTCACTGCGACGTAGAATAGACCGGGACGCTATGGCCTCTTACTCGCAAAAACATTGACATATAGGTACTTCATTCGCTCTCTCTTTTTCTCTCAGGCGGTTTGTATTTCAGCAGGATTTCTCGCTCCCACGCTTTATGTATCTTTTGCGTAGTCAAAAAATTCTAAATCTATGGTCTCACCAGACTATGAGAGTGAAGGAACAGATAGTGCACGTGTGTTAGCGCTGACACTTGTGCACTATAATATCTCCTGTGCAATTGACTAAGCAACAAATGCGCTGTGCCGCCAATGACCAAAATCAGGTTACGTGATAAACCGTGTGGTTGAAAGGATATTATTTTATTAAACGTACACACTAACTGGCTTCAAACCATTTTCCTAGTAGTGTAGGCAAAGATAATCAAACATGTACGGTACCATTAGAATAGAATATAGTAGAAGAACTCCTGGCGCAAGTAAAGTTATTGGTTCCAGCTCACTTGCCTCGTCACCCCATCAAAAAAACATTTTCTTTACCTGCGTCTAAGACCAATCTGGGACGACATGCTCCTATGCCGAAATGTTATAGCGAATATAACGAAAATAGCTGCTGATATCTTTCACGATTCCCTAGACCTAATTTGGCTGGAAACAGCTAAATTATAAATGAATCCCAAATCTATTTGATTCATATTTTAATTGTTAACTAAACCTATTGTATTATTATTTAATTGTTATTTAAAATTTTAATTCTTAATGTTAAGTTTACGTATGTTGTTACCCTCAATGTTGTGTACGCCTGTAATAGGCGTATGTATAGGAATTTTATGACCATATTATTTTATGTTACAAGTGTTACATATATATACTGTTGGTGTACCTTTTTGGACAAATAAATAAGAAAATCGTATTGCCAAAACACTGCAATAACAGTTACACAGGTTTGAAAAGTTACTACTTGAATAACATCACGCCCATAATCCCCTAAGGGGTAGGCAGAGTCAAATGGGCAGCAGGCCCCTTTAACCACATTCAGGTCAAATAAAACTGGGGTGGTTTAGATGGAAAATTCTGAAAAAGTAGTGACAAGTAGCTAGCTCGTCGCCTACACAATCACAAACCCCATATACCATTAGTCGCCTTTTTAAAGATGCTAGGCAAGAAACACAGTTGGCACATTATTTTTAAGTCCTGTAAATGGTATATAGTAGTAATAACTTAATAAGAAACTGTTTATACCTAGTACATACATACATACATACATACATAATGTCACGCCTTTTTCCCATGGGGGTAGGCAGAGATCACGTACTTCATTTGCTACGATTCTGACATACACCTTTCGCTTCTTCTACATTCATAATAGTTTCATTATACATAGTAACTTTTTACTAATTACTCTAAAATATTAGTTCATATTAAACCAAACATTTAATCTACAAACTTGTATGGTTACAAGGAAAACAAACAACTTAATGCTTATTAATATACGTACCATCTCCTTGTTTATTAAATGCCATCATCAATATTTCCGCATATTGTTGATGTCATCCAATAACATACAAACGCACAAACAAATAAATGTTAACGTTATTTTATGAGTTGCGTAGGTTTATTACATACCTACATGATTAATAAGGAGGAGTCGAGGTAAGAAGAGGCATGCTCCGGTAGTTCGGACATGTGGAAAGAATGGATGACGAAAGATTGACTAAACAGATATACAATGCGAATGTGGAAGGATGTAGGAGCCGCGGAAAGCCCAGGCTCACCTACCACGACCAGATTGGTCGTGTATTAAAAGAAGGTGATGTTAGGAGTCATAAAAATCGTAGAGCTTGTATGAAAAGGATTATGAATGTTGAAGAGGCGAGTGAGGTGTGTAAGGACCGTGCCATATGGCGTTCGGTTCTCTCTGCCTACCCCGCTAGGGAAGTGGCGTGAAGTTTAGTTAGTTAGTACATGATTAATATACTCCTACAGTCATATGTTAATTCTTTTGATATTTCAAAAATATTTTAAATTCTAAATATCATCATCTCCCTAGCGTCATGTCCCGTGCTTAGACGGGGTCCGCTTAGATCATGATCCAGGATTATGAGAGTCTGGTAATTACATTGAAGCGACTGCCGGTCTGACCTTCGTAACCCTTATATAAATAAGTAAATAAATAATGAAATAAATTCTTCAGACTGACACACCAATTCCCTAGTCCCAAGTACTAAGTTTGTGCTTGTGCTATGGATACTAGCTGAACAAATAGACGTATTTAAATACATTTATCGAGTTCCATGACTCGAGTACAAATCTCCATGTTCTAAATGAAATGAAATAAAATGAAATAATCACCCCCCGGACCACGGAAAAAGAGGGGGTTGTAACCCTCGATTTTTTCTCTTTGTCGTATGATTTTTGTACGGTGTTGCGGAATAATGGATTAGAAGCTGTATTGAAACAGTATGAAACTGATGCCGTACAGAATCAAATGACCAAATTTACCCTGGAAATTGTCAGAAAATCAAAAAAAATTACCGACTTTGTGGCGCACCATTTTTTTACGGCACTGCGCGCTTTCATATTATTTTTCATGGATCTATCGATGGTAAAAATGCCGTACAAAAATATATGACCAAAATGTACTCACTCTACAGGCACTTTTAAATTCTCACCAGCACCCAGTTGGACAGCTTACAAGTGACGGCATAGTGCTGAATCTTATTATTTTATGCTCTTATATCGTCCTATATACGTCACCTGGTGGTTCATATGACCCATCCATTTTGGACATGGGCCAGTGGTCTATATGTGATGTAGTGTGATATTTATTTATTGTTTGAATGTGCAGGTTTTATTATGATGTTTTCCCTCTTCGCTGAGTTAGTATTTAAATACGTACGTACATAGATTAATTATGACTACCTCATCTTCATATATATATAAAAAAATTGCTGTTCGTTAGTCTCGCTAAAACTGGAGAACGGTTGGACTGATTTGGCCGATTTTGGTTTTAAAATATTGGTAATCTTCTACGAAAAGTTTGTGCGGTAAGAAAATATGGATACATTGCGAGGAAAATAATAAAAGGAAATCCGAGAACGGGGCGTTACGAAGTGGGCCGGGACAGCTAGTAGCAGTATAAATACCGAGGCAGGAGACGTTTAGAGTCATTCCGCAGTCCTGTCTCTTGTGTTAGCTGTGAGCTGTTGTACATAATTCCTTCGGATAGTTGATTATCGCCTTACAACATGGAATTGAAGAATATCGCAGTAGGTTTGGTGATACTTGCAGTATGTTTCATCTTTGTTTCATGTGATAACCTCCTAAATGGAGTAATATGTCCACATGGTTACGTCAAAGTATATGACAGGTGTATTCCCAAAGATGATGACTACGAATAGAAACAGTTGGAAATAACTAAAAGGAGCAGAGAACAGATCTTAAAATTACAGTACGACGAATTTCTTCACCCAAAAGGAAAATTGATACATACATAACGTCACGTAAGGGGCAGCATGACCCTTCAACCATATTCAGCCAAAAATAAAGCCGGGCTGGGTTAGATAGAATATTGTGAAAAAGCAGTGACAAGCGGCTAACCGGTCGCCTACACAATCACAACCCCAAAACCCGATACACCATTAGTCGCCTTTTACGACAGGCTTGGCAAGAACCACAGTTGGCATATTCTTTTTAAGTCCCAGACCAACATAGGACAGTGGGCTGGATTGGATGGTAAGCTGTGAAAAAAAATTATGCAGTATATTTTCAAATTTATACATAGAAAATTCAACAAATTTGGATCACCAAATAGTTATGTCAGCCATATTCTATATAGGTATCAACCTATATAGAATATGGCTGACATAACTATCGCCACATCATGCCATTTGATTGGCACGCAAACGTGTAAGTTGCAAATAATGTTTACAAAAATCATGTCCATATATAAAATTTGTTATGTCACTTAATTTAAAATAAATTATATTCTAGTAGAAATGTTAAATTTCAATTTGTCAGATAGAGGTATTCGTCAATGTGATTTTGTTAGCTTTTAGTTTCCTGTAGTTCATAAAAGCAGATTATTTTGTACTTTAATGAATAATAAAAAAATGCCAGTCACTTATTCTACAATTTGGGACTATGAATTACGTGACGCGCTAGAAGGCGTGTCAGCGATCGTTTATAAAGGACATGTCAATCATTTTGTCCCTTGTCGGTCGGGCACCTAAAATTAATGTACCAAATATTTCTTTCTCTAGCATGTCGTTAAAGGAAAGTTATTGAAAAGTAGGGTCAACCACTGTCACTACTATTTCATAACTTCCCTTAGAGCCCGAATCTGTAGTACTTTTTTACTTAAAGTTAATATGATCACTTTTCCTTGAACCCTGTCTACCCTTAGGGGATAGGGAGGTTGTTTGTGATGATAACCTTTCATCATTCATCACGAATATGTCCAGTATGCATCATTCGTCGAATTCATGTTTTCTACTCCTGTCCATCCCCTGGTACATACATACATACATAACATCACGCCTATAATCCCCGAAGGGGTAGGAGGCAGAAGGCCCCTTAACCACATTCACCCAGAAACAAAACTGGGCTGGGTTAGATGTAAAATCGTGAGAAAGTGGTGACAAAAAGTGTTTTCTTACCCCTGTCCACCCCCTGGTGACGTAATTTATAGACCTTTTGACCACCTTACTGGCGAATGCCTTTTAACCTTTCTTTATACCTTTTTACGATTGTGAATGATAAAATAATAATAAATAGCTAGCTACGTTTGTGGTGTGAATATTACTGTCCATGTCTATTTAATTGTACTTGAAACAAGTTCCACATAATGTTTGTCTTAAACATAGTGTATATTTTAACTGTATCTTCTAATAAAGAACTCCTGTATTAAACGCTATATTATTTGTTTAACCACAATACCAATACACCTGTTTGACCACATGGACAAACATATGTATTGGATTCCTTAAAAAGACGATGTTTTTAAGGAATCCAGTACATCTGTTTGTCTATTCATGGCAATTGCAAAACAACTGAAAGTAGTTTTTTGACAACCCGGTTGCTCGAGTAGGAATATTAGCGAATAACGGGTGTCCGTTTCTTAAATATCTAAGTTTCTAACTTTGCGAACTACGCGCTCGCTCTAAAAGTGGATGTACATCCGCCGAGCTAGGTGTTGCTTTACTCAAGCAACATCTCGCTCGTCTTAAATCAAAATACAGGTAAATCAATGAGACTTTCACGTAACTTAGTAAATATTATGTTTATACTAAACCCAATGAAGGAATCACCACTCCTATTAAGTCTGTGATTTGGAACGGCAAGTCTGTGTCTATTTCTAGTATTAAAAGAATGAGTATCTGATTTTTTTTGGGAATATCTGAATGTTCTTGTAAACATACGTGATACAATCTAAAATGTATTGTGACGCTAGTGTCAATATATTGATTTCTTTAAACAGTTCTCTGAGTGAATCACACTCTCTGAGGCCATATATGGCTGACGGCCCTCTTCTGCAATATGAAAATAGTCTTAATATTAGCCGCAGAACCCCACAGCAGCAGACCATATGACATGACACTATGAAAATAACTGAAATATACCAATCTTGCCGTTTCAACAACAGTTAAGTATTTTATTTTCCTGACTGCATATGCCGCAGAGCTAAGTCTCCCTGCCAGGGTCGCAATATGAGGAGCCCATTGCAATTCTGAATCCAAGAAGATCCCGAGAAATACAGTAGAATTGACAACTTCAATTGCTTCATTATTTACTATAATGCTCGGGCTCACCTGCCTTACGTAGTAATGAAAATTTCAAACTTTTGTTTTTTTTTTAGCATTAAGACAAAATTATTAAATTAACAGTATTCCTTACATTTTAACAAATTATTTAGTAATATTAATGACCCGCTCCTAATAGCCGACTTTCTTGTGAACGAACTCATCTTCCTAGCGTTATTTCCCGTGCTTAGACGGGGTCCGCTTAGACCATGATCCAGGATTTAGCGAGTCTGGTAATTACATTGAAGCGACTGCCAATTTGACCTTCGTAAGCCTAAGATAGGAAAAACAGACAATTTTCGGATCATGGTTAAAAATTCAAAGTTGTTTAAATTTGCAGGTTTTTATCACGATGTTTTCCCTTACCGTCGAGCTAGTGGTATAAATATGTACATAGATTTGAAAAATCTAGAGGTACATGCCCGGGTGTGAACCCGCACTCCTTTTTTTTTTTTTTAGTTGGGGAAACTCCCTCGACCCGTCACCCTCTGCTCGGGGAAGCAGAGGGCGGTGTGTCGGACTCGAACCGACTCAAACCCCAACGTGGCCTCCCGCGGCGCAGTTCCGGAGGAGCCGGTATCCCCACTGTCGGGACTATACGACAGCTCCTCCGGTGATGCGCGTGCCGCGCTGCGCGGCTCACCTCGCGCGGCGGTGGTCGATGCTGTGCAGCCCACGCCATCAGTCGTCGGATGCACAGCACCGAGCACGCGCGCGCGTCGAGACATGCCAGGCCACCCAGCATGTCTCTACTACTCCGCCCAGGATTCAGACGCCGATCGTCGCCGTGACTCTCCCTCTGCTAAACCAGAGGGCACGCGGAGAGCGTCTCGTCAGAGGGGGCCGCCTTCCGCCCGGCGACCTAAATTGAGGGCAGAGCCCTGTCATCACGGAGGGAGAGGAGATCCCTCTGCGACCCACCACAACGCAGCGCAGTGCGCCCCTGTCGGGTTGCCGAGGATAGGGAGGCGAGCAACGACACACTCAGCTCCTCCTCTTCCTCGGCAATCCTAGTCCGGCCGCAGGGGGCTGCGGCCGGTGCCGCAACTGCTCGGTGGGAAATGCCGAGCAGTCGCAGCTCACCTCGGGGTCTCTCTTAGCTTCGGCCCTGTCCTGCACCAGGGCCTACTAAGCCCCCCCGGTACGCCAAACCGAAGACCCCAGCGGGGGGGAACCCGCACTCCTCGGTTAAGAGGCGCATGTCCTTACCATTGAGCTACCACCACTCCAACGTGTTCTTGTGAACGAACTAATGACTGTATAATTATCAATATTAAACATATGCTCACTTTGCCTCAACCAAGTTCTGTTAAGCACAATACATGTATATTATTTTGATTGAGACAGTTCTATTTCTAATTCTTCGCCGGAAAAGCCCTGAATATTTTGATGTTTAATATTTTTAATATTGGACTTTTCTTTTGTCATTGATTTATACAAGCTAGAGAGATCCTCTGTTGTCAAATGTTTACATTTAAATTATTTGGAACACATTCCAAAGTCTATTACTACATGTCTGCTCAATAAAGCATTGGAGGTGAAGGAGCCAGTTTATTTGTAGAAGATTTAAAAAAATACGATAGCGACTCAGCTACTTGTCCTTTATAATATGCAGGTATAGGGATGTGGCGCTAGGGATGTGGCGCGAAGTTTAGTTAGTTAGTTAGTCTAATAAAATTTTAATTTAATATAATCAATAGCATGGAATTGATTACAATAAAATGCTAATGTTCAAAATGACAAATTCAAATTGTGTCTTCAATCATTTTTTACCTATGGCAGACTGTTGCTGTAGGGAAATGTAAATATTAAAAAATCTTTTATCATCAAATATTTCAAATTTGACTGGCCCGTTGGTCGAGTGTTTAGAGACCCTGGCCACGAAACCAAGGGTCGCAGGTTCGAATCCCGCTAGGGGCAAATGTTTCGTGTGATGAACATGGACATTTGTACTCGAGTCATGGATGTTTATAAATGTATTTAAGTATGTCTATCCGTTCACCTAGTATCCATAGCACAAGTATAAGCTTAGTTTGGAACTAGGGAATTGGTGTGTCAGTCTGGAGAAATTGTTTATTATTATTTCTCTCAAAGTCTCTTATCCACATTTTTCCTATTTCTTACCATAATTACTAATGTGGTATGTGTATTAAACTTATATTTTTATATCCTATTCGTTATCTATACTAATATTATAAAGAGGAACGATTTGATTGTTTGTTGCATTGAATAGACTTCGAAACTATTGGACCGATTAAAAAAATCATTCACCAATGGATAGTTACTTTATCAGCGAGTAACATATGCTATATTTTATCCCACTTGAACGGGAACTACGCGGATGAAACCGCGGGGCGCTGCTAGTTTTATGTCAAGATGCACCTGGTGTGCAATAATTATTTATAGAAGTCCCGGTTTAAGTATATTGTTATTCCCTAATTCGTCACTAAACATTACTTTCCACTCAGATGAAGTAGCGGGCAACAGTCAGTGTTATTGATGCTTCGAGTACCGAGATTCCAGACACAATTGATTTTCAATTGTTATGGACCCGATATCGCGACGACCGGGACGTCTAAGGTTAATACTCTCTCTCTCTCTCTTTCTGTCTATTAGGTTTTCACTACTTCTACTACTACTGAGCCGATAGTGATGAAATTTGGCACTCCTCAAGTTTGAACCCTGATACAAGAAGAGACATAACTAACTAAACTTCATGCCACTTCCCTAGCGGGGTAGGCAGAGAGAACCGAACGCCATTTGGCACGATCCAAAATCAGATCCCACAGAACACATAGTATAATCTGTTCTTAAGGTAAATATTAATAGTCGAATAAAATTAGGTAACAATTTTAACAAACGATAGTAAAGAAGACACACATTTCACGACTTTAAGAACATTTATTGTAAAGAAAAACACAACTGATTTGTGGAACAATGCAATACACAAACGAGACAGTAACATTAGGACGTATGAAAACTTAATAAAACTTTTCTGAATAAAATTTCCATGGCATTATGTTATGTTTCACATTAGAAGAATAAATATTATTATTGAGACAAGTCCTGAAAGCTCAATCACATAATTTAGTAAATAAATAAAATATGAATAAATATCCGACTACATCACATACATTGATCTGACTCCTAAGTAAGTAGCTTAAGCACTTGTGTTACGGATATCAGAAACAACAGTGGTATTCCAAATATATACTTAAATATTGGATATTAACACCTAACTCAGAACAAACATAAGTATTCATCATACGAATGTTTGTCCTGGGTGGGAATCGAACCCATAACTCTTGGCGCATGGGGCAGGGTCACTACCGAATGCGCCATCGAGCCAGTCAAACGATACCAAGTTAGTGAAATAAGACCAAAAAATCTACCTCAAAACTAAACTTATATGGTTGTACTCTAGTCACGACCACGACCCTTTGACACGACCATTTGTACTCTAGTCACGGATAGTATAATATACAGAGCATTAGCTCTGTATATTATAGAGTACAAATGTACATTTGCCCCAAGCGGGATTCGCGCGATCTTTAGTTTCGTGGTCAAAGTCTCTAACCATTAGACCAAGTGGATAGCAGAGATTTTGTTCCAGAAAACTCACTGAACAAATAAAGCGTTACATAATAACACAGAAACAGATGGAATTGAGATATTATAGGCTACCACTGCTATAGTTCTTTGGTGTATAGATCATTTTGAAACACTTGCACTACAGTATACTGTTGAATACCGCTTTAGTTCGTTGTGAGTATACATGTGCATATAACACTGCGTTACGTCAGACCGGCTCACTGCATTAAGTGCGTCATATCGCTTCTTCAATACGTTGGAACACTGCTTAGGCCCTGAAGAATGTGCTCAGTCAGATCAACACTATGTGATAGCGCAATTTAGAGCTAACTTATAAAGTTACTTGAGTTACTGTGTCAGCTTTCTGGTGGTGTTGATGAAAGTTGAACCAATATCGAGCTATCCTCAGCGTCCAGCCAAGCATACAATCATTATCCTTCTTCAAGCGTGTCAGTGATCCATCTGACGTAGATCTTGGTCTAAACCTCCTGTATTTAAAATCAATCAGCTACAATATCTTCTCAATTCTTCATCTCCAGTCCAGCTTTGCATAAGTAGTCACAGGAATAGACAGCTTAGATTTTTCGATACTATTATAGTACTTGGCCACTCAATAAGATAGTTTGTTAATAGGCGATTAGGTTTTGCACTTCACAAACTCGGTACCCCGCTCTGTCTCACGTACCTTCGTACGGCTTTCATCGTCATAGCATCGTTTATATAAGTCGTGTCTTCGGTGAAGTGCTTATTCTATTGTTCCGTTTAAAAATTAAGTTCGTTGTAGTCGTAATCAATTTCGACACACCACGGACCAATTTGCATATATCCATTAGGGCACATTATCTTTTTGAACATAGCTGTTGAAAATGCGAGTAAGCACAACACTAGGAAAATTATACACTTTAAATACATGTTGGGAGACGCGTGTATGTTAGCCGTGTGAGGTCTAATAACAATGACGGGCAGTAATACTACTCGTCATATATATATATATATATTACTTATTATTCACTGGACTACCTATTTCCTTATCTTTTATATAAATTCCAATTAGTCAGTGTTATATTTACAATAGCCGCGCCTCGCGGTTTCAATTCCCGTTCCCGTGGGAATAGGAGGATAAAATATAAAGCTTATTTTAATTGCAGATAATGTAGCTTTCCATAGGTGAAAGAATTTTTAAAATCGGTTCAATGGTTTTGGCTTCAAAAAGCAAACGAATAAACTTACATTCGCATTTATAATATTATTTTGGATGTGGTCGAAGAGTTTCCTTCCTCCCGATGTATCGAGAGCCGTACATATATACTTAGTGGGAATAAAATATATAGGTGTGAACACGGACTAGTAAAAAAAGAAGGACTCCACACTGTCATACTATAGCGTGAAGCCACGGTTATGCATGTTTGAGTAAGATACATAAGGATACCAGTTATCGGATATCTGTCAGTGGGAGCACTTATTATTTCAATGTGTGACGTAAGTTGCGTGTCAAGTTGGAACACCTGAGCAGTCTCAATGTTTGTCTCAGTGGCGCGGAGTCCTTCTTTTTTTACTAGTCCGTGGGTGTGAAATTAGTCACGAAGGGGTAAATACGCTCCGATCATAATAGATATTAGCTAAATATGCTTACTTAAACATACATACACATATTGACTGGTTCGTTGGTCTAGTGGTAGCATGCGCCGCCTAAGGACCAAGAGGTCTTGGGTTCAAATCCCGGGTCGGGCCAAAAATTTATGGCTGGTTATTTCAATATTTTAATTACCCAGTAACAGTCCGAAGTTAGGAAGTTAGCGATTTAATCACCCTCGTGGCTCGAAAACACGGCAAGCACGTTAAGCCTGCGCCTGACCTCTCTCCGGTCATGTCGAATTGCCGTCTCACCGGACTATGAGAGTGAAGGTACAGAGAGTGCACCTGTGTTAGCGCACACACTTGTGCACTATAATATCTCCTGCTCAGATGGCTAATCCTCGTTGAGATTGGCCGCCGTGACCGAAATCGGTATCGGACTACGCCCTCAATCCCCGAAGGTGTAGGCAGAGTCAAAAAGGAGTAAGCTTTTAAAAACGGACTTCGTTCGTCTTGAAAATGGTAATACACATTCATCATTCATTCAGAATGATGAATGTGTGAACGAATGAATGAAACCTGCACGTTTAAACAACCATGATCCAAATGGTCTAGTTCCCCCAAATAAGAGTTACGAAGTTATAAACAATTGTGGTGGGGATGGCTCGCTTTTAAGATATGGAACAATTACTACACAATTCGGTTCTAAAATAAACAAGATATAGTTGTTATTCTATGCATACAACGGTTAGTTGAACTAACGTATGTTCATCACTTTAGAAACATCTTTGACTCGAGTACACATGACTGTGTTCATCACACGAACATTTACCTCAAGCGGGATTCGAACCCGCGACCTTTGGTTTTATGGCAAGTCTTTAATAACTAAACTAAGTGACTTGTCATAAACATAATGTTTTTTAAGTTGTATGTAATAAATAAATTAGACTTAATTCAACTTTAACCACAGTGGCTTGACGTTTTGAACAGAGATAAGAATGCTTACGTTAGTCAACAATGACGTAAACCGCAATGAGTCAAGTGAACAGACAATAAACATGTATATGACGCATAAGTTATTACTTAGCATGCACAATTACAAGACGTCATACACTAAATATCTGCTAAACTCAAAGTATGAAATTCGAACTTTTTTCCGCCAGGGCAATAGACACTATTTATGCTACTTCATCTTCCTAGCGTTATGTCCCGTGCTTAGACGGGGTCCGCTTAGACCATGATCCAGGATTTAGCGAGTCTGGTAATTACATTGAAGCGACTGCCGATCTGACCTTCGTAACCCTAAAATAGGGGAACCAGACAATTTTTTTTAGATCATGGTTACAAATCCAAAGTTGTTTGAATTTGCAGGTTTCATCACGATGTTTTCCTTCACCGTCGAGCTAGTGGTATAAACACGTACATAGACTTGAAAAATCCAGAGGTACGTGCCGGGTTTGAACCCGCACTCCTCGGTTAAGAGGCGCGTGTCCTAACCATTGAGCTACCACCGCTCTATTTATGCTACTTATAGGCTATTAATTAACACTTTGCGGTTTTACCGTATATAATTTATTAAATATGAGTTAGTATTTTCCGGTAGGTAATTGGTATATATGATATATTCATTTTCTAAAACGGTAAATGACGACGGATATGAAGCAATAAACATTTGGAGGTAATTTAACTAAATTGGAAACACCTAGCCATTTAGAAGTCGTTAAAAATTCGATTGCGTTTATTTTTGGTAAAACCAACTTTTTGCAGTGATTAGGTGGTAGGTATTTGTTTTTTTTTTTATTTTGCATGAATCCCTTGGATTCAGTCCTATGGCAGAATCGTTATTCGTACCGTTCAAATGAAAGTGACGTAAGTCAAATCGTCCAGTAAATTTCTAACAAATTACACTTTTTGAGTTGGGCGACTTATTCTGTAAGAGTTCTCATGTCTTCTCTTTGTATTTGCTTCACTTTCATACACAAAACGTTTATGTTATATTTTTCAGAATGATGTGGACGACGTAAAACTGCAGTCGTCTGCGCTGAAGGACAAATGCATGTTGGCTGAAAAATATCAAGATGATATGAAGTACAGGTAAGACTGACCTAAATAAATAAAGATATTTTAAAATGTCTTTATTTTAATATATTTTAAAATATCTTAAAATATCGATTTATTTTTTCCCTCAAAATGCACGTATAAATCGTCAAGTTGTAATGGAAATATTTAAAGCAATGTGAATTCACGGATCGGGAATATTGACAACAATTCTATCGATAAGAAACTCGGTAATTGCTCTTTTCAGCGTTTCATTCTTCTCGGCAGAATTGTCGTAGAGTATATTATCTATGCGTGTATACATGTTTGAACAACGCCATCTGATATTTTATTGGAGCTATAATCTTGACTATTTCGTTATTCGTATTATCGTTACATTGACGCGACTGGATTATGGTTACAAATACAAAGTTGTTTAAATTTGCAGGTTTTCTTCACGGTATTTTCTCTCACCGCAGTTCGCTAAATACATAGATTTGAATAATCCAGAGGTACATGCTCGGATTTTAACCCGCACCCCTCGCGCGGCGTTTGAGGCGCGTGTCCTTACCATTGAGCTATCACCGCTCAGTAGCTACGCTACTGATGTCGCCTTAAAATGAACTTGTGCGGTTACAGATGCTCGGCGGCGATCCGGCGTCTGCGCGCTAACAGCGCGGCGTCGCCGGCGGAGCGCCAGCTGCTGGGCGAGCTGGAGCGGTACGCGCGGCTCGGCTCGCGGCTCGCCGAGCAAGTGGCGCTGCTCAAGCGGCACGCGCGACACAAGGGCGAGGAGGTGAGCGCAGCCCGCATCTACACTCTCACTCTTGAGTCCGCGGCGGAGCGCCAGCTGCTGGGCGAGCTGGAGCGGTACGCGCGGCTCGGCTCGCGGCTCGCCGAGCAAGTGGCGCTGCTCAAGCGGCACGCGCGACACAAGGGCGAGGAGGTGAGCGCAGCCCGCATCTACACTCTCACTCTTGAGTCCGCGGCGGAGCGCCAGCTGCTGGGCGAGCTGGAGCGGTACGCGCGGCTCGGCTCGCGGCTCGCCGAGCAAGTGGCGCTGCTCAAGCGGCACGCGCGACACAAGGGCGAGGAGGTGAGCGCAGCCCGCATCTACACTCTCACTCTTGAGTCCGCGGCGGAGCGCCAGCTGCTGGGCGAGCTGGAGCGGTACGCGCGGCTCGGCTCGCGGCTCGCCGAGCAAGTGGCGCTGCTCAAGCGGCACGCGCGACACAAGGGCGAGGAGGTGAGCGCAGCCCGCATCTACACTCTCACTCTTGAGTCCGCGGCGGAGCGCCAGCTGCTGGGCGAGCTGGAGCGGTACGCGCGGCTCGGCTCGCGGCTCGCCGAGCAAGTGGCGCTGCTCAAGCGGCACGCGCGACACAAGGGCGAGGAGGTGAGCGCAGCCCGCATCTACACTCTCACTCTTGAGTCCGCGGCGGAGCGCCAGCTGCTGGGCGAGCTGGAGCGGTACGCGCGGCTCGGCTCGCGGCTCGCCGAGCAAGTGGCGCTGCTCAAGCGGCACGCGCGACACAAGGGCGAGGAGGTGAGCGCAGCCCGCATCTACACTCTCACTCTTGAGTCCGCGGCGGAGCGCCAGCTGCTGGGCGAGCTGGAGCGGTACGCGCGGCTCGGCTCGCGGCTCGCCGAGCAAGTGGCGCTGCTCAAGCGGCACGCGCGACACAAGGGCGAGGAGGTGAGCGCAGCCCGCATCTACACTCTCACTCTTGAGTCCGCGGCGGAGCGCCAGCTGCTGGGCGAGCTGGAGCGGTACGCGCGGCTCGGCTCGCGGCTCGCCGAGCAAGTGGCGCTGCTCAAGCGGCACGCGCGACACAAGGGCGAGGAGGTGAGCGCAGCCCGCATCTACACTCTCACTCTTGAGTCCGCGGCGGAGCGCCAGCTGCTGGGCGAGCTGGAGCGGTACGCGCGGCTCGGCTCGCGGCTCGCCGAGCAAGTGGCGCTGCTCAAGCGGCACGCGCGACACAAGGGCGAGGAGGTGAGCGCAGCCCGCATCTACACTCTCACTCTTGAGTCCGCGGCGGAGCGCCAGCTGCTCGTTCGATTCTCTACCTCAAAAGGAGATCATGTCTTCACTTCCGTAATCCTCGAAGGGGTGGGTAGAATTTATGGGGCAACTTTAAACTCTTTCGGCCAAAAATTTTACTGGGTTCTGTTAGACCAAAAATTTAAAAACCGTACTGACAAGTGGCTAGCTCGTTGTCTACACAATCACACACACAGGACAGGCAAGGAACACAGTTGGCACATTGTTTTTTATTTCCAGAAATCCAGACCAACTTGGGACCTTTAACCTTTTTGGTTTATAATAATAACCTCCTAGCCTAATAAGGTTTACCCCGCTACGCCGAAGATATTATAGTGCACAAGTGTCTCCTCAAAAATAGGTGCACACTCAGCTCCTTCAGTCTCATAGTCCAGTGAGACGGCAAGCCGACATGACCGGGGGGAGGTCAGGCGCAGGATCATATACCCAGGAATATTGGTATTCCGTGGGATGTTCGATAAACAGACCTCAAGCGCGTGCCATGGGCAACAACTCACTTAACGTAATATTGCCGGGTTTATTTCTTACTTGAGTGTAACAGTGTTTTCAAAGGCGATTTAACCTGTTCTCAGCTTGAGAAATGGGAGACGGAGTACAAGAGGAAGGACATCGCGCTGGGCAAGTCTCACAGCGACACCATCTCGTCGATATTGCAACAACAGTAAGTGCCTTGTAGCGTGTTATAGGGTGGTAGGACTGACCAAATAATAAATCTATACTTATAATAATTATAATCTGTAGAGAGGTCAATTCTGTACATGAAATATATTTTCTAAATAACTATCAGGGGGTGATTAGTGATCGATACTGATGCCAAAAATGCAATCAGTAAAATTTTTGTCTGTCTGTCTGTCTGTCTGTATGTTCCTTATAGAAACAAAAACTACTCGACGGATTTTAACGACACAACTTTTTGATACAATTATTCTTCATACTCCTAGGCAGGTTATAGTATACTTTTCATCACGCTACAATCAATAGGAGCAGAGTAGTGAAGGGAAATGTTGGGAAAACGGGAGAAGTTACTCCATTTTTTAAGCTTCCGTTGCGTGTGCAGCCATAATGGTTAAAGTTACATAAATCATGTATGACGGAAATAGTCTTTATAATATTAACCATAAACGCGGGTGACACCGCTGGCACAGCTAGTAAATAATAAATTCGAATTCTTTATTTCAAATCATATGGGGAGCAACGGAGGCCCTTAAATCATAATCATAAATATTTATTTGCATAAAAACACGATATACAAGATGTTCAGACATTTTTACAGTGCAACATGTTCAGCCAAATATATTTCAGCATGCAAATGCGATGTACGAGCGGTGGTAGTTCAATGGTAAGGACTCGCGCCTCTTAACCGAGGAGTGCGGGTTCAAACTTGGGCACGTACCTCTGGATTTTTCAAATCTATGTACGTATTTATACCACTAGCTCGACGGTGAGGGAAAACATCGTGATGAAAAACAATTTTGGATTTGTAATCATGATCCATTAATTGTCTGGTTCCCCTATCTAAGGGTTACGAAGGTCAGATCAGCAGTCGCTTCAATGTAATTACCAGACTCGCTAAATCCTGGATCATGGTCTAAGCGGACCCCGTCTAAGCACGGGATATAACGCTAGGAAGATGATGATGTGAATGCGATGTAGGTAATTTTTTTTTTTATGACATTAAAGTTTTTTTTTTAAATTTTAATTAAAAACTATTTTTTTTAAGTTTATAATTAAAAACTTTAATGTCATAAAAAAAATTATCTGCCACATAACCACGAGGCATCTCTATAATATAGAGAATAACAATATTATTGTTTAAGAGTAATGGGCCCAAAGGGATGAAATTGCCATGGGCCTCATACGGTATAGTTACCCCATGCACTTCTTATTATAGTGTCTCTCGGATCAATCACCGGACAAGCCCGGGCCTTTAAGACTGGGGACATGGGTCCAACATGTAGAGGCCTGTTGAGAGTTTGATCTAACTGTGTGATGGAACACCGGCCGGGTGTTGCCCTTAGTTGCAGTATGAAACATACACTCGAAGGCGACATCCGGCTGATGCCTTATTATTAATATTATTAATTTTTGTGAGTTTATTATTGAGTGTTACCAGGGTCTCTAACCACTCGACCAACGGGTCAGTCAACTTATATAATGTCACTAAAATAATGACTTAAATAATGACGTAATTATATCTGTACTTATCTGAGTGCCCTTTGCTCCAATGTAGGTCCTTTTTCATTAGGGTGAACAGTTAAAAAATTTGGAAAATAAAACTAATGTTCATTACTAAATCTTTATTGAGATTCATAGACACTTGCACCATTCGAAATTCATAGACACTTGCACAATTTTGTCAACGCGGTAAGAGATAATAAACTCTAATGCTTATTACAATTACTACGCACGAAATCATGGCATGAGCTAACGTTTTATAACCGCTATCTTCTTTCAGGTCCAGCCAAATATCAACCCTGATCGAAGAGACCAAAATCCTGAAGGACCAACTCAGCATCGTGTAAATGCCAATATTGTTATTATCTACATCTATCAATAGTATTGTGATTGTCGTTTTGTAGTCAAACAATAGGCTCTCACTCAAATGAAAATTGAATAGAGCCACCACTGAGACTTAGATAAAATTACGAAATTAAGGTAAGATTAATTCGATGTTGATTCAAATTTGAAACTAGTTAATTTACAAATAATACTAACGGGACAACGATGTTGTTGGCGAAGCGTGGGTTCGTACTAGGCTTTCCGATTTAGGCATTGTAACAGGATCAATTTACTAAATAAATATTAAAAAGTTAAGCAGTTAATATCCAATATTTAAATATATTTGTAATACCACTGTTGATTCTGATATTCGTAACACAAGTGCTTAAGCTACTTACTTCGGAGTCAGATCAATGTATGTGATGTCATTGAATATTTATTTATTTATTGATTTCAAATTTTCCGCTCCCAACAAGTGCTGCCCCCTACACCACTGATCATGTATGTAGTACATGAGTATCATTGACCACGCTTGTGATCGCTTGTGACCACGGTCGTTGCAACACGGCCGACACGCCAAGCTGTAACTACTCATCTACTTCCTAATGCATATCGAGTTTAGTCCCGTTGTAGTGTTGCCGAAAAATCGATAGTAGTAGAAACCTAAAATCATCTAAACGATCGATAGGACAAGCCCAGCACCTCCCATGGCCACTTCGACTCGAACGATCGATAGGACAATCCATAGTATCGATAGCATCGATGTCGTTAGTGCAATACTATTCGTAAACAGCAATAGTATAGGCATTTTCGATCGCTGCCAACCACCTATCGATAGTATTGCTCCTCAATATCGTATAGACTATGATAGTATCGATAGTACAAAACTATCGATAGTCTATTCGGTATTGTAGAGCAATACTATCGATAATATTGATAGTATTTCTGTTTACCGATGGCTTCACACTATCGATAGCCTATCGATATTGGCCTATCAATCGACAACACTACCCGTTAGTATTATTCCTTGTGATGATAAAACGTGAGTGTTTAAAACATAGTTAAGTAATCTTTGTCTCAAATTGCCATTCACCGGATAGATACAAGTGACTGAGTTATTTGACGGATAGTTATATATGTAGTAGCAACTTGTAATGGTGTATGACATTGTGCGATTACAAATTTTCTATCAAATAGTGTTCATTTCGCGTGCGAGGAGAAAAATGTGTGTTATTATTGTATTTTGACATTTGTATCTGATAATGTTACTTAATCTGTTTGATCGCAGTGTGTATTGTTATATTTTGTAAGTACTTACTCAATAAAGGAAATGAAAATGTATTTTCTCTGAATTTGTAATGTAATGTCTTCCCTGTGTGAATGTAATGTTTTATAGTTTGTTGTTAAAAGTAAAATAACAAAGACAAGTATTGATAGAATCTTAGCTATAGCGCTATGTCTTACTTACGAATAATAATAATCTATACTTATAATAAATCTGTAGAGAGGTCAATTCTGTACATGAAATATATTTTCAAAATAACTATCAGGAGGTGATTAGTGATCGATACTGATGCCAAAAATGCAATCAGTAACATTTTTGTCTGTTTGTCTGCCTATCTGTCTGTATGTTCCTTATAGAAACAAAAACTACTCGACGGATTTTAACGAAACTTGGTACAATTATTCTTCATACTCCTGGGCAGGTTATAAATTTCAAATTTCAAATTTCAAAATCTCTTTATTTATATAGGCTTCAAAAAAGCACTTATAAATAGTCAATTTAAACAGAAAAAAGGATTACCACCGGTTCGGAAGGTAGAATCTATCGAGAAGAAACCGGCAAGAAACTCGATAGTTACTCTTTTAAATGCAAAGATTTACAATTTCGTGCTTAATATTCTATAGGTACTTATTAGGTAACAACACTGCAGGTGAACACTTCATTATGAAGTTAAACATAAATGCTTATCATTTAGGAAGTCTTCAAACTTATAATAGCCCTTTTTCATTAAGAACGCTTTAATGCACAATTTGAACTTATGTGAAGGTAATGCTAGTAGACTTTCTGGAAGTTTATTAAATATTTTAATACTAAGACCAATAAATGAATTACCACTCTTCTGGAGTCTATGGTTTGGAACAGCAAGTTTGTGTTTATTTCTAGTATTAAAACTATGAGTGTTTGACTTCTTAGGAAATTGGTCAATGTTTTTATATATACACCACTACTTTTTAATTAGTACAAAAAATTTAAGGGCCCATTGGGGGCGGCCTGTATGTTATATAAGAAGAGAAATTATTTTATAATATTCATAAACAGCAAAGTTATTAGCGTTTATCTATATCCCAAATTGTCGCTCAATTTATGGACGTAATTTGTAGAGCCCATTCATAAAAATGCATATCAAGCTGTCTCGCTCTCGCGGTCGCTTTCAGTCGCACCTCCGCCCCCCTTGCCCCGTGCTGTAGATACATAGCCATAGGTACCTACCTACATAAAAGTTTTCGCTACAACTTTAAACTACAATAAATCTTTACTATGGTTTTCTAACCAGCGCAACTCAGACAGAAGGTAAAATAATAAGCATTCGAAAAATAATACGCACTTTAATAAAAAAATCTAACTTTCCCTTCATACTAGACCGGGCTTAGAACCGGCAAAATTACTTTTTTACTTTAAATTAAAACGAAAATCAACAAAAAAAAGTAGATAGAAAATACCAAAACCACTAATACATACATAAAAAGAGTAATTTTGGCGTATTTAAAAAGTTAGAATCACGATATTTACAGTAATTTTGGTTTTATCTACATAACTACCTACGTATTTACAAAAATTAAAAACTTACAAGTATTTTAATTGTCCTTCAAAATGTCCACCTTCATTATCAATGCACAGACGGGCACGTTTAATTAACTTGTTTTTTTAACGAAATAACTGTACACTTATTTGCCGTTTCACTTCGTCAAAAGCGTCTAAAATACTTTGTTTTTATTGTTCTACAGTAACTGGCTCACTTATGTACACTCGACGCTTAATTTCACTCCACAAAAAAAGTCCATAGGTGTGAGATCTCACGTGTTAACATCGGATTGCGTATTGACCACCAGTGTTCATTACCTATGTTAATTAAACAACCCGATTCGCCTAAACAGACATTTATCCGAGTACAACACATTTGCTCCGGCATTTTCGAGTATCCAGCTGCAGAGCGCAGTCCTCGGTGCATAGTCTACGGTGGTTAATTCTTGCATCTTTTTGTAATGGTATTGATGCAATCCAGCCGAAATAGCAATTTTCCAGGAATAATACTGGCTGATAGGTATTGAAATGCCGAGCAGCGTCATTCGTAGGTACTTCGACATGGGTTTTCGGAGAAGTACGCTAGTACATTATCGTACAGGTCTTGCGGATACGCCGGCCTTTCTCGTCCTTGACTGTGGCTCGGTGCATGCAAAGAACCATGGTCGAGAAACCGCTGGTATGCATTTACCACGGTTCGCACGTTCGGCTGTCGAGCGTTAGGGTACTTTTCTCTGTACATACGTACGGCGACACTCGCGTTTTCACCACACAAAAAGTACACACATAATCACATACTCCCGGGATGAAAACTGGTACGCCATCGTGACGCGACAAAGAAATAGGAAAAAGTGATTGGGGCGAAAGGTGCGCGCGCGCGTGTCATCTCTTCCGGTATCGATTTGGCACTGTTTTGTTTATTTGTTATTTGACCTTCCGCAAGGATCGCTGGCGCAGAGAAAGGGGCGGGGCTTAAGCTTCGACGCGAGTTTGCCGGGATTTATCAATGGACTGCGGTCGTTCAAAGGAATGGAAAAACACTGCGCGTAGTACTATTTATCTATCGGCGCGTGTCACATTGATTCAACTTAATTTGACCAATTCTTTCACTTTTTTGAGGATAATTTTGGGATTTAACTTTTTTTACTTTTGACTACATTAATATGATTAGTAACCGATACTGAGTACCCTGTTTTTTTTTTTGTACTAATTAAAAAATAGTGGTGTATACATAATACAATCTAAAATAAATTGTGATGCAAGTGTTAAAATGTTAATTTCTTTAAAAATATCTCTAAGAGAGTCACGTGGTCTAAGGCCGTATATGGCTCTAACGGCCCTTTTCTGCAATACAAAAATAGTTTGTATATTAGCCGCAGATCCCCACAGCAGCAGACCATATGACATTACGCTATGAAAATAACTGAAATACACCAATCTTGCTGTTTCAACATCTGTTAATTGTCGTATTTTCCTGACTGCATATGCAGCCGAACTAAGTCTTCCTGCCAAGGCCGCAATATGGGAACCCCATTGCAATTTAGCGTCTAAGGTGATTCCAAGAAATACAGTTGAGTTAACTACATCAATTGCTTCATTGTTCATAGTGATTTGTGTATTAACTTGCCTTGTGTTTGGCATTGAAAACTTAACACATTTTGTTTTTTTTGCATTAAGTAGTAGGTTGTTGGTAGAAAACCAATATAGTACTCGTGAGAGAGCGTTATTTACATCGTCAACAAATTCCTTTTGTCTATCAATTTTAAAAATCAGGGAAGTATCATCAGCAAATAAAACTATCTCACATAAATCCTTTGCAAAATAAGGGAGATCATTAATGTATAAAAGAAAAAGCAGAGGTCCCAATATTGAGCCCTGGGGTACTCCCATCGATAATGGGGCACCAGAAGAGTTTGTACCATTTACACTCACTATTTGAAGCCTATCAGATAAATAAGACTTCAGTAGACTAAGTGAGTTCCCATATACACC
The DNA here is from genome assembly GCA_951394215.1 of Glyphodes perspectalis. Classification (NCBI taxonomy): domain Eukaryota; kingdom Metazoa; phylum Arthropoda; class Insecta; order Lepidoptera; family Crambidae; genus Glyphodes; species Glyphodes perspectalis. The sequence goes on from OX596220.1 coordinate 1,937,528, forward strand.
ATAATGACGTAGCTTCATTAGTAAAGTTTGGTGGTCAACGCAATCGAATGCCTTCGACAAATCACAGAATATTCCAACAGCATCCTGTTTTCTTTCCCAAGCTTCGATAATGTGTTTTGTAAGTGCCACTCCTGCGTCAGTAGTGGATTTCCCTTTGGTAAATCCATACTGATTGCTATGTAATAAATTGTTGACTCTAAGGTGACATATTAATTGACTAAATATAATTTTTTCAAAGATTTTACTCAGTGCTGGCAGGATAGAAATTGGTCTATAATTAGATGGGTCACTTTTGTCACCTGATTTAAATAAAGGAATAACTTTACTATGTTTCATTAAGTTAGGAAATTGACCCATATCAACACATTTATTAAAAATATTTGACAAGATAGGGGCAATACATTGTATTATATGTCTTAGTATATGTATCGAAACGCCCCATAGATCTTCGGTTTTCTTAAAATTTAAACTTATGAAAGTATTTAAAATTACCTTATCATTAACATGATGAAAACTAAAAGGAGTATTGCATTCTTCTACACTAGATTTCAGGATGCTATTTGCAAGGTGTGGGTTGGAATCTAATGAACGAGTAGTTGCAGTCGGGATATTAGAAAAATATGATTCAAAAGCTTCTGCCACTTCCCCATCTGAATGTAGACATCTATTATCAATGTTTAGAGAGAACTTGTGATTTTGTATTTTGTTTTTACAAGTCTCTTTGTTGATAATATTCCAAGTAGCTTTAATTTTGTCACTAGAATTAGAAATCTTATGCTTGAGATAGTTTGATTTTGCTACTGCACACACTTTTTTAAATAATTTGGAATAATTTCTGACATATTCGATTAATTTAGGGTCATTCGAATTTGCTTTATCATTATACAAATCGAATAGCTTTCGTCTACTAGTGAAAATACCTGTAGTGGCCCAGTCACTAAATTTTGTTTTAGAATTATTAATAGTGACTTTTTTCTTGGTAAAAATCCTTACAAATTCTTTTTCAATTACATTGAATAACATGTTATATGAATCATTAATATCCACACCCCTAAACTTTAACAACGAGACTCTATTGACTATATTTTTCCTAAATGTATCTAGTCGATGTGCTGTGATTGGTCTACAACTGAAAGTAGATGAAGTCGTGACAGCATAGTGCTCCAAGCTAACAATCTGTCCGCTATGGTCAGAATTAATGAAATTAATTATTGACCTATCAATTACATTGCAATTACAGAAAATATTATCAATACAGGTGGCAGATGTAGAGGTAATTCTAGTAGGCTGGGTAAACAGCTCATGTAAGTTATAGCTTTTAAACAAGTTTAAAAACATAATTGAATTTGGAGATGTATCTAAAATATTTACATTAAAATCGCCACATATAATGATCTTTTTATTACAATTACATATTTTTTTCAATACCTCATCCATAATAGACTCAAAAGTGTGATAATTACCAGACGGAGGCCTATAAATACAGACAATAATGAACTGTTCAAGCTCTGCACATGATATTTCAATAGTTCGTTCAGTTGAAAGTGCCACTATGTCTTTACGCTCTTTACCTTTTAAATTATTGTTTAATAGTATAAGTGACCCACCTCTAATAGCTGATTTTCTTGTGAACGAACTAATGAGTGTATAATTTTCAATATTAATTAGAAGCTCACTCTTCCTCAACCAATGCTCGGTCAAACATAAAACCTGTATATCCATTTGGTTAAGACCTAGTTCCATTTCTAATTCTTTGCCGGAGAAGCCCTGAATATTTTGATGAACAATATTTAAAATATTGGACTTCCCTATTGTCTCTAAACTAGATATTCTACTAACGCTAGAGGTGTCCTCTATTGTCTTAGATGTAAATTTAAATGATTTGGAACGAGTTCCAAGGTCCGATTATGTATACAATTAATATTATTAATATTATAGGCTAATAAATTAGCCAGTTGTTTTTTAATTTTAAAAGGCAAATAAAAAGTTTTGCCAGTCAACATATTATTAGGAATAAATTTATTTGTGTCAAAAAACACAAATTTGTCATTATGACTAGTCAAATTGTATAACAATGTATTCAATTTATGAATACTATCATTTTGAGAAGATGAATAAAATTTATAAAAAGGTAATGCGCATAAATAAATTCTTTTTACAGGGAGTTCTGACAGAAGAGAAAACCCCTTAATAATGTCTTTTTTACTAGTTTTTACATTACCTATCATTATTATAATTGTAGAATATATATTAAAATTACTATTAAGCACACGTTTACATATCTCACCTAGAGGAGCGTCTGGCATGCAGAAATTTAAAACATTACAATTTAACATTTTATTTAATAGGGATCCATAGCCAACTCCTATATCGTCAGAAAACATTAAAACATTATCATTTATAGGTGTCAACGGTGTTAATACGTCACACAAGGGTTGCTGGACAACATCTACACTGTGCTGATCAGAAGGATCAGCGCTTTGATTACAGCTGCACCGGTCCACAAGTGTGTTGACAGCTTGTATGTGTTCATTTATTTGGGCTCGAGCAGACTTGTATCTGTCGGTCATAAGCTCAAGGGACCTGTGCAATCGTGAGATGTCAGCCTGCAACTCCTGTGTGTCATTGTCATATTTTAGTCTACTTTGATTGAGCTTGTAACTATACAATTCCAGACTGTCTATCAAATCTAAACGTTGTTTTCTGAGCGCAATATTCTTCTTGAAACATTTTTGCTTTTTCAATAACATATTGCATCTTTCAATAAATTTGCTAATTCTAACATATTTCTTAAACTTATTTTTACTAAGCCTAACTCTAGAAGCAGTATTTTTTTTGGTGATGTCCGTATCTGCTGGCGACTCGATCAGCTCCTCATATAGGCGATGGGTATGTGAGGTTTGTTGGCTACAGATGGCCTCCTCAGACTGCCTTATAGATGTGTTTGCATCATTAGGGTAAAAACATAAATTGTGATCCTGTACAATCAGATGCCCAGCCGGTGACCCAATCAACTCTTCATACAGGCTGTGGGTGTGAGTAGCCTCTTGACGCCGAGAGTCTTCTTCATACTGCTGTATGGTCCTGTTCGCGTCGCGCAGCTCCACCTCGAGCTCCTGAATGCGCCCCAAGGCCCGCTCGTAGGTATTGCTGCATTGATCAAAACTGTTGATTGTTCCGAGCAATTGGTCCCGTTCAGCAAGCACGTCTGTGAGATGGGCATGAAGATCAGCCAGTTCACACTTCAATTGGGTGTTTAAATTAACCACTTTCAAAGATTCATCTTCATATTCTTCGCGTTCTTTGAGCAGTTGGCTATTGTCATTCTTCAGTTCCTTTATTTCCTGAAGTGCGTGTTTCAGTTTTAATTCAAGGTCCTGAGTAGTGGCTTTACGTGTCATCATCTTCGGGTATGTGTGGCTGGTCATTTCTGAAAGATTTTGGGTATATATGAGCACAATGTGCAAAAATAAATCAAAAATAATTGAATTTAATCTGTTTAAAAATCTAACTGAAACTGAAAATCTAACAAACTAATGAGAATTTTAATAATTTTATTGAATGGCTATAGGGCTGATTGAATTATTATAAGATAAATAATAATAACAATAACAAGAATTTTATCTGTTCTAAGATTTAATTAAAATTAACTAGTTGGGTCATTTATTTATTATATTGGTATTATGATGGTAGCGTGATGAAAGTATAGTATACTTTCATCACGCTACCATCAATAGGAGCAGAGTAGTGAAGGGAAATGTTGGGAAAACGGGAGAAGTTACTCCATTTTTTAAGCTTCCGTCGCGTGTGCAGCCTTAATGGTTAAAGTTACATAGAAATCATGTATGACGGAAATAGTCTTTATAATATTAACCATAAACGCGGGTGACACCGCTGGCACAGCTAGTTAATAAATAAATTATCCAGACTGACACCAATTCCCTAGTTTCAAACTAAGCTTATGCTTGTGCTATGGATACTAGGTGAACGGATAGACATACTTAAATACATGCCTACATACTTAAATCCATGACTTAAGTACAAATGTTCATGTTCATCACACGAAACATTTCCCCTAGCAGGATTCTACTCGCGACTCTTGGTTTCGTTGCCAGGGTCTCTAACCACTCGACCAACGGGTCAGTCAAATAATGTCTTATGAGTCACTTATATAATGTCACTAAAATGATGACTTAAATAATGACGTAATTATATCTGTACTTATCTGAGTGACCTTTGCTCTAATGTAGGTCCTTTTTCATTAGGGTGAACAGTTAAAAAAATTGGAAAATAAAAGAAATGTTTATTACTAAATCTTTATTGAGATTCATAGACACTTGCACCATTCGAAAACGAATGATTGAATAGTGTTGTCATAACAAAAATAAGTTTATATTAATTACAAAAAAATAATGCGATAGTAATAATAGGAATGCACATCTTATGTCTTAGACTTATTTTAGACCTTTTTAAGATCTCATAATATCTCGTTCAACTTTAATCTAATATATTCATAAATTTGCTGAAAAATTAATAGGATATTCTATATCTCTGTATTCATAAATTGATAATGGAATATAAATGGCATAGAAATGTCATAATTGTTCGCCTACGTATAATATTACTACGTATTTAGTCTTTTTTGCGTCTCCTATATAAAGCTAACTAACGTCTACAATTATAGACAGTATTAAAATGACAAAAACATCGCAATTTATAAAAATCAAGGTGAACCGGGCAAGCTCTGAGTAGAGAATTTACATGAAATATGTTTTCATATCTACCCTTTCAATTAATTATGAAACTATAATATAATGAATTACGGGGAAGATAGATAGATCATTTGTTCGAGACTTCACTTTGATTTCTAATCAAATCTTCTGAATAGCTGCATTGAGAGTTATCAAGGAAAGTATTTTATATAATTGTGACAAATCTTGTTATAAAGATACGATACTATTATTCATCAGAATTATATTAGCTTGTCAAATTAGCAGTGTTTACCTTAGAAATCTTTATCAAATATTTTGTTAAAATTGACATCTAAATATAACAATGCAACAGTGGATTATTAGATCCACTTTATTTATGTTAATGAAAGCCATATTATTTCATAAATTATATCATATTCAATCATAAAGTCTAATAAAGAAAAGGCCACTTAGCGTCATCTATTGACAACTCCTGCTAGCTCCGATTCATCTACCTACCTACTTATAATACAACAACTAGAGCAATCGTGACTCTTATTGTCTACGTCGCAGAGACGATTTCGGCTCAGATCTCCGTCAGCGGTCCCCAGAACATCTTGGACACTCTGGTCTCGTCTTCCGTCAAGAAAAAGTCTTTGCCCAGCTTTACGAACTCTTTGAGGGAAACCTTTCCGTCCTGGAATAAATTAAGGTTATTTATATTAGTTTAAGCATATTTCAGCCCGTGGATCTTAAACATACAGAAACACTTATAAAAGCAGTTATTTATCAAAATAAATTTCTGTGTCAGGTTTTTGAGAACCCACAGTTATTTTATTGATTACTAACTGTGACCGCGTTTTCACCCGCAATTATAGTTAATGTTATATAGCTTAGCCTTCCTTGATAAATGGGCTATCTAACACTGAAAGATTTTTTCAAATCAGACCAGTAGTTCCTGAGATTAGCGCGTTCAACCAAACAAACTCTTCAGCTTTATAATATTAGTATAGATAATATATTTACTTTTTTCATTCAGGATAGAATATGGCTTATTGACTAAAATAATAACCAAAAAAGTATTTAATGCTTATCAATCATCAATTCACGAGACATAACGCGTTATGTCTCGTGCTTAGGCAGGTCCGACCAATACCCGTGTTTTATTACTTTGAAGCAAATGCCTATCTGACCTTCGTAACGCTAGACAAGGATGCTAGATAAATTAGATCATGGTTTATTTTTAACATAACTGATACCATATTAAAATGTATGAATAACTAACTAAACTTTACGCCATTTCGCTAGCAGGTTAGGCAGAGAGAACCGAACGCCATGTGGCACGATCCTCACACCTCACTCGCCTCTTCAACATTTATGCATAAAACAGCTTACAAATAGAAACAAAAGGAACGAGCTCAGCTGGTGCTATATTTTTTTAATGGACACGATCGCGTGATCATCTACTATATTAAGTGGTTCTAGAAAATTTACTTTTTAAATAAAAAATCTGTGAATTATCTTACCCCGTTGGTGTCAATGACGGCGAAGGCGACGGCAGCATGTTCATTGTTCAGCCCCAGGCACTCGAAGAACAGCTTGAACTCCTTCACGGAGATGAAACCCGAATTGTCCTTATCCACCGCCTGCAAGTATAATACGAGGTTTTATGTATTTATTTTAACCTTTACCTTTTGACTGGCTTGATGGCGCATTCGGTAGTGACCCTGCCCCTTGCGCTAAGAGTTGTGGGTTCGACCCCACTTAGGACAAACTATCGTGTGATGAATACTTGTGTTTGTTCTGTGTCTGGGTGTTAATATCTAATATTTAAGTATATATTTGTAATACATGTGCTTTAGTTACTTAGCTCGGAGTCAGATCAATGTATGTGATATCGTCGGATATTTATTTATTCATTATTTATTTTTTAATAAAGCCAGCTTTACAAAGTGGAAAACTATATCCTATACTACGTAGGTAGCAAACAAGCGTATGGCCGCCGGCTTATTGGTAAGCAGTCACTGACACTTAGCATAACAGACGACAACTGCGAATTCTCAATGGTTGGCTCGCCGGCCCTCTCAGTGACCTAACAAAACGTAGTATCTTGAGAACCATTACTGGACGCCGGTTTTCTCTAAGACATAGTTTATATTGTGGTCGAGTAGACCGATTCATACCGGAACGAAGCACGTCCTCTGAGTACTGAAACATATGGAGACGACCTAATGTTCTATACGAACAATCTGCTATACAAATATGATTAATATCGATCGTATTCATAAACCTCTATCTATCTCTTTTTAACAAGTCTACAATCCTGCACGTAAAAAGAGACAACAACATATTTGACTTAACTATTTTCGGTAACAGCATCAAGTGACGTTATAGAAATACCTAAGTGAAGCCGGCTTACCATTTTGGTTCCTCGCTTTAAGTTGTCAATGTCAGTGGAATTTGCAGTGTATTGTGCCAATATTGATAAAATTTGTGATTATAACATAATCTTACTTGTAACATTCAAAAACATCGTCATAAATAAATTGTTCAGAGACATAAGTATGTAAATAAGTAAAGTGAAATGACACTACACAAAAACGCCATGTTTGTTTCTCACTCAAAATTGGGCTTTACTGTTTCGTAGTTAAGTCATCTCCATTAGTTTCAGTCCTCAGAGAGCACGTCCGAGTTTACCGGAAGGTTGACGCTGACAACGGAGGATCTATGATGCTTGTGGTAGAGTTTATTTTGCCGGCAGAGCGGTGGATCTTCAACAAAACCTCCTAAAAGTCGGCAACGTCTGTGTAAACCTAACCTAGCCCTATCTACTAAGAGAGAGTACTCTCCTACGCCACAATTTGACCTGAAGGTAAACTTTCAGGGACGTAGCTAGTGATGCCGAACTATCGATAGTTTTGCTATCGATAGTTGACCACGAAAATCAGTGAGAATATCGATAGGACTATCGATATTATCGATACTATCGATAGTTTTTTTTTACGAGGAACAATACTATCGATAGTATTGCTTTCATGCAATAGTATTGCCTGGATCTAAGCTATCGATACTATTGATATGACGTCAACTATCGATAGACTATCGATAGTCGACTATCGATTGGCATCACAAGACGTAGCTATCAGCCAATGATAGGGAGACGTGTAAATGTCATTTTGCGAAAATGACCACCTGTGAGTGTGAAATGTTCTCGTGATGACGATTTACGAAAATGACGGCCTGCGACAAAATCGTTAGAGGCACGTAGCCATGTGTCATCTTCCTAGCGTTATATCCCGTGTTTAGACGGGGTCCGCTTAGACCATGATCCAGCCAGATTTAGCGAGTCTGGTAATTACATTGAAGCGACTGTCATCATGGTTACAAATCCAAATTTGTTTGAATTTGCAGGTTTCATCACGATGTTTTCCTTCACCATCGAGCTAGTGGTATAAATACGTACATAGATTTGAAAAATCCAGAGGTACGTGGCCGGGTTTGAACCCACATTCCTCGGTTAAGAGGTGTCCTTACCATTGAGCTACAACCGCTTCATGTATAGAGACAAATAATAATGACCTTGAACAAGTAAGGTAGCCAGCGATGCGCCTTCTTCTTGAGCGTCTTGTCGTTGAGCACGCGATGCATGTCCTCCAGGTACTGCTCCACCGTGACGAAGTTGTACGGGTCGATGGCGCCCCACTGCTCCTCCCACGTCATCTGGAAACAAAGAGACATGACGAGGGTGAGCCAAGTAGCGTTCATTTAAAATATCCCACGTCATCTTGAATGGACATTTAACAGTTCACAGAATTACTTTGACCGAAGCTGCTATTAATGCTATTACTTTGCATTAATAGCAGCATCATGTCATGCTATTACTTAAAGTTTAGTACTTACTTTAAGTTTTATTGTGTTATACTTAAGCGTTAGTACTCTAAAAACATTATAATCTCATCTGTCTTTGGTTTGTGAAACGAAATAAACAGTTTTTATTATTATTTATTATTATTATTGCCCAAAATTTCTCCTTGTATAGGTAAAACATCGTATTATTAAAAAAAAATCGACCAACAGTAACATCAAAAGTAATTTGGTGAAACGTCGAACGTCCATCTAAAGTACCAACGAGCCATTGGATAACATCGACCAAGCATACATCCATCACACCAGCAAACCCAGAAGAAACAGGCAAATTTCAAGAAACAATAGCTCTTCTAACCCCATTTAGCCAAAAAATAATTGAGCTGGGTTAGAAAGAAGAAAATTATGTAATAGTCGCAAGCTCGTCGTCTACATAGTCAGACACCAAATACCCGATACACCATTAATCGCCATTCACAACATTCTAAGCAACGAACACTACCATTTTTTTCTAAATTGTGTTTTTTTTTCGGTCTTGTATTGAATTGCAGCTATTTTCTGCAATTTGATACAGAATCACGTGAGTAAGTATATTCTTGGTATGTATATGTTGCTGTAATAGCTCGAACTATGGTAAATTTTAAGATTTACCAACTCTTAACGGTAAAAGTCCGAACAGGGGTACAATTCGAACTTTTACCACCATTTACTTAGTAAATCTTAGGATTCTTTACTTGGAAAATTTTTCCTAACCAAACCTAACTAAGATTAGATTATATTATAGGTTAGATTAGGTAAGGTATTTCTTTAATCAGGTTAATAAACCTAACCTAACTAACCCATAATATAACCTAACCTAGAAATGTTTACATTTACCAACTCATGTCTCACTCATTTACCAACCTAAGATTGACCAATATACGGGCTTTTACAGTAACATATATATTTATTACTATCTAAGTCCCTGACCATCATGGGACAAATTACACTTTGCTTATAAGTAATAATACTTGAAGAGCGGTGGTAGCTCAATGGTAAGGACACGCGCCTCTTAACCGAGGAGTGTGGGTTCAAACCCGGGCACGTACCAATGGATTTTTCAAAATCTATGTACGTATTTATACCACTTGCTCGACCGTGAGGGAAAACATCGTGATGAAACCTGCAAATTCAAATAACTTTGAATTTGTAACCATGATCCAAAAATTGTCTGGTTCCCCTATCTTAGGGTTACGAAGGTCAGATCGGCAGTCGCTTCAATGTAATTACCAGACTCGCTAAATCCTGGATCATGGTCTAAGCGGACCCTGTCTAAACACGGGACATAACGCTAGGAAGATGATGATTATAAGTAATAATACTTAAAAGCAAATTTACCTTGATGATGTCAGAGAACTCCTTGGCCTGCTTCTCGTTCAGATGGCCCAGCGCCTTGAACCGCTCCCCGAAGAGCACGAAGTCATTGAAGGAGATCAGCCCATCCTTGTCCACGTCCAGGATGTTGTGCACGGTGCGCATCTTGCGTCGCCAGAACTCCGACTGAAGGCAGTGATTGTTAGGTTTGTGGTTTTTCGGTTGAAGTTATCATTTTCTGAACTTATGTCTGCTTTAGATTGTTTTGTTTTAGTCTAGCCATCTGACTGGCCAAGACTAGGGCTGATAGACTGGATTCTTAGCTTTATTATGGTTTCGATCTGCGTATGTTCGTACTTCTCCTGTACCAAAGAGCCTGAATGTGATGACTATTTTTTTTTTTCGTTTTGGATACAACGGCTGCCTACTGGGCCACCTATATACTGCAATTACTTATATAAGCGAATGGTTTGAACTAATATTCAAACCAGCAGCTTTCGTTTATAGGATAAGGTCTGTACTGTAACTATTGTAGACCACATGGCAGATGTCTAACAAATAGTGTCCCTAGTCATCAAACAACTTCAGAGTTCTAGACACTCAATACGATATTCTAGGTAGTAATACTTATACAAAAATAACACCACTTAATTAAATCAATTTACTAAAAACCTAAATAAGGCTTTTACGAAAATGAGACCGAAAATTAATCCAAAAAAATTGTGTATCATAAAATTAAATTTACATTTGGACAGAACAACATCTGAGCCGTTTAGTCTGAACAGAACTTACCCTATCGAGCCCCTTGCACTCCGTGTCCGAGTCGGAGTCGCTGTCACTGTCGACGCGCCTCCTGCGGTCCTCCTCCGGCCGGCCATGGTGTTTGCTGTAGCTGCGGCGGAGGGCGGAGGGCGCGTCCGCTAGCTCCTCCCGCGCGCGCTCCTGCAGGTAGCACACGCCGTTGTGGCACACAGGTTTCGTGTGGATTAACTGGAAACGAGGGAAGAGAAACAATTACTTCATGGCCATATCATAAACGAGAATAATAGATCTAGCTATCAATCCGTTGCAACTAATAACGATGTCTTAAAAAAATAATATAATGTCCAAATTTGTTGAATTGTAGTTGGGACGCCAAATCAATTCGTTGCTAATTCTGTTGCACCGTTGATGCTGATATCCGTAACACAAGTGCTTAAGCTACTGACATCGGGGTCAGATCTATGTATGTGATGTAGTGATATTCGTTTATTTATTTATATTTGTCTACTTATAGAAAAATACTCAAATAATTATGAAATCGAATGCAAAAAAACTATGAACCTTGACTTCACATAAACAAAACGGCAAAAACAAACCCTTTAAAACCAAACTTAATACAATAAACAATGAAAAGTAATTTAGCAAACAATCTAGTGTTAGTCGAAACTAAAAATAGCATTCCCTTCGTAGTCACGCATCGATATGCGCCGCGAAGGTGCATTGACCGCGTTATGCGCCGGCGCAGCCATGCACTCCTGCACCCAACCAAAACTCATACATTTAAAACTTTATTATTATCTCATTAAGACTCAAAATCCATCGAAATTCTTCAACTCTTACCTTCAACCGAACACTTATTACTTTACAGATTTCAATTTAAGATTCAAAATCGGTCACGATTGCCCAGCCATCGTGTTGAAACACAGCCTTTTTTAACTTAATACCCTATGTTTATCAAATTAAGAGTGGAAATACTACAAAATATAGAAATCAACACGGATTTTCTTTATTAACAGTCGCTGCGCATACGACTCGGTAAGGTCGCACGTTAAGCGACGCATGTAAACACGAGGGCTGGAAAGTGAGAATTATTGAACATTTTAACGAAACAACAAACATGATACTGTTTGTTTACTTAGTTCTTTTTCTTATCTATAATATAAAAATAAATCGCTGAATATGTTGCTAAGCGCAAATCTCGAGAACAGCTGAACCGATTTCGCTAATTCTTTTTTTATAGTTGTGTTCGTTAATATCAGGTGAAGGTTCATATGAAAGAAAAAACTAAAAAAGCTGCACGGAAAAAATAATGGGTATTGAAAATCTGAGAACGGGGCGTTACGAAGTGCGCCTGTCAGCTAGTAATATAATATATTATAATCTAAGGCAAACCCTTAGTAACCGACGAAAAAAACGGAGGAGGTTCTCGAGTCGACGAGTATATTTTTATTTTATGAAAAATTCTTTCTATGAACATCGATTGCTGCATTGGGATAGATTAACTGAAACTTTAGAATTTTATTGCTTCACAAATTTTATGGATTCCACTGTTTAAGCAGAACTGACACTCGAAATACGTGTTGCAAGTCATGAGTTTTGTAATAGTCTGCCTTTCATTTACATCTCTGTGATACCAAACATACGGATTGTATACCGAGTCCATTAAGTAATATTTAAAAGCAATCATTAAAGACAAGCTTTTGGTTTTCGTTGACTACCTTCTTCCAAAGATAATGCCACTATCAAATGAGTTGTATTTTGCCATTTAATGGTTTTGTAGCTTATGCCATCCACATATTATTATAGGTAAGCGCATAATCAGTTACATGCTTGCATTGTGTTGACGGCTGGACTTAATATCTTTTTGTTGATAACGACGTAGGGAAATGTTTACAAAACTGCTAATAATACAAACGTTAGAATAATACGTGACCTATTTCAATGTGTAATGTATTGCAATCATCTGTAATTGCAAAAGCGTTTACTCACAAATATTCGAACTTTAAGTAAATATTTTAATGATGACTGATTGTCAGGATTTTAGAGCTAAATTAATAATATGTAAGACACTGATGATGCATTAAATGTACCTAGTTACTAAAATAGAGAAAAGTGTACTTCGACAGTTTGGGTATGTTAAGAGTAGGTATGGATGAAAGAAAATTGGCGAAAGAAATATTATGAAGGAAGTGTGAATAGAGCCACGAGCCTTTCGGTGAGGAAGACCTAGTCTAATTTAGTCTAAGTTAGATAAAACTACCCTCAACTGACAAAAATAAACCAGTTAATTTGGATCAAAATATAAGCCAGGATGTAGATGTCGCGATCGTAGCAAATCCTTCCATTTGCTACGATCGCGACATCTACATCCTAGATCCTGTTTGGATAGTGGTGAATACCAAGTGGTATGAATAACTCAATATCTATTAAGTTTATTATGTAAATATTTATATATTTGATTATGCAGGCGACAAACAAGCCACTTGTCACTACTTTCTCCTAATCTTCCATCACACCAAGTGCATTTTATTTTTTGGGTAAATGTGATGTTAGGAGCTAATTGCTCTGCCCACCCCTTTGGGGAATGCAGACGTGATGTATGTAAGTATACAACGTATATTCTGCCGTATAATGGTCGGCAGTATATGACACAATACACATGGTCTATATATACTTTACATATACCTAGAATAGTAAGTATACATAGTAATGTAACTAAAAATATTTCAGACTGCCGACCATTTCTCGTCCGCTGGCCTTAAAAGACAAATTTGCATAGTTGCATGCAAATGCAACGCCACTTTCAGTGCATCTATTAATAGCCTCAAGGACCTGTTTGGATGAGTTAGTGAGCCAAGACAAATCCTTACAAACAAGATTCGGTCAGCACACTTATGAGATAAATGTTTTTTTTTTTTGTATTTACTGTAAGAAGTTGTAATTTGGATCGCAAGTAAAGTTTTCTTATTTACCCCGCGTAGGTCAAAACGTCATTTTGACTTCCTACTACCCCGAATTCGCGTGAAATTAGGTTTAGAATATGCATTTCTTCTTTAGGAAGCGGGGATTCATCATGGGTATAAAGGTACCCTAGCCATTTAGTCCTCCAAATACCATAAAGATTTATTAAAGATCGGTCGCTTATAAGAAGATTGCTGGTTGATACAGTCCATTTACTTTTTGCTTAAGTAAGAGTAAACATGTTGTCGAACCAGTATGGCGGTATTTCAACCAGTTACGATTTAAAGTGGTCTCTCTACTATAAGCGAAAGGTTGGAGTGACCAATTTGTTAGTGACTTATAATAAAAAGAAAAAACTGACTACTTATCTGATATATGTACCAATATTTCTGTCACTGATTGAACATTTTTAACAATCTGGTGTCGCTGTGGATATCCAGAAATACAGTATTCCTCTTTAAGTTAGACAAAGCTGTTTCAAAACATGTAGATCATAAAGCTACACATATACCTAAGTAAATCGTTATCTTCGTGTCCCATTTAAAGAGAAATACATAGCTAGGTATATAAGTAAATATGTATGCAGCAAACATAATAAATGAGGCATTGACATTTCATGGATGACAATCTGATATTTGAATTACATAATAAAACATATGTCGTCTTTGTTTATATACTTAGGATAAACCGCTATTATTTATAATAAATTATCTGTTCCGACACTATCGACTACGTCAGTCACAACAAACATTTGGAGGTCAAAAAATATTTACAACTGCAGTTATACGGAACAAAAAATTGGAACAAAGTCTATGTATTTTTTCCTATTTACAAGTAACATAATAATAGCTTTAAAATGTAACATAATTGGTTATGTAATTAAAGTATTGTCAAAACGTGTTCAGGTCAATTTGTTTGATAAGATTTTAATGTGTTATTATTTTTAAACATACTTATCTTGTTGATTGGTGGTAACTGGCTAAATATTGGGGTTCACGTTTAAGGGGTGTTTTGGTTAGTAAAAACCATTACGATATTTTGAGAGTGCATTACTTGCCAGTTAATAAATAAATAAATAAAAATAAATATCAAACTACATCGCATTACATTGATTTGATTCCGCGGTAAGAAGCTTGAGCACGTGTTACGGATATCAGAATCAACAGAGGTATTACAAATATATACTTAAATATTGGATATGAACACCCAGACACAAAACAAACACAAATATTCATCATACGAATTTTTGCCCTGGGTGGAGATCGAACTCACAACTCTTGGAGCATGGGGCAGGGTCACTACCGAATGCACCATCGAGCCAGTCTTAAGTTAATGGTAGAGACTCGCTAAATCTATGATTATTGGGATTAGGATAGGACGTTTCGGACTCTTTCGGCGGTCTTTCCTTCAGAACAAAAGACTAGCAAGATCATCGTAGAAATTTGTTAAATAAACAGGTATTAAACAACTTATCCATTTGCGTCAATCAAACGATGTATTTTATTCAGACACTTCAATGCACTCACGAGACTATCTTGTTGGTCAAACGATGTCACCCACAATTCATGCAGTTTAACCAATTTGCATGTCACCAGCATGTGCCGTTGTATTTTGACTTTTATTCCTATAAAGATAAAGTCGATGTAGCAAGATGCAGATATCATGGCCTCAGTGATTTGCGAATTGGCTCACGGTTAAACGATTCCTGAATGGAGATCGTCGATCTATCATCTGATGTGATTCTGACGTTGATGTCCTCTGGAAGTTAACAGATGACAAAGAAGAAAATAAATTGGATCATAGTTACTCGTTCATAAGATAGATAAACAAATACTCTCAGTAAGATCCTCTCTGATGCATTATGGTGGAATTTTTGATTAACTCAAAAAGCTATCGCAGTGAACTAAGCCAAGTTAGTGAGTCGATGCCAATTTTTGCAAAGTTTGTAGTTGCAAAGTACACTTAGCGATATTAATCTTCAGAACAAGTTAATATAGGTTCAGGGGAGTTCATGATAAGAGGCCGGTGTAGAGGGCCAACATTTAAAAGCAAATCGTCCGGGATAATGAAATAGATACCGCGTATCTAGACTTAAGTTATAAGACCTATTTTTAGTGTTATTTAAGTAAAAGATTTTATGGCAAAATCTACTAACGCATCATTGATCATCCCCGACAAAGTATTCCAAAGTTGTCTACCACAATTTGTTAATGTTAGAAAGAACCTGTTACCACATTTGATACCAGGCCCACGTAGACTTATCTTCGCTGTATAGGCTCCTACGCGTTTCGATGTTAAATGATGATTAGATGACATCCTGTGGACCCATCTCGTAAAAGATTAACAACATCCAGGTCATCGACCCCTGGCCTCAAGCACTGTTTGTTGACATGCTAGTTGCCCTTACACGTTGGGAAAGGTCAATAGGTTCTTGAAATACTGATAATAAAGACGTACTGCAAATGATAGAGAATTTGTTTAAAAGAATTAGCTTAACGACAAAACGTCGCAATGATTTTTTGGAATAATTTTTATTTAAATGGTTATACACATTTGTATAAAGTTTATGTTTGTGATACGCAGTAAAACTTGGGCCAATCACTTAAATTTGTGAGTTTACTTTTCAATATAATATATTTTTATCAGGATGGTTTAGTCTGTTAGTTAAATCATTTTGACTCCAAAAAATACAGACGCGGATTTCGATCTTAAGCATTCTTCATCATCTTTTTTTGTCCCAAAATGCTTTGCTTTAAGAAGGACTTACGAAAATACCTGTACGAGCGTACCCACGGTGGGGCAAGGTGAGGCAGCTGAACCCACCTTGCTGTATGACCCGAAGCTAAGACTTATTGGGCAAAATTAATAGTTAAAAATAGGATAAAATTAAATCTCTATTTAGATACTTTAAAAATAACCACGCGATAAATTGCGCATGATCACAGACATCAATTACATACGCAGTTTATTTAATTCTGCCCCATACTGTAAAAAATCCTGGATACTCCCATGCCATTGTGATATTTTTGGCATTATAAATGTCCATGTTACACACGGACTAGTAAAAAAAGAAGGATTCCGCGCCCCTAACTAGACGTTGAGGCATCTACGAAGCTCCAACGCAACTTTCATCATACTTTGACATAAACGCTCCATAAGCGCTTAAAAAATCTCTCTCACACATGCTTAGTTGTGGCTTCACGCTGAAGTATGACGGCACGGAGTCCTTCTTTTTGAACCGACTTAAAAAAAGGAGGAGTATCTCAATTCGACTGATTTATTTTTTATTCATTCGTGATGCTACATTGGCTACTTACGATTGTAAGTAGACAGGCTTGTTTCCTCTAGTTGTATAAAAACACTTACATCCTATTTCGTTTATGTTCAGGGACTCAAGTGCTCATTATAACCTTTTAGAAGCCAACCCATACTGAAAGCGGTGTGTCTCCTATCGCCAAGCTATAAATGTATATCGATTATATAGTAAAAAGTAGTGATGGGGGTCATTGTTATATCGATAATTATTATTGTAATTTTTTTTTAAACATTAAAGGGACCATATAAATAAAAATCATGAAGTATTTCGATATCTGTTTTATTTTACAATAGTGGTACTATGAAAAAACATAAACACTGTAAATAATAACAAAACAGATAGGTTATTTAGTTGAGCCATAATATATTAGATCCATCCTTGTTGTCTTGTGACATCATCCCGTTGTCTTCTATAGAACTCCGTGGCGCTCGTAGCATGTTATTTTTTTGTTTTCGGGATGTCTATGGTATTTTTACTTTTTTTTTTTTTTTACTTTTTCATGTTCATAATAAACACATACAATTTCCCGATTAGCGTTAATAGATAGGCTTCGTCGTTTTATTACAGAGTTTCTGTGGCCAACTTCCAGCTCCATCATCAGATCAGCTCTATGTCATCATGATATTGCATTGTCACGTTATAGACACATGCATCCAAATTTTAGCTCAATCGGTAATGGAAATTATGATCTACTATATTATTTCCTTTTTAGTGAGCAGGCTGTTCGCAGAAATGGGACAACGAGTGTCAATTACCGTCCGACATAAAACAAATTTAAATCAATATCTTATAACTGATACGCAATAAAAGTTCATGTACCTATTTACGCTTATCTAATTATAGTACTGAGCGAACTTAATTAAAACAGAAACTAATTTAGACTTACCTCAAAATCTTCATCATCTGATGTACTGTCGCTTCCAAGTTCCAATAGATAGAGTGTCTGATTCCACACCTGCTAGAATTTTCAATAGTCTTTCAGAACTTATTTCACCACTATCATTCATTTTAATTATTTACAATAACAAACACCAGACATACATTATCAACACACAAAGTTGCACTATCTCATACTGACCTTGATGCGCTTACGTCTATGACGTCACAAGGTGTCTTCTATTGATGTCTATGGCGCACGAAGACCCGATCTCTATTCGTTTTGTAGGGACGGGATCTTTCAATATCGGTATCAGTAATAACACAGTATATACATCCTTTGTATGTATTTAGTTAATTCGTTGTATGTATTTAAAGTTTCGTGGATATACGTAGATAATTTATAAATAAACTGTTTTTTTTTTAACTTAACATTTCGATTAGAATTAAGTGTTTTTTTTAAAGTTTTGTGTCTATAGATCTTTAAAAACTTATAATGTAATTACATCACTAGGCGTCTTCCTATTACAAGGATGGCGCCTGGGACAGTAAGAAAATGTTGGCTATTGTAATTCTGCCTCTATTACAATATAAATGTAAGTTTAGAGTTTTAGGCATTTGCACAACATAAAACAAAGCATTTCTTTATGTATTTTTATTAAAGAAATGTTTTATTTAGATATTGTCTTTTTTTTATTGGCGCGGAGGGCACGAAAAAAATTGTCTTGTCTTGAAGACGTTGGCGCTGTAAAGGTTAACGATATGCAGTTGTATAGGGCGGGTTAATCGTTATTATTTATCGGAGTGTTTAATTGCTATTGTTTTCATTGTTGCTTCTGTATATGCTTTGCCTTTGTTTAACTACGAGTAGGACAAAGATTTCGGATATCGTAATTTTATGGTGGTAGTTAAGAGGAACTTTTCTGTGAAGAAAAATATAATATCTTATCCCCGAATGTTTCTGTCTTACTTATGCAAAATTATATTATGTTTATATACAAGAAAATACGTTTAGGGTATTATCAACCGACTTTAAAAAAGGAGGAGGTTCTCAATTCGCCCGTATATATTTTTATGTGTGGTCGGGGAAAACATCGGTGATAATAGGCGATAATGAACCGATTTTGATGATTATTTTTTGTTGGAAAGGAGATATCCCAAGGGTGGTCCCATGATAAGGAAACCAGGATCTGATGATGAGACAGGAGTAGCGATTAATTCATTTGAATTGCATTTATACTGTTTCTCTTCAAACAAATATGGTAAAAAAAGTAACAAAGTACAAGGCGGCACAATTTAATGCATTCACACATGCGCATACGCAGCGGGGGTCAGAGACGACCTATTTTTATAGATTCACCTGTGTCTTTACAGTAAATAAAGGTCTTTGTTTCCAAGACAAACACAAGTCTGTATGCAAAATATTAATTATCTTTATACAAGGAGATATTAAACTGTTTTTGCGATAACTGTTTATTAAAATAATCTGTACGGAATAAAGGGACTCTTATACTTAGGATCATATTGTCCCATTAGTAGAATAACGTGACATTATCAAAACAGGTTGTTTTCACTCCAACAAGGTCAGCAACTTAAGATAATCCAGACACTTCGATGTGAAGCCAATTCATGTACTTTTTAAACGAGTGAGGTCCGGAGCCCTCACCAAGGTCGGCTACATACTTGGGATGCATCTGGTGTTGCAAATGACAGAGCTACAGTGATCATATCATCAGAAAGATTGATATAAGTATAATTGTATGGTTTAATTATATAATAATTTATTTTATTTATTCATTTAAAAAAAATACATATTTGGTAAAGGGTATTTTGTCGTATAAGCAGTAAATTAATTTCAAAATATACACACACACAACACAACATCACGCCCGTAATCCCCGAAGGGGTAGGCAGAGTCGAAGGGACAGCAAGCCCCTTCAACCACATTCAGCCAAAATAAAACTGGGCTGGGTTAGATGAAAAATGTGTTACGCATACCACCTCGCGTCGGGAGGACGAGATTTCTCCGGGTTAAAAAAAAAATGCAAAATTGTGATGACATGACCAGTAGCTAGCTTGTCGCCTAAACTATTTACTGTCTACCTATCCTCATAAATTACTGACTTATTAAATACAATTGAATACTTTGAATTAAATTATTGTCTCGATTAGACGTTAATTCATAGAGAGTACAAAAGAAAAATCATAGATTTAGAATTTTTTGACTACGCAAAAGATACATAAAGCGTGGGAGCGAGAAATCCTGCTGAAATACAAACCGCCCGAGAGAAAAAGAGACAGCGAATGAAGTACCTATATGTCAATGTTTTTGCGAGTAAGAGGCCATAGCGTCCCGGTCTATTCTACGTCGCAGTGAAATTTGTGCATTTATGTATTAAACCTTGGATTATAATCGAGAATATTAAATGTGCAATTAAGGTGACTTGTTCTGTACGTGATTGTGAGGTTACACGACGGAATAATCCGAATAAATACACTTTTAACAGGTAATACGATTTTATCATTAGATTTTTTCAAACCATATTTTGTCAAATTGTTGCTAGTAATCAGTTTAGAAAAATATGTTTACAATAGTATATTGATTATAATTGATCTTTCTAAGTATACATCGTGATTATAATCAGAATTGGGGAAAATATTGTGTAAAATTGTAAATAGTTTGGTTACGCTAGTGCTTGACAAAGCGGTGACGTCACGAGTATCGATAAAAACTTAATCGTCTTTTAGCGACATCATGACATGAATACAAAGTTATTTAGCCAAGTTATGTTGAAATATAATTATATTCACATTGGGAACTCATTATCTCCGTAAATTTGTTAGTTAAGTAACTGATATTTTTTCTAGGTTTCCAAGCAACCCAGCATTGTGTAAAAAGTGGATGCGGACTATAGACAGACCAGATTGGACTCCCAGTAAGAACTCCACTATCTGCAGCAAACATTTTGACGGCAAATGACGGCAGCAAAAAATTATTGCACTACATATTATTTTTAAATAACTAAATGACACCAAATTAAAAGTTGCTAATATATTATATGTTTCATTTCATTCCATCAGTCAAAGCAAAAGTCATATCTTTTTGTCTTAGTATAAATCATAGAACATATTTCTATTTTTTTTAATTTTTACACGCTGAATATACGAAGAATTTTACCATCTCATTGTTTATAGAACTGCTTAGAATGAGATTTCTTACCGACTAATTTCAATTTACCTAATATATACAACTACTGATTTCAGTCAATGCCAAAAATAATGAATCAAAAGTATAAAAAAGCGTTTTAAATACCTATATTATTAGTATACAACTGAATCAGTCGATAATGTGAAAGTGCGTCTTTGACAACACTATTTTTAACCCACACATAGACGTCAACCAACACATGCTTAAATTTATTTTGGTCATGTCTCCGAGCCGTCTTTGTGTATCTTGTACATCCTAAATCTATGAGAAAAATACATTGAATCTTCCTATACAATCTATTCTGTACATCTAATAACTATGGATGTGTTACCATGATTCAAATTCAAACGATGATGATTCAATTTCAAAACCTTAATTTGTCTGGTCTGTTGCCCCTGCAAAGTTTACAAAGGTCAGACTTCTGTCACTTCAATGTTATGGCCAAACTGCAATCGGGACGAAGGGCAATATTTTATCGGAACATGGAACAATTTTGCTGAAATAGCCAATTTTTAAATAGCGTTAATAAGGAATTCAGAGGGCAGACATTTAAAAAATGCACCAGAAATGACAGATCCGTTGGTCGAGTGGTCAGAAACCAAGCCCGAAACCAAGGCTCGCGGGCTCGAATCCCGCTAGGGGCAAATGTTTCGTGTGATGAACATGGACATTTGTACTGGAGTCATGGATATTTATAAACGTATTTAAGTTTGTCTATCCGTTAACCTAGTAGGTATCTTTAGCACAAATTTACACTTAGTTTGGAACTAGGCAATTGGTGTGTCAGTCTGGAATTTATTTATTTAGACAGTGCAATAAATTATTCATATATCATAATTTGGCAAAAATAAAAAAATGGCAGCTTGCTACTTCATGACTTTAAAACTTTATAATGTGTATTAACACATTCAAAGTGACCATCTCTCGTTATCTATCACGCCTGTGCCAAATATTATCTACTTCACTATACTTTAATTACAAAATTAACACACAATAAATTACGAAATGACGTGGCCGGTTATAAACAAGCAACTTTTGACCAATTGACTGCTTTTGTTGAATGAAATAAGGGTCAAAATTTTGTGAACGTATGTGGCAGACAGGCCGCCTGATAAAAGGTTATCGCGTGTAACGATTCTTATAGGTAAGTATGTGTTTATATTTATAAATAAAATTATATTTTTGACAGAGTAAATAAGTTTTACTTTTCTTGTTGTAACTATAGATAAAAAGGTAAGTAGGTATACTATTTCATGTGCCTTAGGTAAGTATATTTTTAAGTTAATTTAACAGAGAAAACAATCAAATATTTAAGTTTTACTTATTAAAAAAACGGCATATAAATTTCCCTAACATCAGCATTTCATAATTATGCGAAGATATTCCTAGCACTTTTTTGTCACATCATCATTATGACTTTTGGTAAGACAAAATAGATAGATAGAATTTAAGCTTCAGGATATGTATCTATCTGACTTATACTAGAAAAAACAATAAACAGGCCCTTAACATTTGACAGGCCCGTTGGTCAAGTGATCAGAGACCCTGGGCACGAAACCAAGGGTCGCGGGTTCGAATCCCGCTAGAGGCAAATGTTTCGTGTGATTAACATGGACATTTGTACTCGAGTCATGAATGTTTATTTAAGCTTAGTTTGGAACTAGGGAAT
The DNA here is from genome assembly GCA_951394215.1 of Glyphodes perspectalis. Taxonomy (NCBI): domain Eukaryota; kingdom Metazoa; phylum Arthropoda; class Insecta; order Lepidoptera; family Crambidae; genus Glyphodes; species Glyphodes perspectalis. The sequence goes on from OX596220.1 coordinate 1,960,228, forward strand.
TGGTGTCAGTCTGAAAAATTTATTTTAATTTATTATTTAACCCTATGAGTATCTAAGTAGATACTCATAATGTGACATTTGATGAAAAAAAAATCAAATAAATATGTTCTATTTAACTTGCTTTTCAATTCGTTCAAAATATTCGCGGTGGCAAACATACGCATGAAAATACCCGCATGGAAATCGCATAGTGACAGACCATAGCTCGCACTTATGTACTTAAATACGTGCCTAGACTTTACTGAGCGAATAAATCTAGCTTTAACTTCAACATATCGCTATCAAACATGATTATTTCATATGAAATCAAAGTAAGGCTTGGTCTGTCCGGCGTCGAAGGACTAGATGATTTCTAGTCCATGATATCAAAATTGAGAACTTTTCGCAGAAGTCGATTCAAAAGGACAATTTACTTTTTACAAATATTTTTAGGCTTTCTATTCACAAAATGGCTGTTATAAACATCAGTCATACACAAAGAGCACTTTAATTGATTGAACTCAAAAGTACCTAGCAATAATAAATCATAAACCTGTTTTGGTTTTAAGTACCCGCCTAAACTGGTCTTAGACAGGGCCTGGCATTAAGAAAGTAAAATGTTATGTGATCGCTAAAATCGAATATAATCCAATACAATTTAGAAAGTATCAACAAAACTAGTTATGTTTTACGAACCACTAAGTTAGGCTCATTAATATTTAACAATGTTTACAATGGTGAAGTGACGAGACAGTATTTTATATCAGGGAACATGGCTACATTAAGATCAAGAGTATATGTGGTCACAGCCGCCTCTTGAATTAAATCTTTAGGGCCCCAATTTATGAAAGAAAGACTATTACATATTTCCAAAGACTATCTAAACTTTAGGTTTGTACTAAGAGCGTAATTTTTTATCTAGTGTCTATATTTGCTTATTATTACGTATGTATTCAGCCTATTTGATTTTGATCCAATATAAATGTAATAAAATTCATTCCACATTCCACTTCTGATAACTTTAAATTACCTACATCCTTTTTTACAATATTTATTTAAGTATGTACACTTCAGAATTTTTCGATACAGAACAACTTGCATTTATGATGTAGGAGCTTCAAGTTACAAAGGGTTCAATCTCCAAATACCTTAATTTGTTTATGTGCACTGGAACTAGAAATAATAGCAGCACTCCTCTCCAAATTCGCCGCCACAGACCGCAGCCCCAGCCTGATCATAGAAACCGCCATTTTGACCACAACTCAAACGCCACCAAAGAGTTTCATTTAAAAAGTTCCGAGTTCGAAAAGTGAAATATCACGCACGCACTTCGCGGGAATCGGTCGGTAACTGCCGGGACACAACACAAGACTCGTTGAGTCAATGGCGTATTGGTTTTATTAGTCGGGTTCGAAGAGAGGGGATATGTTTTCAACCTGCGCATGCACTCGCTCACGGAGACCGGTGATGGGGTGGTTATCGTTAACTTAATTAAAGCCTTAATCTGCTGATAAGTCTTAATTGTTGCTTAGTGGTGCTGGTGATTAGCAGATGGATTATTGTATTGAACCAATGTTGATAATATGAATATAGCTGGGTAGCAATTTAGATCGTTGGTTCATGGACGCTGGCTGTTAGATTTATGTTATTATTGAATAATTTGATTGATTTGTTTGACTAATTGTATTACATGTAGTAAAAGTTAAAAAAACTTAAACTGGACCATAGAAAACCGCTGAAAAGTGGCTTTTTATTAAGCTGGATAATGTAACAATGTATATAATATGTAGCCTATATTACCCGGACCATATATATGTAGCAATAAGTTTACTATAAAGGCTTGACAAAAGCCCTTATAAATCGTCATGATACAAATAAATGATTCTACCGCCATTTCATATAGCGATTTATATGCCATACTTACCTAGTTATCCTACAATATCACAAGAATAAAAATTTAATATGTAGGTACAATAGATCATTTAGATTTAATTACTTCGAACCCAGTGACAAAGAAATGATTTTATGTAAGTGGGCATCAACGTAATTCAACCTAAAAGCTTTTATCGTTAGATCGATGGCATCGAATGGCGTTACGATCAATGGTGCCTTAATCCACGAAGGTAGATAGCGTGGGAGAATCCCTTGCTTGAAACAAGTTGAACCGGACAAAAAAGGGTTGGTTTAACTTTAACGAATTTGGTATTAGTCATATCACTATCTTTCTTACTAACAGGCATTAGAGAAAGAAACTTTGATAATAATGAATCGCTTCAAAAACGATGCCTTTGAAAACCTTTTTTTATAAAGATGTAAAAACAGGGGATCTATTTTAAAAGCTTTGTACGCGGTTTCTGTTGGCTAGTTAATATTATTTTTGTTAATCTAAGCGGTAACCGCAGTTTCTCCAAACACACAGAATATAAATATCAAATAGTTGTTCTAGAGATAAATCAAAGGAGCTCAATCGATGTAATTTTCAAAAGCATCAAAAAGTAATCAATTAGCAGACTCATAAACTTTAATGAAATAACAAAATAGGTACCTAAGTAGGTACTTAAGTGTTAATTACCTAAGCTGAATGTCGTTTCCAATTCGATCCAGTAATTCGTTTGATGCCTCTTCCCCAGTCTTAAAATGATCAGCTTGAAGCTATTTCAACTTTTTGCGTGCAATTTTCTACTCTATTTCCCACGTAATAAATTACCATTCATTCCTCTCGTTCCGATAAAGTGGTGCATTTAGAACGCTCTGATGCTATTATGTTTACTTTATTATCTTCTATCATCTAAATCAATAAGACCTCTCGAGGCATACAAACTCTTTGCAACCAATGGGTCTAAATATTTTTGTCAACAGACTAATATCCAAAACCATTAGACCTCTCCAGATACGATAACTCTCTCTATACATGGGTCTAAATATATTGGTATTTGTCATGAGAAAAGAACATCCTTAGTACATTTAACTCAAGGTTGAATTTCCTACAGTACCAAACCAGTTCTCCAGTTAGATCAACTATTCAAATATTGATAATTAAAACTTATTACGAAGGTTTTAAAGTCGATTTTCACACTGAACTAAATCTGTTAGATTAGGTAATGCATGCGACTCGACACGTAGGCACAATTTTTAATTGCAATATAGGTTAATGACACAGTTAATACGTTGGAAGATAAATAGATTAGGTTTTCCTTATTGTCACAAATAACAGGTCCTAATTAATATGATTTGTTTTTAATAGCATGCTGTAACTTAAGTTGTACTTGATGTATTGTAGTCAAATATCTACCAACATTTTAATTTTTGAAGGTTCTTTGTCAGTTTAATGTAAATAAATAAACACCAAAGAATATAATTAGGTACCTTATCATTATAATAACTAAACGCAACATTTAATATGCATCAATCATCTGATCCCCTATAAAGCTCTATTTTCCTTTTTGGCTAATAAAAAATTCTTATGAATTTATAAGTACCTACTTACTTACATAGATACAGCACTAAGTACCCCATCATCAATAAACGGTGTGGTTAAGTAGGTAAGTTACGCAGACGCAGGGTTGATTAAAAATGAATATTTAACAACTAGGTACCCTCATATTTGAAGAATTACACCAGACAGAATCCTCACCAAGACACTAAATCTAATAATAACATATTATCATATCAACATTCTAATAATAAACGCCCGTAAACCCCCAAAGTAGGCAGAGTCCAAAAAATTATAAGCTTCTTAAACCACACTTAGCCAAAAATAGAATAAGATTAGATGCAAAATTGTGAACTCCTCGCCTGTTTACCTAAACACAAATCCAATACCTACCCATAAACAACTAGCCTCTAGCATTTACGACACGCTAGCCAGGAACGCAGTTGGTTCATTCTTTTTGAGTCCCAGACGAACATGGGACAAAATAACTTATAAGTAATTGAAAATGCACAATAAGTACAAGATAATTTGGTAGACGCAGCGACGAAATGTTTGTTTACAGTATTATAGTGTCGGGTATTGCATGTGTTGTGTATTGCGGTTGTGTAACGGCGCGAGCGCAGGCTCGCCTAGTGTCAGTGAACTTTGAAGGGCTCGCAACAGTGCGCGAAGTTATGTACTAATACCTATGTACAAATTGTATAATGACTGATGAGCAAGTACCTACTTATGCTAATAGTAGACGAGATTGTTCTTATCGCTTTGTCCCGTTTTTAATGAGGAACCGCTTGTGTCAGACAGTGACGGAGTAAGCTAATGAGGCCCCTGTATAGACAGAAACAGATATGATCTACCCGAATTATAGCAGTTTCCGAAGGGGGGATTTAACCGGAGAAGTTTGGAGGCCCACCTGGACGCGGTATCCTTATCCGATACGAGACCCTCAGGCCGTTGCCTAGGCGTCCCCAAAGCAGTCGCCTACTCTGCCTAACAAATAATCAGACCCCCCATGGTACCACCATTCATCATCATCATGAACAAGGCGTTGTCCCGTTTGCATCCGTGTACCGGAGCCCGGAGTCCGCCTTCCTTGTCTTACGCCTCCACTTCAGGCAGTCTTTGGCAACCCCAAAGCCCCATGGTACCACGATTAAGCTATGCTAATTGTTACTTCAAGTATCTACTTAATTTGGGTCGTAACAAAGATTGCTACAAAAGCAAAAGATATAATTTTCCTCCTGAACTATCGCGACATTGTACCCAAGTGTAAATAAGACGAGCCACCTATTCAAGGAAGCAACAGATACGACGATTAATTGTTGTTACTAACACATTCAATACACGTTTGATAAATCGTCTCACTTCAACAGTGATCCGTGCGGACGTGCTCGTGCGCATGCTGACGGCGCCGCGGCGTGGTTTGATGAAACTGATCAATAAAGCAGAGCCTTGAGTTACGGTTATATTGTGTTTTAAACTACTGAATGAAGGTCTCTATTGTCATCTTTACTAGTACACTAATAGGGAATATGCATCAAAAATATTTCAGTTTAACGCATTCATCTAAAAATATATAAAAATAAAATACAAATTTTAATATTCCGGGATTATGGGCGTGATGTTATTTATGTATGTATGTAATTTTTTATTTTTATATATTTTCCGAGTGAAAACAGAACCAAGATTTAGGTACCAATAGACCAGCGAAACAGCGAGTACAATTTTAAACAAATATATCCATTTCTCTCTCGCAAACGGTTGCACGTCGTATTGCGCCCGTGGCATTTGGCGTCACATGCCACATCGGATTTCTCTGTCTATCCGACAACTTTGAACCTTTATAGCTTGGTCCTCAGGCTTGGTCAATAAATCAAGATACAAAAAAATCTTAGATTTTTTTTTGTGTCTTAGAAATAGTAGGTCCCGGTGGTAGCTTAGTAGTGGTAAGGACATCAGCCTGAGACGCCATGGGTGCGGGTTCAAACCTGGGCACGTAGGTACCTCTGAATTCTTAAATCTATATACCTACGTATTTATACCATTTCCTTAGCAGTAGGAGAAGGGAAAAAACATCATAATGAAACCTCAACATCCAAACAGCTGTGGGTATGTATCCATAATCCAAATTGTCTGGTATCCCGATCTAAGGATTACGATGCTCAGATCAGCAGTCAGTTCAAAATGAAATGAAATGAAATGATCTTTATTTATATAGGCTTCAAAAAAAGCTCTTATAAAGCGTCAGAACAAATAAATATAAACCGGTTCAAAAAGCAGATGCTACCGAGAGGAAACAGGCAAGAAACTCCATAGATACTACTCTTTTAAATTCACTCTTCTAAGAGCAATGTAATACTCTTTTAAGTTCAATGTAATAACTAACTAACTTAGTTAACAAGCATCATCATCTTCCTAGCATTTAGTTAGATAACTAAACTTCACGCCACTTTCCTAGCGGGGTAGGCAGAGAGAACCGAACTTGTCAATTGTATTCAATGTAATAGACTCGCTAAATCTTGGATCAGGTCTAAGGACATAATGCTAGGAAGATGATGATGCTTGTACCAATTGTATTAGAGGTATATGTTTGTGGTCTAGATAGGTACTAGGTAACAGATAGACATATTTAAATACATTTTTATACCTGCTTAGCTCGAGTGCAAATGTTCATGACGTAAACATTTGCCCCAACCGGGATTCGACCTGCAACCTTTGGTTTCGTATCGTTATATTCGTATTCGTATATTCGTTGTCGTTTCCGGTCGCCCATAAATACTCTTGTATGTTACTACACTCTTGTTTCTTGTACATTCTTGATATTAAAAATACTAACCAATTTTAAATCGAATGATCATTTCCTCAAATGACCATCGGGTCTTCAAGGCGGAGTTATGAAAAATAAAATGACAATTATAACAAAAAATACTTTATTTTTAGTACTTAAAACTTAATATTACAAGTAATTTATAAACTTAGATACATATATTTTAATCTTTCCAAGATGCTTAGACAGCATAGAATATATTCTTTTGATAAGTAAATTGTTTGTTACATTTTCTAGATATAAAATGGATTCCACAAATCCGAATGTCTATTGGTGAAACACATTCATTTATGTTGAGTCTTTATGTCTGCAACTCCATGACTCAAATAAGTAAATGACTAGCCTCTAACGAGATTCGAACCCATTGCCTGGGTTTCGTGGTCAAGGTCTCTAACCCATATGCAGCCCGTCAAGAGACATATCACATCTGTGGTTATTATAATGAAGTCTATCATGCATTTTACATATTATTTCTGCCATAGCTGGAAGCTGCTATCCTCGAAAAATGGCTACCATATTTACCTGATAATAAAGTAATTGCATATTTATGAACATATACTAGGTATATACATACATACATACATGAGACATACTTTAACTAATATACAAACATTTTGTATAACTATTATTCTAAAATCAATTATATTATACAAGAGTGCAGTTATGCCTTTTTGTACTCAATTCTCTCTACTTTGACCTCGTCACCAAGCAGCTTGTACACATATGTGACCACAGTTGAGCTCTGGATGTCCATGAGGACGAAGGATGGGGTTGCATTCCTGTAATGAAATAAAGCATCATTAAATCTCCACTCAAAAGCTGGCCATGATTTGTTATAAAATGTGTTACTAACCAAGAATGTCATCTTATCTGTACTTCCCTGTGGTAGTAAATGAAAAGGGGTATTTGTTCAGAATTTCTTCAAGTTAGCCTATTTCAATAGAAACCTGGATTAACTTCAAAAATCAATACATAGGTATTGATTTTTATTACTTCAACTTATAAATAAATAAATATCCGACAACATCACATACATTAATCTGAATCCGTGGTAAGTAGCTTAAGCACTTGTGTAACAGATATCAGAAACAACAGTGGTATTACAAATATATACTTAAATACTGAATATTAACACCCAGACACAGAACAAACACAAGTATTCATCACACGAATATTTGTCCTGGGTGGGGATCGAACCCACAACTCTTGGCGCATGGAGCGTTATCACTACCGAATGCGCCATCGAGCCAATCAAAATACATAAACTTACAAATGTTCTTCCAATCTCACCTGAACAGTGGACTGTAAGCCCCAGTAGCTGAACCAGGGTTGATGTAAAACTTGTTCTCGTGCTCATACGCTTCAAACCGGTGCGTGTGGCCCGATATCAGGATGTCCACGTCGAGCTGCCGCTGGACAAGGGCTAGCGACTCCTCGTCACCCCACGGAACCACCTGGTGCCCGTGGATGAGGCCAATGCGAAATTGGCCGACAGTGATCACTTTCTGTTCTGGGTAGGTAGTGTTCTGAAACATTACATGTATAATTAAATTCTCGGTAGATGCGACATTCTAACCAGTGGTAAATTCAAATTGTTATATTTTGTACCTATTACTTGATAATTAATAATTGCTTCTTTGAGGCCTACGTAAATAAAGATATTTTGAGTTTAAGTTGTAGTGACTGAACATTAACTGAGAGCTAGTGACAAAGGATTAATAGCTTCATTAAAACTACTTCTGCAAAGCTGCAGAAGAATGTATTTATTATTTAATTTAAAGCTGAAGAGTTTGTTTGTTTGCTTGAATGCGCTAATCTCAGAAACTACTGGTCTGATTTGACAATTTTTTTCAGTGTTAGCCTATTTATCAAGGAAGGCATTAACCATAAATGCGGATGAAACCGCGGGCACAGCTAGTGTTACATAAACCTGCATCCACATTATGTATTATGTAAAAAGTAATATTAGACTGCATTATAAAATACTAATAATAATAATAATAGCCTTTATTCAGACAGTGTACATAAAATTTTTACATTTATTAATTTGGTTAAGTAACACTTTTTAATCATGTTTATGGGTGTCTATAAGTAATATTGTATTAAGAGTATATATGTATATCTATATATTATGCATCAACTCCTGTCTGTGTGTCCCTAATTGACAAAGGCCTCCTCCATCTGTCGCCATTTCTCTCTATCATTAGCCACTCTTGTCCATGTGTTACCTATAAAATACTAACATCATCAAAATCCCCTCGAACAACATGCACATCACTGGCTAATGTCTTCAGGTAGTCGTACGAATCCTTCGTGCAAAGGTTTCCCGTGCACAGGATGTGCTGGATCCTTCCTGGAAGCAGCAGCTTCTTGAACTTGGCCGGCAGGCTGCTGCAGCGGTGGGGAATGTGCAGGTCTCCGAGTACTAGCACAAGCTGGAATGGAAGTATTTACTATTAGACGTAATTTTAAAACTGGTGTCATGATGTTTGTATTTGTTGAAATTAATGCGTTCTTTCTTAAGCCCACACCACTACCTGAATGCAACCCATTTCTGAGTATCTAAGATGTAAGGCTTTTGGATGACTAAAGTTTAATGTAAAATCTTAGTGATTTTATTTTATTAAAATTTCTGTGTATATTATTTGAAAATTTACAATTGTCCATCATAGACATCTTTGGCTGACTAAATAATGAGTTGCTACATTAAAAATGGTTTAAGCAAGCAAGCATCAAAATGATTGCATCCCCATTACATTGATATATCCCCATAGATCTTGCATTAAGATCTACATTCAATCAATCCAACTAAGCTTTTTATTATAACATTGAATGAACAATTGTATATATTTAAGTAATAGACAGATGCTCAATTAATATGATAAAGATAAACAAATATGTAATAAATATATAATGATGACTAATATGGGTCAGAGGGATGTTTAATAGTCTGATAACTTTAGCAATCAAATCATTCAAAGTGATTTAACCATATTATGTATTCACTAGGTTACAACTGTGTACCTGCCTACACAAATTTTGCTCTTAATCTAGCTTCTAGAATTCATACATCCTATTATATGTGTCAGAGGCAGCTAAATAGCGTATGTACGTAGGTGTTGTTCAATTAAAGCCGACTCGGGTTGATGGGGAGGCGTAAACCGTCGTACAAAAACATTTTCAAGCCACATACCATGTTTCAGGGGAACTTTGACGCTGGTTAAGGGCAAAAATAAACTGTTAATGCTTATTGTCTGAATCAGCTACTTCTTTTCAATGAATGTTTCCCAAAATAAAAACTAAACAAGATTGTAATTCGATAAATTTCTACCCAAGACAGACCCAAGTAAAATAATTTGTCTTGTTTGACACTTTTTTTTTTACAAGTTTGACAACTTAATTTTGACGTTTGTGTTTGACAGTTACCTACATTATGAACGAATGCGTATTTATAGGTGAAAGTTTTGGATTATAATTACAAGAAATTCTACTAATTGGATAATGTTCCAAAAAAATCTATCCGCAAAATGTAAAGTCTGCGACAATTCTAACTATTTTTAATTGTTCTATGCATGGATAGTAACGTAAACATACAGTTATAAAATAAATAGCACTGTCTATGAAAAACATTGCCATTAGGCAAATATTTTTCCATATATAACGGGAGATTTCTAGTTATTTATGGTTTTATTAGCTGTTTAAAATTAAATAAAGAATAAGAATTAAGCACCAAAGGAGAATAATTTTGAGAATAAAATTAAGTATCAAAGGAGCAGTGAGCCTGTTTAACCATATTCAGCTAAAAATAAAACTGGACTGGGTTAGATGTAAAATTGTGAAAAAGTGGTGACAAGTGGCTAGCACGCCGCCTACACAATCACATACCCAAAAAACTCCATATACCTATCATTAGTTATTATTTTACGACATGCTAGGCAAGAAACCCAATTGGCACATTCTTTTTACGTCCCAGACCAATATTATAATTAATTTAGGTAGTAATAGTAAATTATTTATACAGACAGTTTAGTAAAATTTTATACACCAAAAAAATCATGTAATCAATGTTATTAAAAAATAATTAACATTATTTTGTGTTATCATTATAAATTTTTCTACTTATATCAATTAGAATGGAAAGTCTTTAAAATATTTTATTTAGTAGACACAATTAAACATTATACTTAACAGCATGTAATTTAAATATTTTACAATGATATTCATAATAATAAATATCACAAAGTTTCATGATTAGTATCACATTTTATATTATCAGGTCAAATACACTGGTATCGATACATAACGTGAATATAATTTTTAACTCATTTTTACGCACTTACGATAGGCATATTTTTAGGGTATAATAACAAGTTCGACGGGTAATTTATTTACGAGTTATGGCCCACTAAAACTTCACAGCATTCTATTCTCTTTGGTTCAGGTGCGGATAGAAAAGAAAAATTTCATGGTGTTGTGGGTGACACATATACGTAGAAAAAATTTAGCGTAAGAAAAATCACATTGGCACCAACTGCAGGAAAATGGAATCAATGGAATATGAGCTCGCTAGGAACCTCACTCTGTTGTTTTTCGTGGAGCGCCTGCTCGACAAAGGCGAGCCGCGGACGTTACACGATCTTTCCTGCCAGTTTGGTGCCAAAGGGTTCACTAAGGAGATGCGGCAGATCGCTGGCGGGTCGCAGTCGGGGCTAAAGAAGTTCCTGGCTCAGTACCCGGCGTTGTTCAACATAGACGGGGACTATGTTGATATCAACACGTTCCAGAAGCATCCGAGCGGGGCTGGCGCGGGCTCCAACAACGACTACATCGAGGAGGCTAAAGAGTACTTCGCGAGTAAGATGATCCAGTATGGGGAGGGGACTGAAGTGCCGATCAAGAGTCTGCTGGGGCACCGCAGCCAGGCGTCGCCTCAGGTCCGCCACATCTCCGGGCAGCGCATTAAGGAGTTCAAAGAGTTCCTGATGAAGCACCCGGACACGTTCCAGATCATCGAAGACAACGTCGTTCTAGTCAGTGAGAATCACAGGAGAGGTAACACGCACAGTAACTCGGAGCAATTCCACAACTTACCCGTACCTAATATCAACACAGACACGGCCCAACAGCTGTTGGACTATGTTGCTCAGTGCATTGAGGCTAAAGGTCCGGTAATGGTGGACCAGCTCTTCCATTTAATTGTGTCTCGGTTCCCACAGGAGTACTGGTATCAAATGTTCAAATCGCCCGCGGACCTGAGTGCTTTCTTGAAAATATTCTCAGACAGCTTTCATGTACAGTCCAACCTCGTCACACTCATTAGTAAACCAAAAATACCTGTAATGTATCTAAATGCAAAGCCTAAAGCTAAGACTGAGTCACCAAAGCCAGTGATCGAGGAGAAGCCCGTGTCGCCAGCCCCGCCTATAGTAGTGAGCCCTACTCCGTCAGACGGTAAAAAGAGTCCCGCAAACAGAATACTCAGCCCCATAGAATCTCCCCGTGGTCCACAAGCAAATATAGCTAATCAGACTCTGAAACAGAGGATCAATTCTATTGTAATAAAAAATTTGGCCGAGAACATGGTCCGGGACAGGGTTAATAATCATTTAAACGCCCGTGCTGAAGAAACTAATGGTACCCCGAGTTTGAGAAATAATGTAATGGGTGAAGCTTGGCGTCAGAAGGTGCTACAATGCACCACAGTCATTGCCAGTGTTAGGGAATGTTCCACGTTAATTGAAAGTATAATGAACCCTAAGCGCAATGCAAAGAGCATTGTTTCATTTGACTGCGAAGGAATTAACCTTGGCCTAAAAGGAGTATTGACTCTGTGTCAGATTGCAACTATGAATGGTGAAGTGTATATATTAGATATCATGGCATGCCCTGGTATGGTGGTGGAAGGTAAAATTAAGGACTTGTTGGAGAGTGAGAATGTTATAAAAATAATTCATGACTGCAGAAATGACTCAGTCAATTTACACAACCAATTTGAGATTGTTTTGAAGAACGTTTTTGACACGCAGGCAGCCCATGCTGTATTGCAATTACAGCAACAGGGAGTGCCGGTGTATAAAGTCAAAAATCTTAGTTTAAACGCATTATGTGAATTATATAACGCACCCATGAACCCCATGAAAGAACAACTGAAAAATGTGTATCGTAGAGACCAGCGTTACTGGGCTAGGAGGCCACTTACAAAAGACATGATAATCTATGCTGCCTCAGATGTCCTTTCATTAGTCAACCCAGCTATTTTTGCATACATGTCCAGTAACATTAAGACAGAAAACCAACAATTGTTTGAGGAATTAAGTAATGAACAAGTTTTCATGCATATTCAACCCACAGAAGTGAAATTAAGGAAAAGGCAGAGAAAAATCAACACAGAAGTTGGTGAACTGAAGCTTAAATTAGCAGAATCCACAAAGAATATTGTCTTAAGTAACAGGGAAATCAGATTACTTAGGTATCTAGAGCTAACGGAGGAAGAAAAGGAAAAACTAAAAGGTTGTCACAAGATATCTAAGAAATTGGAGAAACTTGAAGCGATAGGGCAAGAGAAGGATTCGGATTCGGAAGATGATGAGAGAGAAAATGAGATGGCTAGTTTAGAGTCAAACCCATCTGATCCAATTTCTTCCCCCCATTCAACACAACCTCCAAGTCTCACTGAGTCCATGCAGATGATGGATGAAATTTTGTCAGACACAAATATGGACAAAGTAGAGAAAATTAATCGCCTCGAGGCGATACTCTCCGCAGTCGCGCCTCTCAGTGGGGAGTTGGAGGACAAATTCTCACAAACCATGGAACAAACACTGCCATTGCTCAAGAATAAGGACTGGTCGAACCTGAGTCAGATACTGAACATAGGAGCAGGGGACACCGACAGAAAGAATTGTTGCTGCAGATGCCATAACTCGATCGACGACGCTAAATGCAATAATCTCAATGAGTCCAAGAAGAGCGAGGTCGCGTCCCAAACGCTCAGCACGGGAGACATCGTCATCACCAGGATCCACTTCAGAGAAGAGGACAAAGCGAACGAGAGGATCCTTGACGCGTCCCCCGTCGGTAAACGAGTAGGCATAAGCAACATGTCTTGATGATTCTCAGGTTAACAATGCTACTTCCATTTTCCGAGTGCCACAGTTTAGTTTCGGAACTCTTCTGTATGTGATTAATTTGGTTTTTATAGTCATTTAGTTGCCCTCGGCAGAGCGATTACATTGATGGTTGCGTTGGTCTAGTTAGCCGGGGGTACGATAGCGGTGCGCGAGATGGAATAAATTAAGTACGTTGTGAGGTCGTGCATTTCCAAGAGTATGGACGCCTACGCTATATGTTCATTTGAGCGGAGACGCGTACTCGCGGTAATGCAACACACATGCGCATAATATACGGCTACTTAATTCCTTCATCTGGAATCGACAGTATCTGCTGTTACAGTGTTTTATATTAATTTATTTATGTTGGCTATTGCCTGTTAAGTAACCGAAACTTAAATGTGATAGATTCAAGGCCTTTTCTCGATCTGTTTTGAATTGTAAATAAGATAAACGTTGATTAGCATGCATAATCTTTACATCCCAAATCACGATAAGAGGCGAACGCTTTCCGTTGTAGTTATCATCTGTACATATTTATTTATTTTTTGTCACATTATCGTTTCAGCGGCTAAGTCGCCGCGAAACTAATATCGAAAATGGCAATAATAGTTGTATACAATAATGTTTTTATTGTAACATATTTATCAGAAATATTGTTTAGGTGTATATTAGTATTTAAATCATGTTTTTAAAAATATTCAAATGGTATAGGGTTAGTGTTATTGAGAGAAGTTTTTATCGTTGCTTGGATCGATGCTTGGATACTATCCAGACGCCGCCGTGAGGCATGGCTAGTGTTACGAGTAGGAGGTTGCAATTAATATGATTAGTGTGGGAGTTGAGGTGGTTTTATGTAACTTGGTTTATGAATTAATAATTTTGTGCCTTCAAGTCATATCCGACGGATGCCTTTATCGAAGCAATTGTGAATTTTTAGGTACTTTTTATACGTATTTAGTAGTTGTAATTCTGTACCGTCTACACAAATTGCATATCTGTAGCGTAAAGCCCCTGCTAATAGGAATACAACTTACTTAGATGTTGCTTAAATTATTTGTTGCAAAATAAAATGTTCATTTTGCAGACTTGTAGATGTCTACAAATGTTAGGGTTAAAATTAGGAGACTTCAAGGGAAAATTAGTAATAATAATAATTTTAAAAGTTGCTATTTTGACCTAGATGGTAGCACTACCTCTGCTGAAAATGATAGACTGAATTCTTGTATTTTTATTAGTTTGGGGTAATGTTATAGTTCACTGAATAGAAGAATTGTTCTCAAAGTTACTTTATTAACTGTGTTGTAGGGTAGCTTTCTAGATAACAAGAATGTTTCTAAACCTGTTGAATTCATTCGAATAGTTTATTTTTATGTTAACTGTGTAAATGTTAAACGAAGCGGTAGTTTCACGCTTAACGCTTATTCGGTAGCTGAGAAGTTGCTTATATATTTTATTATTATACTTACATACTTACTGTCTTTATGTATTCAATATCAGTATTGTATCCAAAAGTTATTTTGAAACAAAATAGCACTTAATTTAGTAGTATTATTAGTAAATGCTACTTTGCATTTACATAATTTTTTTTTTATTGTATTATTATTTATTAGCACTTTGAAAGATATTTAAATGAATTTCTAAAAATCAAATTACAAATTGGCATTTATTATTCTAAATTATATTTTCGGTCTAGTGTCTCTTTTTTTTTGTAGAAGTTGTTTTTATTAAATCAAACATTTGTGCCTTATATTCACACAGCACAATTTTACGAAGTAGGTATTGTCATACATTTTTGTATGGTGAGACATTTTCAGTGCCACTAATTTTACTATTCATAAGATCATATTCGTTAGTCAGTGTAAGCTTAATAACCTTCTGTTATATTTTTCTAACATAATGTTTCGAAGTTTATTTACCAGAGTCTAATTGCTTACGTCGAAAGAAACATACTTTTTAATGTGGCAAATTGTTAGTTTACTAATTTGCGCATTGTTTATGTTTATTATAAATAAAAAAATTGTAAAAAGTATTTATTTGTTTTTATCCTAACTACCTTCTACAAAGCTTCTTCCTTAAAAATCTTTACTTAATTAAAATGATATTGAATATCATACATACAAAAAAGCCTTCATTTATTTTATAATAGACTAGCTGTGCCAGCGGTGTCACCCGCGTTTAATACTATAAAGACTATTTCCGTCATACATGATTTATAAGTAACTTTACCATTAGGGAAGCTTAAAAAATGGAGTAACAACACGCGACGGAAGCTTAAAAAATGGAGTAACTTCTCCCGTTTTCCCAACATTTCCCTTCACTACTCTGCTCCTATCGATTGTAGCGTGATGAAAAGTATACTATAACCTGCCCAGGAGTATAAAGAATAATTGTACCAAGTTTCGTTAAAATCCGTCGAGTAGTTTTTGTTTCTATAAGGAACATACAGACGGACAAAAATTTTACTGATTGCATTTTTGGCATCAGTATCGATCACTAATCATCCCCTGATAGTTATTTTGAAAATATATTTCATGTACAGAATTGACCTCTCTACAGATTTATTATAAGTATAGATTAATTACATGTACTTAATAGAATGTCACATCAATATTTTGTATATCATCAAAATAAAGGTGTACCATTATTCCCGCGGATCAAGGTCGATCAATTTATTCCATCCATCATTCCTAACATGACGGTGAACTGGCATATCTATTTAAGTGTCCCTATGATCGATACGAAGTACTTTACGTACGGCAAAGTAGATCTGCCTACACTTGAATAGAAAAAAAATTGTGGGTAGTTTTTAAAACATTTAGTCTGTTCAACTAAAAGTGAACAATGAAGTGATAGCCGTGGTAGTCACTGAAGAAACTTCATTTTGTAAAGCTAGTATTTTCTCGTGGCTTCGTCCGTATGTGTTTTGCTACATCGAAAAGTGCATCCCGCGGGATCTATCACCATTGTTCTGGATTAAATAGTAGTCTATGTCCTTCTTTATTGCAATCTGTCGGGAGATTTAACAGTATTGTAACATATTTTAACATTACTCGTTATTCCCATGGAAATGAGATACTTCTTTCAAGATGTGTGTAATCAAGGTCTGTTATTCTGTAGCTCTCGTAAAAATTACATCTTACAGTTGCGATGTTAAAGGCGGATAAACAAACAAACATACTTTGCAATGCATATTCATTATATGTATATTGATTTTTGTTCAATAACACGGGTCTGGGTGTACTTGGAGGCAACCTCGGCGTTGTTTGATAGTGCACTGTTTTAGTTTGGTGTTTAGTGGAATTAAATTATATTTACTAAGTAAGTAGGTATACTGGATTTCAAGGTCTCATGTATTTATTTTTGAAAATGATCAAATATGTAATTATTATGTTACAAGCATAATAATTAGCGATATTTTAGAAAGTAGTATGCGAATAGTTTGGAACTTGTCTGGCACTTGCATACCTCTGGTCCGGCATGCTAAACGCTTACATCAATACGGCATGGGTTTGCGTAACATTGAACTATAATGGTGCATACTAATTTGCTGACTTTTTATGCACATTGCGCTTATTGTACGGTGACCAACGAATGAGAACGATTGGTTATCGATAAATGTGTAGTTAGTTAATTACGGGTAAAGTTGTACTCGTTTCATCGCAGAGTACATTATTGGAATATCTTTAGATGGAAACAGGAAATTAATCTAGCATTACTCATTTTGTCCACGCCTCTATATATAGCTGAACCGTCATCTAGAATTAATTCTTAAAACACTTAAATCGTCGATGAACTATTAAAATAATTAAAATATTAGGAATCTAGAAAGGATTAGAAAACCTACGGCTGAAACATATGCTCTAATGTCTATTTTAATTATGCAAACATTGCATCAGTCTGTGATTAAGGTAAACAAATAAATTCGATCGTAAGAAGTTCCGATGCCAACAATAGCACGTGAAGCATTACACATTAGTTATTACATAGAGCACTCTTAACAATGAGACGATGAATGCATTTTTAAAATTATGTTTAAAAATGAAAGAAATCTACCATCACTTTTTCAATATTGAAGTGACATCTTTTGGTAGATGAAGTACCTACATACTTAACTATTGTATACATTTTCGTTTTGACTTTTGTATTACTGCAGGCTGTACATCATTAGATTCCGCAATGCATATTATGACAGCAATGTTTAAAAAAAAGCACACCGTAACTGTCATATCAGTTTTCAAATTTTGATTTGAGTTACTTGTTGATAAATCGGGATTTAATAGAATAATGGAGGATTTCGATGTATTTACTAATGAAATCAATTACACGAAACAATTTTACTCTAATATTCTTAACAAATATGTTAATGATGTCCCTTCTACGCCTAGTGGACCAAACTATCAAAGTGAGTTTGTGTGTTTTATTCTTTGTTTCTATTAAATTGTCTCAACTTCCTAATATTTATACAAAATGTGATATAATAATGTTCATAAATTCCAATTTCCAATTACACATTTTAACTTTTTTAGGTGGTAGAAAGCTTTTAGCTGAAGAGTGTTTGGCTGCTGGTAATGAGAAAGAATGTGCATTCCACTTGAGTGAGGCTGTATCAGCCTCATTGAGGACTATGGCTGTGTACAGGAATGAACAAATAAAAGCTAGCGGTGAGTTGGATAATGAGTAATAAAAATAATAAAAAATAAAAATATCTTTATTTCTCAAATTTTAAATTACAAGTTTAAAGACGCCCCAGGAAGTAATAAATACTTGTGTTGGGGATTTATAATATCAGATTTAAAGTGAACATTTTAAATTTAGACTTAACAATTTAACAATTTAACTTATTATGTGTAAAATAAATAAATTAATAAACCATATCCTGATTACATGTGTGAGAAAATGTAGGTATTACTTACTGTTTAACACTTTATTTATTTATAAAATTAAGTTTTAAGTGATAATATTGTACAAAGTTTAGTTTTTAATCTACCAGTAACCTGGTAATCATGTAATAATTAATCATTCCAGCAAATAAACTACAGAAAATAACGAGTTTCATACAACCTGTGAAAGATTTGATTGACAGGAATCCAGTGTAAGTATATTTTATAAGTTATTATGAAAAGTTTTGACTAAGTAATTAAACTAAGACTAAAAAAAAATATCATAGAAAGTTAACTTACTGTATGTTGTGTATGTACATACATATTTCTATAAGAAGTAATGGTAGGTAGAAACAGACACATTTAATTTAAAATCTATTTTCATAGCAGACATATTCTTTTCTATACTTATAATAAATCTGTAGAGAGGTCAATTCTGTACATGAAATATATTTTCAAAATAACTATCAGGGGGTGATTAGTGATCGATACTGATGCCAAAAATGCAATCAGTAAAATTTTTGTCTGTCTGTCTGTATGTTCCTTATAGAAACAAAAACTACTCGATGGATTTTAACGAAACTTGGTACAATTATTCTTCATACTCCTGGGCAAGTTATAGTATACTTTTCATCACGCTACAATCAATAGGAGCAGAGTAGTGAAGGGAAATGTTGGGAAAACGGGAGAAGTTACTCCATTTTTTAAGCGTCCGTCGCGTGTGCAGCCTTAATGGTTAAAGTTACATAGAAATCATGTATGAAGGAAATAGTCTTTATAATATTAACCATAAACGCGGGTGACACCGCTGGCACAGCTAGTCTAAAATATATATGGTACTAAATACTAATTTCCAATGATATTACAATTTCAGAAATAAAAAAGAACAAGACTTGCTTAACGTTTTATCAAAGGATATGAAAGACCTAAGTACAGAATTCCGGAAATTAGACATAAAACAAGAAGAGGTACCGTTCCACAAGAGATATTTGAATTTCAGTTCAGAGAATAATGTTGAGAACTTTCAGAGGATTCTGAGCGAGCTTCCTAAAGGTATGTTGTCATAAATATTTTATGATCTGGATGGTATCTTATCATCATAATTTATGAATTCATACTGTTAAGTATTCTAAGAAAAAAGTTTTCATGATGGCTTAGATAAATGCACATTATTTGGTTTCTTTATATAAATAATTAAATAAATTCTCCAGACTGACACACCAATTCCCTAGTTGCAAACTAAGCTTATGCTTGTGCTATGGATACTAGGTGAATGGATAGACATACATAAATATTTTTATCAACATCCATGACTTAAGTACAAATGTCCATGTTCATCACACGAAACATTTGCCCCTAGTCTATATGGCCAGTATGTGGAAGATTCAGCCAAAAATAAAACTATTGGGCTGATTATTATAACACGGTAGATATTGATCTTGTTCTGACGATTTATAAGTGCTTTATTGAAGCCTATGTAAATAAAGACAATTTCATTTCATTTCACTTATAAGCATTGTTGAAGCGTCAACGTAATCCTTGTATGTATTTCTTGTACCCTTCAATACGGTTGGTAGTGTTTCCATTCACCATCTATGTTAGGTCATCAAAATTGTTTGCTGAGTCTTAGAAATCCTCAAAAAGTAGTTAACCATGGTGTCTACAGAGGTGAAATTAGCACATTGGATATTAGGGTTGCCAGATAGAAACTTATTAAATCTGGGACAATTCTGGGAGTCCCACACACCACGCTGCTTCGCTTCGGCGTGACGGTGCATAAAGCATTCCACGCATGAAGACGAAAAAAAAAAAGATGCTTTGATAGGATAATATTTATCATTGGTTTTTGCCATTTTTTTTGCATACAAAACTAGTGCTTATTTTTGGAATCTGGGAAATTAGGTATAATTACTAGACACGGGACAAGACGCAAAATTCCCGTAAAATCCCGGATTTCCCGGCCATCTGGCAAGCCTAGTTAGAATGCACTAATGAAGAGCTATCTAATACCTTAATCTGGTATAATCTATGACAAGGCTGTCCTACCCTTCTTTAAGTGTTCTAGTTGAAATAGTGATAATTATACTTTTGAATAAAATTTCAGAATGGACTGTAATACAACTGACGGCTCCATACAATCCTAATGAGAATCTGAAGCCATTCAATGAGTACAGAATTGAGATCAACGCAATATATTTGACAGTCTTCACAAACTCTTATTTAGACGGCAGTGATGTTGGACCGTTGACAATTAATATTCCAGCGAATGTTACAAAAGGTTGGTATACAAAATTCGTACCTGCCTTTTAGGTACTGGAAATCTGGCAGTCTGTTAAGTGGCCAAAATCTCTCTGGAACGTAAATTTTTAAAAACAAAATAAAAAAAATCTATTTAGTCTATTGTATTTACTACATTCATACAAGCTATTAAAAGTAAACATCTTTTTTTTTTTAATAAAAAAGGTTTTAATTCGTAAAGTTTACGGAGGCAAAGTTTCTAGACTATGTTACAATGGCTGTAACAATCGTTTGTAATTTTCATTCTTTCAGAGGGTGAAAAGCCGCTGTTCACAGAACTATTCTCACTGTTGGACGAGAACTACAAAACCATAGACAATGCTCAGTTCTTAAACAACAAGCGCCTTGTGCAGAATTATTGGAGCAGGCGAGAGGACATAGATTTAAGGATGAAAGTGAGTGGCAAAGGGGACTAAAGGGTTTAACTTTAATGTAAGGTCTTGGCACTATAATTAGTTTGTTTATGGAATAGAAAGCCATCCGTTTCACATTATGAGGTATCACTTCAATAAGTGCCAAGGCTTGGCTACTAAGTGGTGGCATCTAATGATATTATGATACACTTAGTTTTTCCAAAAACCATTCTTAAGGGATGCAATTTGGTTTTTATAATATTATATCTAAGTACACTAATATTATAAAGAGGATATATGATTAGGTTTTTCATATGATTGTAACAAATAAAGTTAAAAACTACTAGACCAATTTCAATTAGAATGCTACATTATTCCTAAGTAACATAGGTTATTATATCACAAAATGTAAAAAAAATAAATGCCCCTTCCCTGCAAAGCTGGTACGGGCCGCTTGTATTTTATATATTTGATACAAACTTCACAATCTGTGGTGTGAAAAGTGTGGTAGACATAGTCTATTTTGAACATTTTAACATTTGTGGGAAGCATCGAGATATGGGCTCAATGGTGGGGAGGATTATATTATAGTACAGTTTTTTTTTTTCAGAGTGTAATTAATGTTATGGACAAAGAATGGCTTGGGGGTTGGGGCTGTTTGTTAACTGGGAAATTGGTTGATGCCAGTTTAAAGGATCGAGTCATGAAGTTGGTAGATACTACTATATCTGATTGGGGGTGAGTAAATTGATTCAATTGGGTGATTTACGTAATGTGATGACGTAATAGGGTTGCCAGGAACTAAAATATAAAAAATTCATGTCATAGTAGTTTTTGGTGTATTGCATGATTGTGTAGTTTACGGATATTAAAGTGCTTAATAAATTTATATTATTCACTTTTTCTTTCGAATACATTTGAGTATTCAGAAAATATTAAGAGAAAGTAAGAAAGAAGTTTTTTCAGAGCATTTAGATATTCGATACATGTTAAAGTTATGATACGCATGCTTCTGAAATGAACATTATTCGCCTTATGTTGTGACATTAAAAACATACTAATTAAAAGTATCCTTTAATGAGAGCGGTGGTAGATCAATGGTAAGGACACGGGCCTCTTAACCGAGGAGTGCGGGTTTAAACCCGGGCACGTACCTCTCGATTTTTCAAATCTATGTACGTATTTATACCACTACCTCGACGGTGAAGGAAAACATCGTGATGAAACCTGCAAATTCAAACAACTTTGGATTTGTAACCATGATGCAAAAATTGTCTGGTTTCCCTATCTTAGGGTTACGAAAGTTAGATCGGCAGTCGCTTCAATGTAATTACCAGACTCGTTAAATCCTGGATCATGGTCTAAGCGGATCCAGTCTAAACACGGGACATAACGCTAGAAAGATGATTATATTCTATTCTTTTTGTTGTAGTGAATAGATACAGCATGAAAGGGCCCAATAGAAATCCTTGTCTACAAAATATTTGTATTGATATTTTTCATTTGGTCACTGAGAGGCCCGCATACAATTGTTACTAATCCATTCACCATATATTCCAGCTTCATAAGACTGACACCGAAACAAAAGATACTCCTCTACAACCTAATAGAAAGCTGTCCCGCTCTCACGTCGCATCAAATAAAATCCTGTATTAGGAGAATTTTGACCGAGCATGGCAACACTGAAGAGATCAGACGAGTGCTTGACACGTCCGAATGTCTAACTTGCACTAAAGAGTTCACATTCGCGAATGAGCTGTGTGTGAAATGTCTGTCCAAGTGTTTTGAGGTTATGCACCATTTTACGTTGGTGGACGGTATAAAAGCGTTTTCGCAAGTGGCAACACTGGTCAAAGACAATGATGAGTGGGCGGGGCTTAAGAAGGCGAAGCGGCATCCGGTTATTTTGATTGTTGATGAGGTATGTGTTACACTAGTTTTCTCTCGCGGGTCTACGTGGATGTAGTCTATTAAAAAGTCAGTTATTGTGCGTTCTTCAGGAACTAGATTTTTTAAGGGCTAATAAATATCTTTAAATAATTTTGTTCTTACTGAATATCAAAATAATCGATACCTACAATAGTAGTAGCGGGAAAAAATCACCTACATTCGATTGAATTTTTAAGCCAGTTGAGTCTACCAAACTGTGACGTCATAATTTGCTATCGATACAGATAAATATATTACTCTATGTAAGTTAGTGTTAATTTGATTTTTACAATCAAATAATATAGGGATGACATTCCAACCGGATGAAGTCGCCAATTTTCTGCACCTCTCCAGATGCTGGACACCTTTCCGTGGGAGACGCTACCGGTCATCAACCACGACCCTGTGTCCCGGATGGAGAATATCCACTTCCTGTACTACCTGTATAAACTGCATGAGGAAGATATAGTGGACGGGTACTTGCTGGCGAAGGCTGATGTTGGCCGGTACATCATCAACCCGGGTATGTTATTTGTTAAAAAAAACCAATGTTAAAAAAGTTAGATAACATCACGCCCATAATCCCCGATGGGGTATGGAGAAACAAAGGGGCACTATGCCCCTTTAACTACATTCAGCCAAAAATAAAAATGGGCTGAGTTACGTAAAAGAAATGAGGAAAAAGTAGTGGCTAGCTTGTTTGTCGCCTACATAATGACATACCCAAAACGATATACCATTAGTCGTCTTTTACGACATGCTAGGCAGGAACCACAGTTGGCATATTCTTTTTAAGTCCAAGACCAACATGGGAACAATAAATTTAAAAAAATATAAGAAGTTTGTAAAAATATATGTAATTGTCAAATGTAATTATTTTTCTGGTAAATAAACAAATTATTATTATTTTATTACATAGGTTTTTCGCAGAGGTTATACAAGCATATTTATCGATTAAATAAAAAGGATTTGTAGAGGAGCGCAGGTTAGGAGGTGGTAGCTCAATGGTATAGACATGCCCATCTGACGGGCGTGGGTTCAGAATTAGGCCCATACCATACCTCTGGAATTGTTAATTCCCTGCCAACTTGTGTTGGCAACACGTGTTGCCAACACAAAAGTTGCCAACAGATCAAAAAATCACCCGCAGAGAAGAACCTGGACCGGATGGAGAAGCGCATGGGCTCGTTCGTGCAGTACTGGTGCCCGGGCTGGCGCGGGCGCGCGGGCGACAAGCCGCCGCCCGACGACTTCCTGCGGTACCTCGCCGAGGCGGACGTCTTCCTGTGAGTGCTTGTGGCTTCTGCGGGCATATTCTGCTCGATGACTGGTTCGATGGCGCATGACGTAGTGACCCCCCCAAGAGTTGTGGGTTCGATCCCCACCCAGGACAAACATACGTGTGATGAATAAATGAAAGATTTTTATTTTATTTCAAAATTTACATACATACATACATACATAACATCACGCCCATAATTCCCAAAGGGGTAGGCAGAGTCAAAGGGGCAGCATGCCGCTTCGACCACATTCAGGCAAAAATAAAGCCGGGCTGGGTTAGATGGAAAATTGTGAAAAAGCAGTGACAAGCGGCTAACCTGTCGCCTACACAATCACACACCCAAAACCCGATATACCATTTGAATTTTTTTTTTTTTTAGTAATTACACATTTTTGTTCTTTTATTCCACACCAGGCCCACTTTGAAACATGGTTCAAAGTTAACTAATGATTCATACAACTTTGTTAATACTGTTGTTGAAATTCACTTTTTTTTCACTTTTTTTCATTACTTTTCACTTTTTCACTTTTTGATTTCTGATTTCTGATTTCTGATTCACTACCGAGTTTCTTGCCGGATTCTTGTCGGTAGACGCAACATTCCGAACCGGTGCACGGTGGTGGAATCATTATCTCTTTAATTGTTTTTGACGATTTATAAGTGTTTCTTTGAAACGTACATAAATAAAGAATTTTTGTTTTTAAATACTTGTGTTTGTTTTGTGTTTGGGTGTTAATCTATACTTATAATAAATCTGTAGAGAGGTCAATTCTGTACATGAAATATATTTTCAAAATAACTATCAGGTGGTGATTAGTGATCGATACTGATGCCAAAAATGCAATCAGTAAAATTTTTGTCTGTCTGTCTGTCTGTCTGTCTGTCTGTATGTTCCTTATAGAAACAAAAACTACTCGACGGATTTTAACGAAACTTGGTACAATTATTCTTCATACTCCTGGGCAGGTTATAGTATACTTTTCATAACGCTACAATCAATAGGAGCAGAGTAGTGAAGGGAAATGTTGGGAAAACGGGAGAAGTTCCTCAATTTTTTAAGCTTCCGTCGCGTGTGTAGCCTTAATGGTTAAAGTTACATAGAAATCATGTATGACGGAAATAGTCTTTATAATATTAACGATAAACGCGGGTGACACCTCTGGCACAGCTAGTATTCAATATAAGTATATATTTGTTATACCACTGTTGATTCTGATATGCGTAACACAAGTGCTTTAGCTACTTGACTCGGAGTCAATGTATGTGATGTCGTCGGATATTTATTTATTTATTAATATGTATTACCAAAAGAGCAATATTTCTCTCCATTTTTGTAAAAGAAAGACCTTATTAATTCTAAGTCTATCCTCACGTTACGATTAAAACCATAGCATTATCGCTACTTAAGAGCTAACATTTCCCCCGTGATCACAATCTCAACCAAATCTGCCAATTTATCCATCGTCTTCATTATTCTAATTAAATTATAATGAAACCGCTTTATTATTCATAGCACGCGCCTCGTAATTTGCCTAAAATTATGCAAAATGACACGAGATTACTTCCCCTGTATCTAGCTCGTAGAAAGTGTTGCTTCACACGGTATCTTATCTTTGTATAGATCTTATGATCTCTGTGCGGTCATTGTTTACTCGAAAACGCGGTCACGGTAAGAGGTGTTATGTGTTTTGAAAGTTTTTCGGTTGGTGCAATTGTGCAGTAGTTCTGTGTATAAAGACTGAAATGCAAGGTGTGCTGGTTCTAATATTTTGGATCTGGAATCTACATACTACATACATACATCACGCCCATAATCACCGGAGGGGTAGGCAGAGTCAAAGGATAGCAGGCCCATTTAACCACATTCAGCCAAAAATAAAACTGGGCTGTGTTAGATGGAAAATTGTGAAAAAGTAGTGACAAGTGGCTAGCTTGTTGCCTACACAATCAAATACCCAAAACCCGATATACTATTAGTCGCCTTTTACGACATGCTAGGCAAGAAACACAGTTGGCACATTATTTTTAAGTCCCGGACCAATACGGGATAGTAATAATATGCAGATTTCAGAAAATCCTAAATATTTGGTAGCTTCTGCCCGCGGCTTCGCTCGCGTGGTACATCGATAAAACATGGCCTATGTGCTATTCCAGTCTATAATCTATGTGTGTAGCTAATTTTATCCAGAACCCCTCAGTAGTTATTGAGTTTATTCGTTACAAACGTACAAAAATACAATTCTTTCCTATTTACAATATCAATGTATTACTTGTCGAGACATGGCCATCACAATCTTGCGTATAACTTTGACACATTCATCTTATTATAAAAAACTAGCAGCGCCCCGCGGTTTCACCCGCGTAGTTCCCGTTCCCGTGGGAATATCGGGATAACATATAGCCTATGTTACTTCCGGATAATGTAGCTTTCCAATGGTGAAAGAATTTTTGAAATCGGCACAGTAGTTTTTGAGTTTATTCATTACAAACATACACACACACAAAAATACAAATCTTTCCTCTTTATAATATTAGTACATATATAAATTTAACACTAATCATGCAATTAAACAAGTGCTTTCTGTATCGATCGTCATTAACTGAGAACGCCTGGTTAATAATAAATTGCAAATGTACAAAAAAATCGTATCTGTAGTTCTTAAAGTTTAACAGTGTGCTTATTAAATGAAAATTTATGTAATCAAAATTTTAAATTATCTTTTATGCGCTTTGGATTAGTCTGTTAGCATTGTAAATTGTAAATTGAGTTTAAGTAAATAAATAAATAAATTAAGGAGAAATAAAAAGAAAAGCTCAAAAGACAGTAAAGAATTGACCTAAATACTGATTGGCATTGCTGCTAGATGGAGCGTATTGTAAGTGTCGTAATTGTTTATCTAAACGAGCTCTGTTTCTACAGCTGTTTCCAGTGTTATGCTAAATATGTTTTAGGTGACGTTCGGTTTTGAATGTTAATATTTCAAGTTTGTTTGTGTCGAAATATTTTGAATGCGTATTTACAATCGTGTAAGTGTAAGTGTGTGTGTGCGCATGCGTTTATTGTCTTT
>OX596220.1:1987585-2254353 GCA_951394215.1 Glyphodes perspectalis
TTTTTTTATTTTACTTCCAGGTACAATAACTGCTGTGCAGTTTAACAATCTGTGATGTCAAAGCCAGTAGAATAGAGACAGACGTACAAAAATACAATTGTTATATTGTAATAATGTTCTAATTAGATAAGTAAACATATTTTCATAAGGTTTTTTACAGGCTTATAAAATGTAGGTGTAATAAAAAAAATAGATAAATTCATATTAAATATTTTATTTCATCATAAATTAAAACACTAAGGTGTGATGCATGGGTCAAAAAGCCGGAGCCGAAAGCCACACCAGGAACCTCCCCCACAGGCTGCGGTACTCCGTCGCCGTGGACGTGTGTCACAGCGCAAGCCGCACGGCGCCGGTCGGCTAGACGTGCGCGGGCGCAGGCGGGCGCGTGGCGCGCGGCGAGGGCGCCGGCTTCTTGCCGCGCCGCCGCGTAGACGGCGGCTGTGCGCTCCTTGCACTCCGCCGCCTTCTGCCACGCCTGCGGGGACAGCATACATTACTTGCTGCTAGGGCCGAAGCAACTGCCGATCTGACCTTCGTAAACCTTAAGATAGGGGAACCAGACAATTTTTGGATCATGGTTACAAATCTAAAGTTGTTTAAATTGCAGGTTTCATCACGATGTTTTCCCTCACCGTCGAGCTAGTGGTATAAAATACGTACATAGATTTGAAAAATCTAGAGGTACGTGCCCGGGTTTGAACCCGCACTCCCTCGATTAAGAGGCGCGTGTCCTTACCATTGAGCTGCCACCGCTCCGCAGTATAAAGATTTTGTCTCACGTATTAATACATAGGTACATAAGAAGGCGCCCACCTCGTCAATCCTGATGACGTCGACGGTCTCCATGACCTTCTTCTCGAGGCTCTTGATGTAGAGCCGCGCGTTAGTCACGTTGACGTCCAGCGACTTGCCCAACAGCCGCATCAGCGGCAGCGTGTTGCACTCAGACGACCTGGGTTGAGAGAATTTATAAGTAATTCGTTCATACTAGAATGATTTAATTTGGAAACACACACATATAACATAGGCAGAGTAAAAACGGCAGCAAGACCCTTTAACCACATTAAGCCAGAAATAAAACCTGTGCTGGGTTAGATAGAAAATTGAGTTTTTAATTCCGAAATAAATCAAAAAAATATATGTAACAACATAAACTGATAATGAACCTATAAATAACGTCAAACATCAATTTAAACTGCAGTCCTTCCAAGCCAACAAGCTTTGAGTCGTTTTGTCACATAATATGACAAAACGTGAAAAATGTCACAAGTTTTGTCACATAATGTGACAAAAAGTTGACCCCCTCCCCCATTTTTAATGTGTGACGTATTTTTTTTAACGGTCCCTAAGTTGTTTAGGAGGTATAATGTAACTTAACATTCGTAAAAATAAAATGAATTGATATCGTAACATTATTGACCCCTTCAAAACACATTTGATTGGCCCGTTGGTCGAGTGGTCAGAGACGCTGGCCACGAAACCAAGGGTCGCGGGTTCGAATCCCGCTAGGGGCAAATATTTCGTGTGATGAACTTGGATATTTGTTCTAGTCATGGATCCATTCACTTAGTATCCATAACACAAGCTTATAAGCTTAGTTTGGGACTAGGGAATTGGTGTGGCAGTCTGAAGAATTTATTTATTATTTATTTATTAAAGGGTTTTGATTTTAGCAATCAGTAATTTTCACACAATTTCTGTAAGAACTAGAGATAGAACACAACCTGAAGGTTAACAAATCGATTGTTTGCTTAAAATATGAATAGTACCTAAGCCTTGAGCTAAACTTTACCAAGTCATTAGTCACTTATGAATAAGTTAGAGCTATAAAAATAACATTGACTACCAAACCGGTCATTTCGGCAACCATCTTGGGCAGCTTGACCCACCCACCAGATGATAAATGATGACATTTTTTTGCTAACAGGAACTACTAAAATACGGATAGTGACTTTAAAATCAAAATCTGTTATTGTTAATACCATAATATATCATATTATATAAATATTTGAACATAGACTTATTATAGAAGATGAGTGTCTATGTGTGCTTATTTTAACGCATTAATTTCAGAAAATATGAATTATTTTTCATTTTCTTCCGGTTTAATAATATTAGTAGATTTTAAAAGTTTGTGCCTTATTCATTTTACATCTATTACATCAATTTATAAAATAAATTCTATATTGTTTTAATAATTGTAATTTTCTAGCAACATTTATTGCTCCTTCAACATAACAATAGCAATTATTGAGAAAAGAGAAATTGCAAACTGTTTTCCGTAATATGCTTTTGTTTTTTGCCATCTAAACTGGCCATGCTTAATCCGCCTCTCATTTAGAAACGCTTATTATGTATCCAGGGTGATTATTTAAGCGTTAAGTGTGAAAATTCGCATACTCTCGGTACTGCGCAATGCTCTATGCGCCAACACGACCAGTTACTGGTACCAGGTTGAAGTTGTCGATTGAGAACCGGCACTTCATGCCCATTTGCTGCTTATATTGAATGTAGTGACCACGTCCAAAAACCCTTTCCAGATGCTGATAACCACAAGCATCTGGATGCTTCGCTCCTGTTGACCAGGGTTGTGGCTAATACAGGCTGTACAGCCAATACAGCAGGCTAATACAGCTGTGGCACTCTGGAGTGTATCTGCTGCAGCAGCGCCAGAACCTGGGCGCTGTGCTCGCAGTTGGCCTGGACCTCCTGTGTGGCAACGCGGCGTTCCTCCAGGTGGTGCGGAAGGCTTTATTCTGTTATGTTGCTATAGGCTGCTACCAATTGTTGGCACTCACATAGCCAAGGAGTGTATGTATCCATCTGGATCGCAGTGCGGCGTTTCTTCAGGGTAATTCTGTAGTGTCCTGTAGACACTACATGTTGCGAGCAGCTGTGGTACTCACATGGCCAAGGAGTGTATCTGCTGCAGCAGCACAGTTAACACCTGGGCACTGCGTTCGCAAGTGGCTTGGGCTCCCTGGGTGGCAGCGCGTCGCTCCTCCAGGGTGGTGCGGAGGGATTCAATGCTGTCTTGTTGTTTGTATAACTTCGCTTGGTGCTTGGCGCGTTCGTCCTCTGGAAATTACCATAATAATTTAAACATCTAAGCACTCATTAATAGTACTTATTAGTTTTATGTCCTTACTGTTGGGAACTGCACACCCAATGAAATAGGCACAACCAAATACATCAGGTTAAATACATTATCGTTGGAAAGTTGATCCTTATTTCTGTTACTAATAGTCTTCTCAACTGATGGATAGAATCCCATGCTGTAGTCACTACTAGGTAAAGCCTTGGGGGTTCAATCCTCAGTATCTATGTACGCTTATGTACGTGGGAGGAATATGTATGGTGTTGATGTCAGTGGCGCAGGTAGTCATTCATGGGCAATGTAGTGACCCTGAGGGTACTTTTCATCCCTACTGTATTATAGGCAGCTTTTACTTATTCTTATTTACAAATTTTCGGGACTTTATAGATCAGGCGCCTCGTACCATTGATATAGGGCTTATCCGATTGCTACGGCATAGATAGTTTGATAGATTACCAACTAACTAAATTCCACGACACTTCCTTTGTGGGGTAGGCAGAGAGAACCGAACGCCATATGGCACGATCCTCACACCTCACTTGCTTCTTGAATATTCATGATATATTCACTTCATTATTAAGGTGTTAATTACACCTTTGGTTGCTATACTCACCAATGTTTGCCTTGAGCATGCGCACATTGTCGCTCAGGTTCTTCAACTCGGTGTTGACCTCGTTGATGTAATTAAAGAGAGCGTAGTTCTCCTCCTCCCGCCGCGTGAACTCCAGAATCAGCTTATCCACATCGTCTTCCCCTGCAAACTCCTGGAAATATGCCGTGTGTGTTTTATTATGGAACTCTACAACTAGCCATCTGCCATCGGGTGGAAGGCTGGTTTGGACTCCCATGAAACTATTATCGTCTTGAACGAAGAGAGATACTCCCAAAGCGTTTACCACCTCACCGTTCACCATTTTCTTACTAACATTATGTTATGTATATGTATGGTACTGTATTGTAAACTGTATGTTTGTTTAGTGGGAAGTCAGGATCCTCTTTGATCAAGATCTTAGATGTAACGACTTCGGTATACAGTGAACCCGCTTTTGTTTGACCTTCGTTAACCGTACTGATCACAGTCACACATCTGAATATGCAGATATGGCGGCCTAAATAGCCTACCATTTTGGTAGAAATCGTTGCCTATCAACATTTACAAAAATCTTGCAGTTGTCTTTTTAAATTTGCTCTGTAGTTTTTTATCCTTACCCTGATAGCATCGAGGACATTTACATAGTTGTTGTACGCCCTCATCTCCTCCTCTTGCTGTTCCAGCCTCTTAGCTTCGGCCTTCGCGTCGGCGGCCGTCAGCCTCACGGTACCCTTGGTCCTCAGGAACTCTTCCAGTTTCAAGCTGTGGTCTAATTGGCGTTGGAGTTCACGGACTTCCTGAAAGTAGTTCAGTACAATGAAAGAACAAACAAACATAACATCACGCCCATGATCCCCGAAGGGGTAGGCAGAGTCAAAGGGCAGCATGCCCCTTCAACCACGTTCAGCCGAAAATAAAGCTGGGCTAGGTTAGATGGAAAATTGTGAAAAAGCAGTGACAAGCGGCTAACCTGTCGCCTACACACTCACACACCCAAAATCCGATATACCATTAGTCGCCTTTTACGACATGCTAGACAAGAACCACAGTTGGCATATTCTTTTTAAATCCCAGACCAACATGGGACACAATGAAAGGAAGATAAAAAATGGTTATTTCTATCGGCTCTCGCAAATCATCATCATCTTTCTAGCGTTATCTCTCGCTTTTAG
Organism: Glyphodes perspectalis; assembly: GCA_951394215.1. NCBI lineage: Eukaryota > Metazoa > Arthropoda > Insecta > Lepidoptera > Crambidae > Glyphodes > Glyphodes perspectalis. The sequence continues at coordinate 1,992,450 of OX596220.1, forward strand.
ACCGGTTACATTTGGTGGACGAATATCATAAATCCATCGCCGTGTTCCTAAGTTTATTACCCACTACCGATGGATAGAGAATTTTCTGGGTCTTTTATCGAGAAGAACAGTGAAACATTTCAATGGTTCCCTTGCAGTCTCATGCAACATACAATTTATCATCCACAGATATCATTCGCATTCTCTAGAATTAATTATGTGTCCTTGGTTTGAAATCTCATACCATGCAATGTTTCCTGTAATCGATGGCAGCCTTCTCTTTCAAGGCTTCAAGCTTGGAGCACCACTCCTCACGCTGATCGTACGCGTTGATAGCTTGCTCCACCAGCTCCAGGATCTGAGCCTTGCCGTCCATCAGCCGCTTGAGCTGGTTCCTCCAGATGAGGTTGAAGAATTGGCTGCAAAGAACGATAAAAGGAATACAATACGATATATATACGGTAACTCGAGAAACTATATTGGAGGGAGAAGAGAAATTTGAAATCCGATGAAATTGGCTTGGTATTGGTAAAGATTCTAGCTACGCCAAGACGCCATGACACACTAATATGACTATTTGTACCTCCCCGCTATAGAAGTGGCGTGAAGTTTTAGTTAGTTAGAGATGTCTAGAAGATCTCTTGCTGATTCTTCTCGATAGAGTCTACCTTCCGAACCGGTGGTAGTATTATTTCTTATCCTTTTTTTATGTATATTTACTATTTATAAGTGCTTTCTTGAAGCCCTTATAAATAAAGATATTTTGAATTTGAATTTGTATGAGATGTGCGACACCTTGATCTTTGAGCACACAACACCGTCATTACGCATCATTTCATTTTATGGTTATAGAAGTAAAGGTTTATAGTACATGCACGCATTTATGTCTGAACCATTTACTTTAATTGTAGAAGAGGAAGACATTTACCGGTCCCTCAGGAGCTTATCTATCTCCAGACGCATCTTGTAGTTGTCGCTGTTCACCAAGTTGAACTTCTTCATGGCTGTGTCCAGCCGGTTCTCCAGTTGGCTTAGCATCGTTTGATTGGTCAGCGTTTTCGCGTACTCCTGGTGAAACAATGCATTGGATAAATGCTGTGGAATTGGTCTGTTAAGAGATTATCGTGCATACTAGGGTGTCTGTGTATTTTCTCCGAATAAAAAGTAGCCTATGTTTTTTCTCTGGTTGTCAAACCTGAGGAAAATTCTCAATCTTAAATCTTAAACAATTCGCAGTCTCATTTTTTCACTATCAATGGTTGAAGAGTGAAGAAGTAGGAGACAGACAGAGTTACGCCCAGTGGCCTAACTAGATCGTTTAAGCGCGTGGCAAATTCTTCGGGCAGGGTCTTCTATGACAGTAATCGATTTCAATGCTAGAGCATAGCGGAGTTCCGCATGCTTACGGACCTCATGGAACCCCCTCCGAGTAGCGATCCGTGGCGTTTGTCAGTCAGTCATATCACCCTTTAGTTACATGTTTGATACCAGGGCGTAATACCGTGTCTTTTTATTCTATAGACATTAAGGCATGCCGAGTTCTCACCAGCTCACAACCAGTTCCCTTCGCCTTCAGCCCCTTGATCTCCTTCTGGACTTGCTTCAGGAGGAAGTCCAGCTCACTGATGGTGCTGCGGTGCTCGCGGACCTCGGTGGAGAACTTCTCGTGCTCCTTCAGGAGGAAGACCAACTTCTCTCTAGTCTTTGCGTTTTCCAGCAGGTTCGATGTGCTTTTTGTGAGCTGTGGAAGTTTGACATGAAGACATTGGTTAGAAGGATATTATTATTAATATCCTCCTAACCAATTGCGGTCACAGCGGCTAATTTTAACGAGGATTAGCCCACTACGCAGGAGATATTATGGTGCAAAAGTGTCTGCGCAAACACAGGTGCACTCTCTGTTCCTTCACTCTCATACTCCGGTGAGACGGAACCGTCATGACCGGAAAAAGGTCAGGCGCTGGATCAACACATTAACCTGCTTTCCGAGCCACGGGGGTGATTAAACCGCCGACTTCCTGACTCCGGGCTGTTAATCAATATTGAAATACCCGGCCACAAATTTTTGGCCCGACCTGGAACTTAAACCCGCGACCTCTTGGTCCTGAGGCACCGCCATACCCATAGACCAACGAGGCAGACAACACATGAAGACATAGAAATGATGGTTAAGTAGCTCTAAGAGTACTACCGGTGGTAGATTCAAATTGTTCTACTTTGTACTCGGACGAATAAAAATGTTCTCGTCCGTGACTTTGTACCTATTACTTGACGATTTTTTTGACTTTGACTACATAAGAATGGAAATGGTATCCAATATATAAGTACATAGGCCAATTTTTTGTTTGAATACTTAACTAGCTGTGTCCGCGGTTTCACCCGCGTTTATGATTAATGTTATATTCTTTAGCTTTCCTCGATAAATGAACTATACAACTCAAAAATAGTTTTTAATTCGGGCGAGTGGTTCCTGAGATTAGCGAGTTCAAAGAAACAATATCTTCAGTTTTATATATTAGTAGTTAAGTATAGATAACTCAGTGTACTTATTTAAAATGTCTTGATTACATTATTTATTACGTGTTACCTTCTTAGTTTTCAATACTTACCTATACTTATATAAAATGCTACGTTGTACTTAATGAAATAGACATAATATTATCTAAGGAAGGAGTTGTAAATAATTAAATAAATGTATAAACCACGCCATGCCTACCAGAGAAAACCGAGCGACATATGTACGTAATTAAAGTATTTAATTTGTATTTTTTATTTATTTAATTACTATTCCTGTCATATGTCAAATCATGGTCTCATAGCATGGTCAGATCTCATATATGACATACATACATATTTTCATATTTATGAATGAGTATTTGAATTAGTGATTCAACCAACGTCAATTTAATTATACATTGTGTGTGTAAACACCAGGGTAATGAAATACCAGGGTAATGAGATGCCAGGGTAACGAAATGCCAGGGTAATGTAAACGAAGCGTGTGGCGGACCCGACCAAAGGATTGTTTGGTCAAGCACAGCACGTGTGCTGTTTGCTAAACGCGTCGCATTTCGTTTTATAATGCAGTGAACGACAGTGAAACGAATTCACTCGACATTTGTATTGTATTTTATTTATTTGGCGTTCGGTTCACTCTGCCTACCCCGCTAGGGAAGTGGCGTGAAGTTTAGTTAGTTAGTTAGTTTTTTATTTATTTGTTCAAAATCCACATCTCCTAATACAAATCAAATCTTATAATAATCTATACTTATTATTAATCTGTAGAGAGGTAAATTCTGTACATGAAATATATTTTCAAAATAACTATCAGGGAGTGATTAGTGATCGATATTGATACCAAAAATGCAATCAGTAAAATGTTTGTCTGTCTGTCTGTCTGTCTGTATGTTCCTTATAGAAACAAAAACTACTCGACGGATTTTAACGAAACTTGGTACATTTATTCTTCATACTCCTGGGCAGGTTATAGTATACTTTTCATCACGCTACAATCAATAGGAGCAGAGTAGTGAAGGGAAATGTTGGGAAAACGGGAGAAGTTACTCAATTTTTTAAGCTTCCGTCGCGTGTGCAGCCTTAATGGTTAAAGTTACATAGAAATCATGTATGACGGAAATAATCTTTATAATATTAACCATAAACGCGGGTGACACCGCTGGCATAGCTAGTAATATATAAAGCTGAAGAGTTTGTTTGTTTGCTTGAACGCGCTAATCTCAGGAACTACTGGTAATTCTTTTTGTCGTATAGTTCATTTATTGAGGAAGGCTAGGATATATAACATTAACCAAAAACGCGGGTTAAACCGATAGCACAGCTAGTACTGAATATAGCTATTCTCGAATATTACACGCGTATGTAGGGGCCAGATTGTAAGTATGGTACATAATTAATAGATACCATTAGTAGTTACGAAAAAAATGAAATTTCATAAGTCTCGTTTCATAAATTTTGTAGTTAATTATTAAAGTATGGCTCACTCATAGCGCTTACTAGCGTAAAGTAATGAACCAACTGTTTTCTTTGCACAGCATACTGTAAAAGGCTCTAAGACTAGCTCGATGGCTCATTTGGTAGTGACCCTGCCCCATGTGCCACAAATTGTGGGTTCGATCCCCACCCAGAATAAACATGCGTATGATGAATACTTGTATTTATTCTGTGTCTGTTATTATCAAATATTTAAATATATATTTGTGATACCACTGTTATTTGTGTTATCCGTAACACAAGTGCTTAAGCTACTTACCTCGGAGTCAGTTCAATGTATGTGATGTAGTCTGATATTTATTTAATTTATTTGTCCCATGTTGGTCGGGGCCTTAAAAATAATGTACCAGTGTTTCTTGCCTAGCATGTCGTAAAAGGCGACTAATGGTATATGGGGTTCTGGGTGTGTAATTATGTAGGCGACGAGCTAGCCACTCGTCAACACTTTTTCACAATTTTCCATCTAACCCAGCCCTGTTTTGTTTCTGGCTGAATGTGGCTCTAACCCCTAAAAATTTAGGCAACAGCCTGGGGGCGCCCACTCGGGGCTCGAACCTCGGCTCAGGACGTTACTGGAGAGGGCAGAAGCACGTAGGTTTGGGAATAAAAGTGACCGGGCGCGGGCCGGTTACGCGAATAAGGACCTAGCGGGGGCGGCGCGACGCGAGGCCTCGCCAGCGAGGACGGAACGATGGGTGAATTGAAGTGTTGGGCTGTGTCGCGAGCTGCTGAGCCGACGTCATGGCTAGCGTCTAGGAGGACGTTCCTAGGTCGACGTTTTTAATGGGAGACGACGGAAGGGGGAGATACTTCACTGTTTTTATATATATTGTGCCTCAGTAGCGTGTTGTTGACACGTGACTGCTAATTGGCCAAGTGGTTTAGGTCTTATCGAGTTCGGTAATAGCCTAATACGTCTAATAGGGCTTAGCACCCTTGGCACATGTACGTGAATACGGTCTCCTCCTTCAAGGGATTATCCCTACTAATATTAGGCAAGGTTTTGTTTACGTCTGACGTCACTCCTTAAGATCGTTAATCGTTTCCTATAAGGTAATTTAATAAAGTAAAGTATAGGATTAGATAAGTATAGGATTACTCGGCATCTACGTCATGATTTGAACTTCCGGGTTCTTGAAAGATCTGTGTTTATTCATTTACTAAATGACCGTCGGGTCAGCAGTAAATAAATCAATAAAAATTTATTGATATGTCAATTTATTCAAACGTTGTTTTCACGTAAAAATAGTATCCCGATTTTCGATCGTACTCGTAAATTTTTAAAACATTATATATTTTATTTATGAAAACCTTGTTGTGACGCTAACTAATACAAAATAACGAATTATCCAATGGTGCAGACCCGGCCCCATACGCCAAGAGTTGTGGGTTCGATCCCCACCCAGGACAAACATTCGTGTGATGAATACTTGTGTTTGTTCTGTGTCTGAGTGTTAATATCTAATATTTAAGCATAAATGAAATGAAACCAAATTTAATTAATTGTCTTTATTAACATAGGCTCTTGTGTTACATAACTTATGTAACACAAGTGCTTAAGCTACTTATCTAGTTGTCAGATCAATGTATGAATGTTGTTTAATATTTATTTATTTTCTTTTAACTTAAATCCGGGAAATATGCATATGATCTTCATTTTAATGCAACGCCTGTTTCAATTTTGAATGCTCAGACCAAAGTTACAGCTTGTGTTTTTTTTACCTTAAAAAGGCCGAGTATAATATGTGTATTTAATGATGATTAAATGAGAGCCAAGGTTGATTGTAATGATTAAGGTTAGATAAGTTGTTTTTGCTAGAGGCACTGAAGATTGGTGAGAATTTAGGTGGAAACCGGATGGTGTGCATATCTCTTTAATAGGCACATTTGGTTATAATGGCATATTTATGTTACCGCAAATTAGTAATGTAGGTACTCAACCATCAAGTTTAGTTCGAATAGGTAATATGATGACACCATATATTTCAAGACAATTAACTTAGCAAAAAATTGTTTGACTTGGAGACAAACGCTTCCCGCATTTTTATCATATTTATGTCTTTGGGCATCGGTAATATTAATGACCTACTTCGTTTGTGGCCTCTAACATAAATAGCCAGTTGACACTATTGCGACATCAGCGTGGCTCCCTTCAAAACCCTTGTTACCTTAAGTTCGATCATTATTTTCTCCAGCTCCTGGTTGAGCGAGCGGATCATGTTGCGCTGCACGCGTAGTGTCGGCTGCGCGCTGCTCAGCACCGTCGCGCGGTCGATCTCCATCACCCTGAACTGTGGTAGAAATTAAAACATGATAAATTATAAATAATTAAATTCTTCAGACTGACACACCAATTCCCTAGTCCCAAATTAAGTTTGTAAGCTTGTGCTATGGACACTAGGTGAACGGATAGACATACTTAAACACGTTTATAAACATCCATGCTCGAGTACAAATATCCATGTTCATCACACGAAATATTTGCCCCTAGCGGGATTCGAACCCGCGACCCTTCCCAAGTAACACAGATAGCAGTATAAGGTCTTAGTAACAGCAAACCCGGGAGCGATAAGCTTAAAAAGCTGTTGATTAATGTCTGAGTAAACGTGTACCCAGCTCTTATTCAAGCAAATTGGGCACACTTTTAAATGCTTCAATTTGAATAATAGCAATATAAAATCTGAGTAGTAGCAATGTAATTGTCCACATAGCTTAATAACGTCTGAAAAACGGCAGTCGTTACTTATACACAGATGTTTTATCATGTTTATTCAGATAAATATTTGTGGCTGTGATATTCAAAAACAACTCAGCTATAAGCACATTTGTACCACACTATTTCAAACAAAATGTGTGTTTCCTTCAAGAAATTGTTGACATCATTAATATTTATTAAGATATTAATGTGGACGGAATGAATACTTGGAATTGTTAAGTAATTTTTAAAAATACGAGTTTTAGCTATTACACAAGTGAAATAATATTGCGCAAGTAATTTTGTCGTCAATAACGTAGGTATGTCTTGTAACAATTGGTTTTACGCGCCGCTTCAATATCGAAGTTTAATGATAGAAATAAGTTAATGTACAAGATAGAAATAAGGCAAAAAAAAAACTTTTAGCGTAATTCCTTATTTTATTGTTTTAAAAGCAATAATTAGTTTATGTATAATACTCGAATTTGTATCTGAATTAATAAAACACAGCATTTGATAGCAAAAACAATTCCAAAAACATTGTTTTTGAGGTTATAATGGCGATTCCTATAAATCTGATTATTAGCTGCTCACGGAGCTGTTTTACCGAGCTGCTGCTGAATAATAGTTTTGACTCGTCATATACTAAGCTTTTATTTGGCAAAGCGCGGTATGGCGGAATAATTTCTGAATAACAGTTGAGTATTTGTTCATATGTTTTATTAAACAGCTTATTAGGGTTCAAAACAGAACAATCAAAAACTAGAATTTCGTGTAAAAAAGATTAGGTGATCGATCGAACTTTATTATTTAACTTAATTATATAATGCAATCATTTCACTTAAATAAAATAAAATAAATTAAGCAAATGAATTAAAGCTATTTAGGTATACCAATCTAACGTAAAAAGGATGTAAAATATTTTTTTTATTTTGTATTATCTAGAAAAAAAGCTGTGGTAATCATGTTTTTTTTTTCAACTTACGTACCTATGTCTAGTTTAAGTTAACTACTCGTATGTACTGCATACCTTATTAAAATGCTAAAAAGGGAAAAGAAACGAGGTCTCTTCTGGTTCCCCATCTATTCTAATGATAATGTAGCAATTTTTCATTGTCTGAAAACAAACGGATATTATACCTACATAAACGGAAACCTAAAACGAAATTAAACCTAGCTAGATAGATTAATTGCCCCCGAAACCCCCTACATACTGAATTTTATGAATATTCTTGGAGCCGTTTTCGACATTCAGATTACAATATAGATAGGTATACAATAGTTTTTTATTTAAAGATACTTATTAATAATATCATAATGACACATAATTTGAGTATACTATACAAATTCAAAACCTCGGACACAACAATAGGTAGATTTATACTACCGCATTGAATGTACTACAAATACAAAACGCTAGAATAAAATGATTCGGACCGCGCGTATTTTTTAATTCGTTAATATTCTCATCTGATTCATCTCCACTAGATGTGTAATCATCGTCACCCACACAGTCTGTATATGAAATTTCGGGTACGGAACACTCTTCTACGTACGATCGCACTTGACTGTTAAGGTTAGCTTGACCGCTTTCTTCCACAGCTAGTTTACTAAACACTATGCTGCCTACGCCCAACATACAACAACTAACGTTTAATAAATATCTACAAATCAAGCAATATTCTGCATTCTTCTGTGTAAATACTGTTTAACTAACTTTAAAACTGCTAGTTTCGGTATAAGAATAGAAGTATGTGTAAGAGAGTTATAAACTATGTCTACATTTCTTTTATACCAATATAAGCTTAATTAGAACCCAGAAAATACTTTTTATCAGCAGCTGAATAATTCGCAAAATAAAGAACCTTATAAGATTTCAAAATAATATTAAAGCTGTTATTCAGATACAAGCATTTTAAAACCGAATTTTAACACTATTATTCAGCATCTAGTTGCTGAGGGTACTTTATACAGAATATAGTATTTTTAACAGCAATAAGCTTAATAATGTTTGTATAATAGTATTGTACATTACGTTTATTCAGCTTGTTATCTTTTAGCTTACTGTTATGCAAATTAAAGCTATGTGAAACTCTGTAAGCTTAGAAACGTTTGTGTAATATTGAGAATAAAAGTTATAACTAAGCCTTAAGAAAGAAGCCGAAATTATACAAATTTTACTAAGCTTAAAAAATTATAATAGCCGTAATACAACGTTAGTCAGAATTTAGCAATTTCCTTAACTGTAACACAAATGTTACGTAACTATTAACTGTGTTATGAGTCGCATTAGTACTGTTATCATGCTTGTGTGTTACTTGGGTTGGTTTCATGGCCAGGGTCTCTGACCACTCGACCAACGGGCCAGTCAATATTATTATACATACATACATGACATCACGCCTGTAATCCCCGAAGGGGTAGGCCTCAAAGGGACAGCAAGTCCCTGCCAGAAAATTGTTAAACAGTAATGACAAGTAGCTAGCTCGTAGTCTACACAATCACATACCCAAAACCCGATATACCATTTTACGATATGCTAGGCAAGGAACACAGTTGGCACATTATTTGTAAGTCCCAGACCAACATGGGACAACATTTTATAACATGGGACTACACAAAAAACATTCGATGTAATAGATTGTCTTGTTTCATGTTAGGCCAATTGTCGCATGTTGGTTTGGGACTCAAAAATAATGTAGCAACTGTGTTCCTTGCCTAACGGATTGTTAAAAGCCGATTATTGGCTTTGTGTAGAATATGGGTTAGCTACTTGTCACTATTTTTTCAAATTTTCCAGCTAACTTAACCTATGGTATGTGTACATGTATGTATGTATGACATCCGATAATTCTTTTTTCTACTTGTTAAGTTTACCAGATGAGAAGGAAGTTTATTACCCCTTAAAAATTAAATACAGGTGATGATAATGGATTGCAACGATGTACTCGACTAATTAATCGAGCGATGTTATTGTTAGTTATTAAAATAATATTATTGTAACCTCTCTAATATTTACTAATCTGTCAGCTGAGCGGACACGAAGGTAATGGACTGAACAATGGCACCTCTGATTCTAGGGCGTGGGGTTTAAATCACATCTTGAATCACAATCATCAGCCAGATTTTCCTGCTCAATATTATGTTCAAAAATGTGTATAAATATATATTCAACTGGCGGCCCGCCCCGGCTTCGCACTGGTCACATTCATTTTTTAACCTAACCCAACTTTTTTTAAATATTCTATAGCCTATGTTAATTAGGGATAATGTAGCATTCTAATGGTGAAAGAATTTTTGAAATCGGTCCAGTAGTTATTGTGTTTATTCGTTACATACATACAAATATTTCCTCTTTAGATTAATAGTGTAGAGTAGATAACGTTCCATTAATAATCGTTGTTATCATGATATCACTACCATCTGTATCATCATCACAGTGATAAGTATCGTTTCTTGCAGGGTCCGCTTAGACAATGATACCGGTTTCAGCAAATCTGGTTATTACAATGAAGTGACGATAAACTTCGTAACTTTTAAACAGGAGAACCAGACAAATTTGATCGTGATTATCAAATTCATAATTTTATAGATGTGCCGTTTTCCCCATGATGATTACGCTTAAAAAAGCGGTATGAATCCGTTAAATAGATTTTTTAAAACAGGTACGTCGGGTTTGTCACGTGAGGCAAGATTATCCTTTGAGCTAACATACATACATACATAACATCACGCCCATAATCCCCTAAGGGGTAGGCAGAGTCAAAGGGACAGTAGGCCCTCTGAACCACATTCAGCTATAAATTAAACTGGGCTGGGCTGGCTAAACCCCTCAAAAAAGGCCAAGCAAAAATGTTTATTATCCTAATATATTATTTTTATCCTAAATCCTAATTGGGTGTGATGTTATGTTATGGAAACCAGTCAAGTTCCTGATTTTTATTAAGAAAGCACTTGCCTGTCTTTGTAACTTGGACAGTTCATCTTCAGCTATCTTCTCCATTTCCATGTCATCGCTTGGTGCCGTCATGTTTGCGTTTTTGGTCCTCACGTCACTTGGAAGAAATTTGCAACCACCTCGTCCAGGGTTTGAAGATAACTAACAAGAAACTCGATGTCGTATTTGTGAAATCAATAAGGTTACTAAGCAGCAAGATGGTTTGCGTTTTAAGGGCTATACATAAATGACGTCAAAAACATTTCATGTTTATGACGTCATTTATAAATAGCAAGTATATATAATTCATAACTAAACAGACAACATAAACAATTACAATATCAACTATATATATCTATCCCGATGCGGGATCGAACCTTCACCCCTTGTTTTTGTCGTAAACTCTGAACCATTACACAAACGGGCCTTACAAATATTGTTTAAGTCACGTCATGAATTGTGCTTCGTGGCGTTTTTGTGCAATAATACGAATTTCGTGATGTCAATGTTTGAAGAAATATAGTGTAACGCTTTGTAAGCTATCTTTACGCTCAATAAACGATTTCGTACATACTTTATTTAGGCCATGTAGTGCGCATTGCTGGTTTCTGCTGAGAATATTTGTAGAAATAAAAATGAATTGCCACATATACATATAAATAAATAATAATAAATATCTGACTATATCGCACACATTGATTTGACTCCGAGGTAAGTAGCTTAAGCATTTGTGTTACGGATATCAGAATCAACAGTGAAATTACAAATAAATACTTAAATATTGGATATTAACACCCAGACACAGAACAAACACAAGTATTCATCACACGAATGTTTGTCCTGGGTGAGGATCGAACTCACAACTCTTGGCTCATGGGACAGGGTAACTACAGAAGGCGCCATCGAGCTTCTCAAATACATATAACCGATAACCCAACCTAACTTTTAATAAAAATATTCTATAAGCCTATATTAATCAGGGATAATGTGGCATTATAATAGTGAAAGAATTTTCCAAATCGGTCCAGTAGTTTTTGATTTTATTCGCTACATACTTACATACATACAAATCTTTGCATTTCATTATAGTGTAGGTAGATGTAGATACCAACTAATAGTCTTCAGTTTGTCGCTCAATATATTAGCATTAATTTGGCATTCGGTTTAATCTAATTTATGTCTCTCGTTCGTTAATTGTTATCAAGCAACTTTACATTTCAGTGACATTCTTATCTATAAACATTGAATGCAGTAAAAGGCAATAGCTCTCCCTGACATTCAAAATGTGTTCTTACTATCAAGTTTACATGAAAAAAAACTGTAAAGACATTTTTTTGAGTTTTTGATTGTGTACAAAAAAAGGGTTATAATACTAAGAGAAGGAGATGAGCTTAACATTTGGCTTCTTGTAAACTCTTTGTTGTAAAGTTTTAGTTATATTCTATCACTAGCTGTGCCAGCGGTGTCACCCGCGTTTATGGTTAATATTGTAAAGACTATTTCCGTCATACATAATTTCTATGTAACTTTAACCATTAAGGCTGCAAACGCGACGGAAGCTTAAAAAATGGAGTAACTTCTCCCGTTTTCCCAACGTTTCCCTTCACTACTCTGCTCCTATTGATTGTAGCGTGATGAAAAGTGTACTATAACCTGCCCAGGAGTATGAAGAATAATTGTACCAAGTTTCGTTAAAATCCGGCGAGTAGTTTTTGTTTCTATAAGGAACATACAGACAGACAGACAAAAATTTTACTGATTGCATTTTTGGCATCAGTATCGATCACTAATCACCCCCTGACAGTTATTTTGAAAATATATTTCATGTACAAAATTGACCTCTCTACAGATTTATTATAAGTATAGATAAGAGAGCGGTGGTAGCTCAATGGTAACGACACGCGCCTCTTAACCGAGGAGAGCGGGTTCAAACCCGGGCAAGAACCTCTGGATTTTTCAAACCTATGTACGTATTATACCACTAGCTCGACGGTGAATTCAATAATACTTTTTGTATTAGTTCGTTATCGCTTAATATTTATTTAGTTATTAATACGTGTCAATACGGAGGAAGTCACGGGCCAGCGCTAGTTTTTCAAAAGGATTACGGGTGTGCCTCAAGGTATAGCGCTAAGCCCACTCCTCTTAAACATAATCTAATCGTCATTTTATCAAAAATACGTAAACTTCTTTATTTTTATCTTGACAAGTAATATGCTTTATGATGATTGTATATATTGAATATAGAATTACAATTGCATATTATATCTTAATAGTTTTAAAGCAAGATATGCGAATGTTGTCACAATGCAAAGTGGGTAATTTCAAAGATTTTTTTTTTTACATAAAACTTCACTAACACCTAGGGTCGATTGTTCAATAATCAGGTAAAAGATATTTCGTTAATAATGACAACGACACTACAGACACGGAATGAATATTACCGTGCTACAGATGTTTTCAAATTCTCCACTGTTTGATATAGGTTGATTGCAGGAACTTGAAGATAATATGAGGACCCCCAGGACGAGGGGCGGAAGGGACGGTGCGCCCCGGGCCCCTGATCCGGCACTGGCCACTCTTATGCATGTGTGAGTAAGATTGTCATTTGGAGCGCTTATGTCAATGTGTGATGTAAGTTGTGTGTCAAGTTGGAGCTCAGAAGGTGCCTCAACGTTTAGTTAGTGGCGGGGAGTCCTTATTTTTTAGCTACTCCGTGTATATACATATATCGTTTTTGATGCGCCTGAGTTGATGGAAGTAATTATCTTGAATTATACTCATTTAAGCTATATGATATCTCGAATAAAAAGCTTAATATCTACATACATATATACATACATACATAACATCACGCCCATAATCCCCGAAGGAGTAGGCAGAGTCAAAGGGGCAGCATGCCCCTTCAACCACATTCAGCCAAAAATAAAGCCAGGCTGGGTTAGATGGGAAGTTGTGAAAAAGCAGTGACAAGCGGCTAACCTGTCGCCTCCACAATCACACACCCAAAATCCCATATACCATTAGTCGCCTTTTACGACATGCTAGGCAAGAACCATAGTTGGCACATTCTTTTTTTTTGTCCCAGATCAACATGGGCCATGTCCGAGACCAACATGGGACAAAGCAAGCTTAATATCTATTTGATACAACTCTAATTGTTAATAAATAAAACGAAAATGTTATTATAAGGCACGTATTCAATTGCGTTTCCAAACGAATTAATCTTTAATTACGTAGACAGGGCATTGGCTATATAAATGGCTACTATTCGTGATCACATGTTTATCAAGCCAAAACTAAAATATCGCCATCGAATAAAAGTCAAGGCTGGTTTTTTGCGTGCGATGATTTAAATTTGTATTAATTCGCTTAAGGATTCGTGAGATCACTTCCTATAGTTAACCAACAATAAGTTATTTCACAATTTTTTGACTGGGGCGGCCACTCTCTTCGTATCACCTTGATGAGGTATAGCTGTCTCGCTCTGACGTGCGGTATTTGCTTTCGTACCTGTATATTGCCGTTTCACTTGTATGCACGTGCAGGTCGCATCATTGAGTAAATACAGACAGATGGGGCAAAGATTAGGGTTTATTGCCTATTTTTGTATTGTCTTTAAGAATCTGTCTTTGTTGTAAAATATTTCTCGCAGTCATTTTATTTACTTTGTCGATTTAATTAAATAAATAAATAAATATTCGACTACATCACATACATTGATCTGACACCGAGGTAAGTAGCTTAAGCACTTGTGTTACGGATATCAGAATCAACAGTGGTATTACAAATATATACTTAAATATTGGATATTAACACCCAGACACATACGATTTTCATTTCATTTATCATACGAATGTTTGATATTTCAAATTCAACAGATGTTGCAGCCAGTTTTTAGTACAATTAAAAATTTTAACTATTTGAATGATTTTTTTTTTATTTTTATTTATCGTGGTTATTAAAAGTTTTAAAGGGGTATGTACTAATAGATTAGTAAATATAATTTTCATAAACACAAAATGAGAGTAGGATATTTTGAAATAATAAAATTTCTTATTAGTCTTTTCTGCTTTGATGATACTTACCGGATTGATTACTTTCTTTCCTTGTGGATAATAAATATCCCATTTTTTATTACTTTTTAGGTTTCATCAGTAACAAATAAATTACAATTGCTAATGTAATGATATAACTAAAAAAGGTATATGTAATGATATAAATAAAATATAGCATCGATATTCATACGTATTTTTATAAAAATGTTAAGTTAATTTTTAAGTTTCCATTTTACAATATTTATTTAGCCACTAGTTAGTAGTCAAAAGCTAAACTTTAAATAAATAATTACACAGACGTAACTTTCAATACAGAAACCATTTACGCACGACCGATAAAATACCTAAGCGCGCCTTCTCCCCCCATACAATCTTTGCCCGCCGCAGCCCGTTCTGGCTCGAAGGCTCTCCGCGCCACTGTTGTGTTCCGACCGTCGTCGAGGCAACATCGCCTTGTCGCGCGCCATCGACCTACCAGTGTCGTGATCAGTGCAGTGCTGTGAACCGGAAATGTGCATACAACTGTGATCAAAAATTCTCAATAATGGCATTAAAAAAAGATCTAGAATTGAACGTGAACATTTTGAAAAGTGTGAAACTGCAAATCCCGAAGCCGACGAAACTCCAGCAGGCCATAGAGAAACTATTCAAAAAGAACAACTACAAGAAAATAGTGCAAAGTTGAATCGGTGGCAATAGGTTTTAGAACTAGTATTTTTCTTAGATAAATGGCCGGTAAATTTAGTGCAAATATTAGTAGAAGTAGAAATAATTGTGCTGTGCCACCAGAACGGAACAAATCGCCTAATTTTATTACTGATGAAACGGAGTTTGTTGGTAAAGGAGACATTCGAGCGTCGACTCCAATAAGTAAACACCGTAGAAGTAGGAGCCGCAGTGGAACCAGGATTACTCCTTCAGCGTTGAGTTTGTCGGACGAAGGGTTTTATCAGGATCTAGAGGAGTACGTCAAGGAGATGTCTGCGGGTAGAGACGTGAGTGGAGTGATGGATAGCCAGGAGCAGGACGTGTGGAGCCAGCTGCAGCAGAAGGAGTCGGACCTTCTGCTGGCCGCTGAGCTGGGGAAGGCTTTGCTGGATAAGAATGAAGAGTTGAAGAAAGAGCAGGAGCGGGTGGTCGAGGAGTACTCCAAGAAACTTGAGGTGAGTCGCTTTGTTTCTTTGTTACGGGGAGGCAACATTTTCTTATATACATACAAGGCTTTTCTAACTCTTGTTCATTAATACATTAATTTTAGTATTTGTAAAGTTGCAAGGGCAACGTATTTATTATATCTCTGGTGTTGAATATGTCCAGGACGTGTGCTTGTTTGCTACCTTTTATTTTAAAAAATAAAAATCCATGTCTAATACGATATGTTCAGTTTAAAATAGACGTAATTCAGAATCACCATCACCTAGTTTTAATTGAAGATCAATTGTTTTGAACGTAACGACAGAATGGAGCCAAAATAAAAATAAAACTTTGACTCACATATTTGGCAGATTAAGAACGCTTTTATTTTTTTAAATATAGACTTCTTCAGAATGCACAACACAACATACGATTGTGTAATAGTTAAATAATAGATACAGAGGGCCGCGGGTTCGAATCCCGTTAGGGCCAAATGTTTCGTGTAATGAGCATGGACATTTGTACCCGAGTCATGGATGTTTATTAACGTATTTAAGTATGTCTATCCGTTCACCTAGTATCCATAGCACAAGCATAAGCTTAGTTTGGTATTAGGGAATTGGTGTCAGTCTGGAGAATTTATTATGATATTGGATTTAGGCAATACCAATGCGATGGTAACATTATTCTATCGATCAACAGATCTAACCATGTTTGATGTAAGTCAAAATATATATGGAATCAAGTAATGCTCAGTCGTTTTATGTATAACAATTCTATTGTATGCAATTCATTATCACATTTGCCGTTTTTACAACAAACCTCCAAAATTAATTAGTCAAATTGCGTACGTGCTTTTGGCAGATACCTACGTTTTTGTTGTGCAATTAGCGTTAGATTTCTACAATGTACTTTGGGTTTATTCGTTTTGTTAATTAAGTACCTATTATAAGGATTGTTTTAGCCATTAACGGCCTATTATGAGACCTTTGTGAGTCACCTAATGGTCTTTTGGACTGAATTGGCAGTTGAGATGGTATCACGAATTTTCGATTTGGTCTTAAAGTTGTTTTATTGTTCGAAAATAATTATTGAGAATGTAATCTTTTGTGTTATGGGAGCGGTGGTAGCTCAATGGTAAGGACACGCGCCTCTTAACCGAGGAGTGCGGGTTCAAGCCCGGCACGTACCTCTGGATTTTTCAAATCTATGTACGTATTTATACCACTAGCTCGGCGGTGAGGGAAAACATCGTGATGAAACCTGCAAATTCAAACAACTTTGGATTTGTAACCATGATCCAAAAATTGTCTGGTTCCCCTATCTTAGGGTTGCGAAGGTCAGATCGGCAGTCGCTTCAATGTAATTACCAGACTCGCTAAATCCTGGATCATGGCTAAGCGGACCCCGTCTAAACACGGGACATAACGCTAGGAAGATGATGTAATCTTTTGTGTTATGTTTGATTGCAGTTTATGTGCAATTTGGTTTTAAATTCATGTGTAATTATGCTTATTAAAGTGAAAACATAACTTTACTAAGAGTTGATGTTGATTAACAACAATTTATATAGACAGGACGAACACAAACAAACAATACGTTTACTCGTCCAGTCGATTAAATTGCAGCATATTTGTAAAAATTCAGGATGCGTAGAAGAAATATAAATTATTCTAAAAGAAAACAATAAACCTATGTAAATATCTATCTTAACACATTAACAAGTACATATTAATTAATGCAAACTTCCATTGACGTCAATGAAAAACACTTGAAATTGTTTCGTCAATACCGAAAACACTCTTAATTTTAAGCAGAGATAGGTATATTTTCTAATGCGGTTGTGCATAGTACTGAAGTAGCATTTATTTTATACTAGCTGTTCTCGCGGTTTTACCCGCGTTTATGGTTAATGTTATATAGGTAGCCTTCTTCGATAAATGGGCTATCGATTATGGAAGTAATTTTTCAAATTTGACTGACCCGTTGGTCGAATGGTCAGAGACCCTGGCCAGGAAACCAAGGGTCGCGGGTTCGAATCCCGCTAGGAGCAAATATTTCGTGTGATGAACATGGATATTTGTATTCGAGTCATGGATGTTTATAAACGTATTTAACTATGTCTATCCGTTCACTTAGTATCCATAGCACAAGTTTATAAGCTTAGTTTGGGACTAGGGAATTGGTGTGTCAGTCTAAAGAATTTATTTATTTATTAAATCGGACTATTGGTTCCTGAGATTAGTGAGTTCAAGTAAACAAACTCTTCAGCTTTATAATATTAGTAATTAGTATAGATTCTACTAGCTTCTGCTCGCATGGTACATCAATAAAACATAGTGTATATGTTATTCGGGTGTATGAGCTATATTATTGTAAAGTTTTTTTAAAATCCAACAAATATAAATAAATATAAATATCCGACGACATCACATACACTGATCTGATTCCGAGGTAAGTAGCTTAAGCACTTGTGTTACGGATATCAGAAGCAACAGTGGTATTACAAATATACACTTAAATATTGGATATTAACACCCAGACACAGAACAAACATAAGTATTCATCATACGTATATTTCTCCTAAGTGGGGATCGAACCCACAACTCTTGGCGCATGGGGCAAGTTCACTACCGAATGCGCTATCGAGCTTGTCAATTCAGTAGTTTTTGCGTGAAGGAGCAACACACATCCATCCATCCATACAAGCTTTCGCGTTTATGATATTAGTAGGATTACTTCTTACAATAAAATGCTATATTTTTATTTGTGTGACATTCATGTCCATTCACATAAGTTTAAACTGTAGGTTTGCCAAATTCCATCGCAATCAGTTAAGTATTTTAGGCGGAACAGACAGAGTTACATACGCATTTGTTATATTAGTAAGGATTTGTACGGATCTTACTTACACAAAATTGTTAGTGAAACCATTTCTGACGGAACGTGAAGTTGGCCTGATTTATGGAGATTTTGTAATATTAATACCACAAGAACACGATAGGTTGTTATTGATTATTTCACGAAAACAAAGCGACTCGGTTAAAGCGTACAAGTTTGAGAAACAAGAACCATTGGGAATGGACACGCACACACGCATAGACTAACTAAACACATGTACAACATTTTTATTCCAATAGGCAAGATAAGTAAAGAAAATTGTTTATAATAATAAGCTGCTGTTTTAAATACATGCAGAATAGTCCGCAAATTTAAGTAAAAATATCTGTACTTATAATAAATCTGTAGAGAGGTCAATTCTGTACATGAAATATATTTTCAAAATAACTACCAGGGGGTGATTAGTGATCGATACTGATGCCAAAAATGCAATCAGTAAAATTTTTGTCTGTCTGTCTGTATGTTCCTTATAGAAACAAAAACTACTCGACGGATTTTAACGAAACTTGGTACAATTATTCTTCATACTCCTGGGCAGGTTATAGTATACTTTTCATCACGCTACAATCAATAGGAGCAGAGTAGTGAAGGAAATTGTTGGGAAAACGGGAGAAGTTACTCCATTTTTTAAGCTTCCGTCGCGTGTGCAGCCTTAATGGTTAAAGTTGAATAGAAATCATGTATGACGGAAATAGTCTTTATAATATTAACCATAAACGCGGGTGACACTGCTGGCACAGCTAGTATATAATATAATAAAATATATAAGTTCAATAAATGGCGCTTGGCCGTGGCCCGTACTCTTTATTTAATTACCTCAGCAGAGACATATCGTTGAAAAAAAAAAAAAATAATGTAATAATCAACATAAAATAAAAACAGGCTGACCAGAGACTAAATACCAGACGAATTTAATTATTATACCTTTTTTACATCATTATTTTACTGATCCCAAATTTTGTTTTGAATATTTTTACTTCAAGCAATATAATATTATTATTTATTAAGACCGTATTGCATCGCATACAGATACGGGGAAAAACGAGTACTTATGTTCCATCAGATTGTTTCTTTATCAAGGAAATCAATAAACTATTAAGGTGCGCACGAAGTACGGAGCCACGCTTATAATTAAAGCGTGATTAAAGCAAACAGATTCAATAAATAATTTGAAAAACACGCCATGACGCCATGTTTCATAAACTCAAACTCAAACTCAAAATATCTTTATTTACGTAGGTCTCAAAAAAAACATTTGTAAATCGTCAAGTAAAACATACATAACATAACACCATAATCCCCGAAGGGGTAGGCAGAATCAAACGGGCAGCAGGCACATTCTTTTAAGTCCCAGACCAACACTGGACAATGGGCTGAGTTAGATAGAAAAATGTGAAAAAGTAGTGACAAGTGGCTAGCTCGTCGCCTACACAATCACATACCTAAAACCCGATATACCATTAGTCGTCTTTTACGCCAGGCTAGGCAAGAAACACAGTTGGCACATTCTTTTTAAGTCCCAGACTAACACGGTCCAGGTACTAGGTACAAATTAGAAAAAAAAAAATTACCACTGTTCTACCATAGATTAAAAGAGCTGTTTAAATATAATCAGACTAAGTTCTTGCGTACTTTTCGCTTTTTTACCTACTCAATTTCAGTTTAGCATTTAGCTAAGTAACAAAGAACTGGACTTTATCGCTGTTAGGTGTTGCTTTCGACAATTTTCATTTACAAAACACTCGATTAACAGCTAAGGCAAACCAGAACGGATGGACCCAATTTTCGAAAGAGTTTCTATTCGGTACATGCATGCATATTTTGGTCGGGTATGGATGTGCAAGTTAACGCAACATGTATTTTTTAACACTTGTGTTTGATGACTAAACCACATTGCGTCATTTTATCGTGAGCGATCAACTTATCGCGTTTTTTATTGAGATAGTCTGCGTATTCACGGAAAAATCTATGGCGCGGTTGTTAATTTAGTTAATGTTTTTCTATAATCGATCTATTCCTTTGTAATATCAATGGTATTTGTTTATTAACGTGATCTTTTTTTTTCCGAACGAGTACCAAATTTTAAATATTTTAATGATGAACTTCATTTATTCCCAACGAATACCAAAACATAGCTTTTGGTACAGTCACAGAAATAGTTTATTTTACTTTTTATAATTTAACTAGCTGACCCGGCGAACTTCGTTCCGCCTAACAGTCAATGACAGATAATCGGGTTAAATAAATTGAGATGTAAGCTATCATATCTTTTAAGTTGGATCAAACTGCACACTATGTGCAAATTTGATTAAAATCGGTTCAGTAGTTTCAGAGTCCATCGCGGACAAACAACGTGACGCGTAATTTATATATATTAAGATATTATGTTCATAATGCATTCTTAACCCTTTACAAATTAACTTCATTCTGCTATTTTTACTTAGAAGTAAAAGGCGACTAATCGTACCTATATCGTGTTTTGTATGTGTGATTGTGTAGGCGACGAACTGGCCTCTTGTCACTACTTTTCACAAGTTTCCATCTAACGGGCCAGTTTTATTTTGTGGCTGAATGTGGTCGCTGCCCCTTTGACTCTGCTTACCCCTTTCAGTAATTACGGGCGCGATTATATGTATGTATGTTTTTCTATAGTAGTTGACATCATTTTTTATTGACCGTGATAAGTTAATGCTGTTGAAATGACCTTCAATGACCTCCATGTTTTCAAGTTTGACATTGCACGCAAGTTTTCTGAATGTATAGATACTGTGACTGTGACAAATTAAATGACCTAAAATGGCTCATTCATAGTTTGTCGGCCGAGGATTTTGCGGAAACCAATGTTAAAAGTTTTTCTATCTAGTGGGAGCGGTGGTAGCTCAATGGTAAGGACACGCGCCTCTTAACCGAGGAGTGCGAGTCCAAACCCGGGCTTGTACCTCTGGTTTTTTCAAATCTATGTACGTATTCATACTACTAGCTCGACGGTGAGGGAAAACATCGTGATAAAACCTGCAAATTCAAACAACTTTGGAATTGTAACTATGATCCAAAAATTGTCTGGTTCCCCTATCTTAGGGCTATGACTTGCTAAATCCTGGATCATGGTCTAAGCTAAGCAGACCCCGTCTAAGCACTGAAAATATTTAAATCACCTAGACTATTATATTACTTCAATAGTCAATACTGTTGTGCAGACCTAAGTTATGCGCGTTTTTTAATTGTATAGAATTTAGAACATAGATGAGATAAAAACATTTGTGTAACTATTATGAATGTCACAAACAAAGGATATATAAAATATAAGATCTCTTATACTATATTATTAATAAACTTTGGTAAGTATTCTGAGGTGTCTTTAATAATAAAAGTATTAGGATTTTTATTCCACGTTTATAATAAATAAATATCCGACGACATCACATACATTGATCTGACTCCTGGGTAAGTAGCTAAGGCACTTGTGCTACGGAAATCAGAATCAACAGTGGTATTTTACAAATATATACTTAAATATTAGATATTAACACCCAGACACAGAACAAACACAAGTATTCATCACACAAATGTTAAGGGATTGAACCCGCAACTCTTGGCGCATGGGGCAGGGTCACTACCGAATACGCCATTGAGCCAGTCAAAACATTTTATCTTGTGTAAAATTCCCTGCAACGTTACGATCTAAGTCTCATACACACAGAAGATCGCAGACTCATATAATATATATATATATATATATACTATAGGAAATGCTGTTGCAATGTTCAAATTGAAAACCTTTTAGCACATAGACGTACGTCACCGCGTCTTTCAATTCCATTACGACTGATTAGAAGTTTACACGTAGGTATACCTATTGATTCAATGCATATTGCAATTACAACCAACTTATCACTTAGGTACAGAACTTATTTTACCGACATCATTAAAAAAAAAAAAGAAATTAAACTATATATGAAGATAAGACATTCCGTATGTAAACTGTTTGATAGGTTTAATATTGAAGTCTTACATTTTAGACTTTATTTTTGCACGACGCTATCTAGAATTCCGATAGATTTACTGCGACGAGAAAAATTACAACGTTTTTACCAGACATTTCGAATGAAAAGTTCACGACAATAAGACAAAAAAGAAATACAAGATCTCAAAAACGAAGTTAGATATGGAAAGTTGAAACCAGACGGTATTTTTATTAACCCCAGTGAAAAAAGTCTAGGCATTGATCTAGAATCCGTTATGGTTAACTCAATAACAGAACTAAAAGATCAATATCTCACGGAGACCACAGGCGTGCTCGAAAAAGACAGCCGTGTGATCTAAGTTGATTTCGTTTGGAAAGCGAATATCATCAGATGACAATGGATGTTTTTTGTCTCTTTCTGACTGCCGGACCTTGTGTCGGGTATACAAAGGGTAAATGGTCATAATGACTTATTTACGAAGGACTGTTGAGTAATGGCGGTGTGGATTGAGTAAGGTAGGTGGTCACGCTTTGTGGGAATCGTTGAGTTTGGGTAGTTCAGTCAGTTTTGAATGTTCGCAAAAAAGTTGTCAATAGATGATAATTCAATTTGCGAATCGAATTCGAAGTTAGCTTTAGTGATAATAGAGATGATGACTGCAATAAAAAAAAAACTATAATTATATTTAGTCCGTCAGTTAGATTATACAAAAATAGTGAACACATATTTTTTGGTTTATCAAATTAATAAAAAGTCACAAAGATAAAGAACATCAACGTTTTGGAGTGGGGGCTTGCGACGTCACTATTCAATACAAATTTTACAAATGTGTGACGTCACGCGCAACTTGATGCATTGTATCTTCGTCAATGTTTTTTTATAATTTAACTAACGCACTAAACAGATTTTTATAGTCATCTTGCCGCAAGATGACTAAAAAAATAGTGTAGTCGTTATTATGGTGGTTTAAATTGAATGGATATTATCAATATCATATATTTAAAATGTAAAGTAAAGATTTTTCTTGACTTTTGTATATATATTGATTTTATTTTATGTAAGTATATGAGATTACATTAAATGTTTTCAGTCTTGATTTAATTTTAAAATTTCGTCCGCTTTGACCATATCAACAGTTGTTCTTTTTATATCTGTGTAGGTAGGATGGGATTTTGAATGCGAATTACCGGTGTTTACATAAACGAGTCAATATTACAAATGTACAATGAAATTAAAAGCCGTATTTTAGCTTGTATGAAAAGGATAATGAATAAATAATAAATAAATAAATAAATAAATTCTCCGGACTGACACACCAATTCCCTAGTTCCAAACTAAGCTTATGCTAGGCGAACGGATAGACATACTTAAATACGTTATAAACATCCATGACTCGAGTACAAATGTCCATGTTCATCACACGAAACATTTGCCCCTAGCGGGATTCGAACCCGCGACCCTTGGTTTCGTGGCCAGGGTCTCTGACCACTCGACCAACGGGCCAGTCAATATAATGAATGTTGAAGAAGCGAGTGAGGTGTGTAAGGATCGTGCCATATGGCGTTCGGTTCTCTCTGCTTACCCCGCTAGGGAAGTGGCGTCAAGTCTAGTTAGTTAATTACAATGAAATTAAATGTAACTGTTTTTAATCAGATACAGACATGTTTAATGATCGAAAATATATCAGTAAACATCTGCCATTCAATCTTGATGAGTAAGAATTGAGAAAAGAAATCAGAGCAGAAACACAAGGCATTGAAACAGACGATAAAAAATATAATACCTACTTAGGTATTACGTATTGAGACTACGGCGCACCTAGTGGCTAGATAAAGCTGTTTACCTAAAATACTGAACAATTGGGTTTATCAATCATCTTTGGCCGTTGCGTGAACTGGGTTATGACTATGGTGGTTAGAATTCTTGTGGATGTCAAAAGCGATCTAATTGATTAGATAGATTGTAACTATGGATAGATTAAAACTGTATTCGATTGTGATTTAAAAAAAGAAATTATTTGATTGTTTGTTTGTAGTAATGTTAAAAAACTATTTAACATTTTTCCATGTTCTTTTGCAATTACGAAACTGTATTATCCAGAAACATAACATTGGCAATTTAGTATTTTTATCGTACCATACAAATTATACAAAAATCAGAATTACCTATTTAGTTGATTTTTCATTAAGTTACCATAAACTAGCAGCGCCCCGCGGTTTTACCCGCGTAGCTCCCGTTCCCGTGGGAATATGTGGATAATATATAGCCTATTACACTCACAAATAATGTGGCGTTCTATTGGTAAAAGAATTTTTAAAATCGGTTTAGTAGGTCCAGAGATTACCACCGACAACCTCACTAACTTACAAACTTTACCTCTTTATACATACATAACATCACGCCCATAATCCCCTAAGGGGTAGGCAGAGTCAAGGGGGCAGTATGCCACTTCAACCACATTCAGCCAAAAATAAAGTCGGGCTAGATGGAAAATTGTGAAAAAGCAGTGACAAGCGGCTAACCTGTCGCCTACACAATCACACACCCAAAACCCGATATACCATTAGTCGCCTTTTACGACATGCTAGGCACCTCTTTATAATGCTAGTATACGTATAGATTAAAGAAAAACATGTCACCAGATACTCTAGCATGTCCTGTCCAGTTCCGAATCCGTAGAAAGTATCAAACATGACACTAAATTGATCGCTGGTCAGCGGTAACTAGGTTTAAAAGTGTTGCGGAAGGCAATTACGAACGCAATGTTATGAATAATAGTACAATGGTTATGATTGTAAAGCAAATTATTATGAAAGCGTAATTCACCGTTTTTGTTGTAGCTCGAATAAAATGGAAAGAATTGCTTTAAAATAGTTTTGTTGTAAGTTGATTTTTTTTTTTTTTTGGGAGAGGATTATCGGTTGTTTGCCAAAGGCGGTGGTTAGTTCGTCGCATACACAATCACATACAGTGGCTGATTTACAGTCTTGGCTGCCCTAGGCCCCAGGCCATAATTCTCAGTACTAACGCGTCATCACTTAATTTTTAACACGACTGGCCGCCTCTAATACCTGGCCGCCCTAGGCCCGGGCCTACTGGGCCTTAGGGTAAATCCGCCACTGCACATACCCAAAACCTGTATAGGTACCTACCATTAGTCACCTTTTACGACATGCTAGGCAGGAAACACAGTTGGCATATTCTTTTTACTACTACTTACTACACTACTTAATTGCTGATATTATGCTAGGATATTTTATTTTACTTGTAATTATTGATTTCTCTTTTTGATAATTCATACAGAAATTTGTTTACAATCATAGGTGAATCGATAATCATAAATTTGCAAAACATTGATTAAAATTAGGTTTTACAGCATTTCTGTACATTAAATCATTAATAAATAATCCATTTTTATACCTAACTACCATTAATAGTCATAAGGGTTTATTTGGCATAAGGGTATGGATGATTATACCCTTAAGTATGACAAATGTTGACAGAAAGATTTTTCAAAAACAGCAATGGCACAATTGAAATTAGTGTTGCAGACAAATCGATAGTTTTGCAATCGATAGTTGAAGGCTAAAATCATCTATACGATTGATAGGACAATCGATAGTATCGATGTCTCTGTTAGTGCAATACTATTGGTAAAAATCAATACTATCGATAGTATCTATAGTTTCGATTGCTGCTAACCAATGAACTATCGATAGTATTGATAGTATTGCTGTTTACCGATAGTTTTGCAGTATCGGTAGGCTATCGATACTATCGATTTTCTTCATCTATCGATAGGATAGACAATCGATATTAGCCTATCGAGCGGTAACACTAAGTCAAATAATTAAAACAATTTTTTTCTGCCTAACCTTGTCTTTCACCATTGTCTGTTAATGAGTCGTTAAAGGTGTTAGCCATTGTCTATTCTTGGCATCTAGGACTTAGCCGGTTTTTTGTGTAGATCCTTTCCAATTACCTAGGAATTTAAGAGTTAATTGTCCTTGTAACTAGACAGGATGTCGGACAAGAGTTTACCATTGAGTTTTTAATTCATGGACTTCAAAATTACTTGTGGATAAACAACTGGCTATGTGTGTAATTAAGTCTAGAAAATTCAATGGCTTTTTGAATTTATAGACTTCAAATGACTTGGTCATATCCAGATATGAATTAATTTAGAAGTTTATTTAATGGTTGAAATTGCATTATAAACTTAAAATGTTTGTTTATAAACATCCATGACTCGAGTACTTACAAATGTCCATGTTCATCATACGAAACATTTGTCCCTAGCGTGATTCAAACCCGCGACCCTCGGTTTCATGGCCAGGGTGTCAGACCACTCGACCAACGGGCTAGTTTAGGTGTGAATGTTAGACAAGTAACGATGGACACCTTTTATTTCTATTTACTTAGCAAATATAATCAAACCATTATATACCATAATGTATATCTAATCATTAGATTAATAAATTTTACAATACACTTAATGCGGTTTCTATAATCTGATTCTGATTATACCTACTCAGTTATAATTACATTTTTTTTTTACAAGGTATTAATCAGGTATGCCGTCTGTCTATAAGTAATATAACATACATACATAACATCACGCCCATAATCCCCGAAGGGGTAGGCAGAGTCGAAGGGACAGCTGGCCCCTTTAACCACATTCAGCCAAAAATAAAACTGGGCCGGGTTAGATGGAAATTTGTGAAAAAGTAGTGACAAGTGCCTAGCTTGTCGCCTACACAATCACATACCCAAAACCCGATATGCCATTAGTCGCCTTTTACGACATGCTAGGCAAGAAACACAGTTGGGACATTATTTTTAAGTCCCAGACCAACACGGGATTATACCTAGTTATAATTATATAATCTTTTACAAGCTATGAATCAGATATGACATCGGTCTATAAATAATAATGAGTACTATTTTATAGGCTGTGAGTAATATTTGATGTACATTTGCCAATGTAAATAAACTTGATAAAATCTATATCTCTTTTCATTAAACGTGAAGTTGCCGATTTAATAGCAGTTATAATCTTTATTTGCAAGAGAATGATCGAGTTATTAATAACTTAATTAGTAATCCTACTAATATTATAAATGTGTATTTATGTTTGTCACTAGTACTCTTAAATGGTTGAGAGGAATCAGTGGATGTCTAGAAATGGATCTAACTTAACTAGTAGCTGTGTCCGCGGTTTCGCCCGCGTTTATGGTTAATGTTATATAGCCTATAGCCTTCCTTGATAAATGGGCTATCTGACACTGTAAGAATTTTCCGAATCGGACCAGTAGTTCCTGAGATTAGTGCGTTTAAGCAAACAAACAAACTCTTCAGCTTTATAATTTCTCTTCCTATTCAGATTTTTGTATTCCCGCGGCATAGTATTCTGATTAGGCTTAATTCTTAAGTCATGAGTTTAACTAGTTAAGAATATATATATGTTATAAAATAAATAACCAATAATTAAATTGAATAATCCATTGTAAATAAATATCCAATAGATGGACAAAAAGTCTTAATTAATGCCGAGGATATGAATCATCATCATCATCATCATCTTCCTAGCGTTATGTCCCGTGCTAAGACGGTGTCCGCTTAGACCATGATCCACGATTTAGCGAGTCTGGTAATTTCATCGAAGCGACTGCCGATCTGACCTTCGTAACCCTAAGATAGGGGAACCAGACAATTTTTGGATCATGATTACAAATCCAAAGTGGTTTGAATTTGTAGGTTTCATCACGTATAAATACGTAAATAGATTTGAAAAATCCAGAGGTACATGCCCGGGTTTGAACCCGCACTCCTCGGTTAAGAGGCGCGTGTCCTTACCATTGAGCTACCACCGCTCATATGGATTATGAATCGTCCTCTAAATAAAATGTGAAAATATGTTCTAAAAGAAATCATACAAAAACTTCTTTTATTTTACTCCGCAGGTAATTTACACATAATCTTTACATTTATGTAGTTTAAAACAAAGGCGCATATTCTGTCTGTTCTTAAGTAAACCTTCTTTAAAGGTTTGTTTTAGGAAATACCCACTTGCATTCGCTAAAAGGTAGCCTGTGTACCGTTACCGTGAATCATTCTGCCTGAACAAAGGTATGCAGTTTGATGCTCGACTCGAACACATTTTTTCCATTAAAAGATGATACCTATCATTATAATGACGGGGTTTCTCACGTTTCGACACTTATAATAGGTTGTAGAGCAACAGTTATTCCCGTTCGAATATTCCTGTTATTCTAGATACATTATAACTGGACTGGATAATTCGGTTGTGAAGGTATATCGTTAGACATTGTGCATATCTTTAAGGTGAATTTGTTATTAATTTGGTATTGATTGTTTTATAAAAATAAACTCGTGCGCCTCATAACCGAGGTTCAAACCCGAGCACGTACCTTTGGATTTTTCAAATCTATGTACGTATATAACACTAGCTCCACGGTGAGGGAAAACATAGTGATGAAACCTACAAATTCAAATAACTTTGGATTTGTGATCATGATCCAATATTTGTCTGGTTCCCCTATCGGGTCACGAAGGTTAGATCAGCAGTCGCTCCAATGTAATTACCAGACTCGCTAAATCCTGGATCATGGTTTAAACGGAACCCGTATAAGCACGGGACATAACGCTAGGAAGATGAAACGTTACATATTTAGTCAGCTGATTGTGGTAGGTGACGTCTCAGAAGCTATACGAAATCAATGGAAGCGTATTGACTATTCATAAAAAGTACGACAAAGATAAAATAAATAATAATGAATAAATATCAGACTACATCACATACATTGATCTGACGCCGAGGTACGTAGCTTAAGCACCTGTGTTACGGATATCAGAATCAATAGTAAAATATGCGGTACCATTTAATCAATTCGTTATTATATTACACGAAACCAAGATGGTTTATGATTACTAGGAAATGTCAGTTGTACCACAGCTGTAATAAGAGGCAGCCTGTGATGGGCCGACGACCGGTTATTCTGGTCCCGTGCAATTATCTCGAGTGGCCCATGTTTCTGAAGAGTCAAGACCGGGTTCATGGCTAAAAGTATCGATGACCTGTGCTTGATCTGTTGATGATGCTGAGTTGTAGGATGATGTACGCGAATCAATGTTATTATAACTATAAATATAAATATCCGACTACATCATATACATTGATCTGACTCCGAGGTAAGTAGCTTATGCACTTGTGTTACGGATATCAGAATTAATAGTGGTATTACAAATATATACTTAAATATTGGATATTAACACCCAGACACAGAACAAACACAAGTATTCATCATCCGAATGTTTGTCCTGGGTGGGAATCGAACCCACAACTCTTGGCGCATAGGGCAGGGTCACTACCGAATGCGCTATCGAGCCAGTCAAAGTTAGTTATTAAAAGAAGAAACAAAGGATAATTGTGATTTTATTTCTGCGAAGTTTAACCCGGCTAAAGGGCATTTGACATAATCATTATTAAATTATATAATAGGTACTATTAATGAGTTTAAAATAATGTGCTAACTGTGTTTCTTGCCTAGCATGTCGTAAAGGGCGACTAATGGTATATGGGGTTTTGGGTATGTGATTGTGTAGGCGACGAGCTAGCCGCTTGTCACTACTTTTTCACAATTTTCCTTCTAACCCAGTCCAGTTTTGTTTATGGCTGAATGTGGTTAAAGGGGCCTGCGGCCCCCTTGACACTGCCTACCCCTTCGGGGATTATGGGCGTGATGCGTTTTTGTTTTGTTTAATAGGATTTTTTGCTGCATAAAAATTGTTCGTTATTTATACATATAGTTATAATATTTTTTTTTTTAGTCCCAGACCAACATGGGTTTATTTACTGGACTCCAACTTCAGAAAAAAGAAAACATATGATATTCATATGACTAATTTTTTTCTGAAATCAGAGTGTGAAGTTTTCGTAGCTTCTACAGTACAGTTCTTTATACAGAGCCTAGTTACCATTATTTCCAAGAAGGGCTATGCCCTGAAATGCACAATAATCGTTACGAGGTACCGTCCCAGACAACCGGTCTGTCTGGTAGCATGCGCAAGAGCATGTGAACGCTAGTGAGGTGTTCTTAATATTGTGACCTCGATCTTGAATTAAAGATTGATGGGCTCTGTGTCTGAGATGACCTCTTTGGAGCAAATGCGTTTTATCAAGCTTTATTTAATTTGCAGGTGGATGTAAGTTTTCTATTTCAACATTTGCTATTTATCAATCACTTTCTTACGTTTGACAGATCTAAGGCGTATGTTTGTTCAGAAGCAATACTAAAGGTACCATCGAGTTGGTTTGATGATGGGATTAAAGGTAGCCGTAGAAAGTCTTTTTATTTTTAATAAATATTATATTATACATAGCCATAAAAAGGATTTTTTTAGAGTTTTTGTTGTAGGTACTAGTAAAATATTGTTTAAGTAGGTTTTTTTTTAATTAAGCTTTGCAGAAATCAAATGTTTACTAGACAGTATAATTAAAACTAGGCCCTGTCAAGATATGCTTTACCTTTTCGACTGTAATAATTAAAATGCATGTCTATAAATAGTGGCAAAATTGTTGGTCCTTCAAGCCGGATTAACAATGAAAAAGAGTGTAAATTTCCGAACGTTATGTTGAATTCTTGTTCTAGATACCTATAGTCGCGTTAAATTATTATTGCAACTATGAATTATGCATCATTTGGCCGATGAGCTTCAATGAGATGACATCACTTGTTACATCAATTCGTTTTGACTTTGACTTAGTTAATTAAACTAAATATTCATAGCGGGCACCTCATGGTAATAAAGATACAATTTACATAAACAGGTAGACGTTAATATTTTATTTATTTCCGTGTGTATACGTATTTTGTGTCATTTTATTTGGTCGTAAATTCGAAATGGGTTATTATTGAATTTTATTTCTTTAACAATGGATACCATCTTATCTGTACTAATATTATTATAAAGAGAAAAGTTTGATTGTTCGTTTGTATTGAATAGGCTTTAAAACTACTGGACCGATTTGAAAAATTCTTTCACCAATGAAAAGCTACTTTATCAGCGTGTAACATAGGTTATATTTTATCCCTGTATTCCCATGGGAACGGAAACTACGCGGTTAAAACCGCGGGGCGCTGCTATCTAATGTTTTGATTTAAATAAAATTACTTGTGCACTCTGGCTTTTGAATATTACAATATCTGAGATAATTCTTCTTTATATTGACGAATACTGTATGAAAATCCTTACAAAGTCATAACGGATTTCTCCGGCCTGTATTTAAGGATAAAAATTCCATTGGCCGGCCATTGTCCTCAGGACATCAATAGTATTGCATGATGAATAAGTTTCATTATGCAATATTATTGATGTTGATTGAAGAAAAAATACCTTGGATGCATTATAGTGAACTAACT
Organism: Glyphodes perspectalis; assembly: GCA_951394215.1. NCBI lineage: Eukaryota > Metazoa > Arthropoda > Insecta > Lepidoptera > Crambidae > Glyphodes > Glyphodes perspectalis. Next base: position 2,024,573 of record OX596220.1, read on the forward strand.
TCTGCCCGCGGCTTCGCTTGATTAATACATCGATAAAACAAAGCCTATATGTTATTCGGGTGTATGAGCTATATTATTCTAAAGTATAATTAAAATCCATTCAGTAGTTTTTGCGTGAAAGAGTAACAAACATTTATACATCCATTCATATATTCATACAAACTTTAGCGATTATAATATTAGTAGGTAGTACTTGTACGTAATATATTATTACTCTGTGGTAGTACATAGATGGGGCGATAAATGTATGAGTGTGAAGCGAAAGTGTCGAACGCGACGTCACGTATATACGAGCGATAAAAAAAAACTTCACACGAATTTATCGACAAACGTGCTTCGTAATTGACATTAGAAAAACTGGCGAAATACTCGACGCGCTCGAGATCGAGATGTTAAAAGTGATATTTTCGACGAACATTTTCGTCTGTCGCTAATTTTTACAATTTTCCATCTAACCCAGTCTAGTTTTATTTTTTAACTGAATGTGGTTAAGTGGGTTAGCTGCCCCTTGAATCTGTCTACCTCTTCGGGCATGGCGGCCGTGATTATATGAATGAATGAGCGGAGCGGTGGTAGCTCAATGGTAAAGACACGCGCCTCTTAACCGAGGAGTGCGGGTTCAAACCCGGGCATGTACTTCGGGATTTTTCAAATTTATGTACGTATTTATACCGGACGGTGAGGGAAAACATCGTAATGAAACCTGCAAATTCAAAAAACTTTGGATTTGTAACCATTATCCAAAAATTGTCTGGTTCCCTATCTTAGGGTTACGAAGGTCAGATCAGCTTCAATGTAATTACCAAACCCGCTAAATCCAGGTTCATGGTCTAAGCGGACCCCATCTAAGCACGGGACATAACGCTAGGATGATTATATAAATGAATGAATGAATTTTCGTTTGACTGATTGTCGAGTGAGGAAGTCACTTCCCTATGTTATTTAGCAGTAAACTCAGTTCGTCAAAATTGAATTAACACAATATGCGCAAGTATAAACTCACGATGATTTTCTTGTCGCCTTGATCTAGAATCTGTGGTGAGAAAGACACATCAACAAAAATAGTAGTACAGATTTATAGGACTAGAATATCTTGTATTTATAAACTCACACACGATCGGGTTTGAAGCAACACTCTTCGTATTCAGCACGTGTCCATTAAGCTAATACAGTTATCATGAGCAGTGTGAGTTTTGTTCCATGTTGGTCTGGGGTTCGAAAAGGATGTGTCAAGTGTGTTCCTTGCCTAGCACGTAGTAAAGGCGAGCAATGGTGAATTGGTTTTGTGATTACGTTTAGGTTTTGAAAGGGTTGAGAAATTATACATTGTAATATGAATGACTGGCTCGATGGCGCATTCGGTAGTGACCCTGCCACATGCGCCAAGAGTTGTAGGTGCGATCCCCTCCCAGGACAAATATTCGTATAATGAATACTTGTGTTTGTCCTGTGTCTGGGTGTTAATATTTAATATTTAAGTATATATTTGTAATACCACTGTTGATTCTGATATCCGTAACACAAGTGCTTAAGCTACTCACTTCTGGGTCAGGTCAATGTATGTGATGTCGTCGGATATTTATATTTATTTATATTTAATATTGTCCTCTTAACCGATATCGGTCACTGCGGCCAATCTTAACGAGGATTAGTCAACTGCGCAGAAGATTATAGTGCACAAGTGTGTGCGCAGACACAGGTGCACTCTCTATTCCTTCACTCTCTTAGTCCGGTGAGACGGCAATTCGACATGACCGGAGAGAGGTCAGGCGCAGGACCAACGGCTTAACGTGCTTTCCGAGACACGGGGGTGATTAACCGCCAACTTCCTGACTCCGGACTGTTACTGAGTAATTTCAATATCGAAATAGCTAGTCACAATTTTTTTGGCCCGACCCAGGATTAAAAACCCGGGGTCTCTTTGTGCGTAGGCGGCGCATGCTATTATTAGACCAACGAGGCATTCAATTACACATTATATCTAATATAGTATAGTAATGTTTTATTTTGAGAAACATCTGTTTCTAAATAACTGATTTAAATATGGACGCATTAGATTTAATTTTTTAATTGTCTATGTATACAGATGGCCCGTAAATCACAATTATTTAATTATCTACTTGAGGGCAATGACTTTATCGATTCATCGTTACGATGCAAATGGTCATAACTTAGAAGTTGTACGAATGATTAAAATATCATCATCATCGAATAAAGAATCATTGTTACTTAGCTGTTTTATCATTTAGATAATCGTTTATCATTACAAACACTTATTTTACACGAGAATGTAACGTTATTTGTCTTTATCTTACACGGTTATTAACTGATTACAATCGTATTTGGCACACCTAAGATTAATAAGATTGAACTTTCCGGAAAAATATTTCCGGAATAAAGCAGCCATTTGTTCAATCTCTGTAAACCGAATTTTACGGCTCACTCCGCAAAATTCGATTTGTAAACTCCGTAAAAGCCGGCAAATCTTTGCATTTGCCGGCCCAGTCTAAAATTCGGTTAGTACTAATAGTAGAGTAGTTGGATGTTTATAGAGGGTAGATTTAAGATGTCGCTTAATTTTAATAGTTACTGTAATGTAATCAGTAATACTTCGTCCCTTGTAGCAACGTGACAATTTCTCATACTCTCAACGTGAATAGTATTTCCTTTTTGTGAACATCAGTGACTATACATAAATAAATATTAGTTAGGGCCGGTCAGTGCCTAAAGCTGCGGCTTGCACAATAGCGGCTGTCGCGACGGTCTCGGCAAGGCCCCGGCCTCACGCAGACTCTCACTGACGCTTACCTCAAAAGAGTTTAAGTTAATATTTTATTTTTTTCAGATGTCAAGAACTTCTGCGATTGATGATGTAAAACGAATTCATATACTACAACGTACTCGTTTATCTTTTGGTGTGTAGTACACACCGTGTACCCGCAAAATATACTAATAAGTACTATTTTGATGTAGAATCGAAACACTCACGAGCTATGTTAAATATTTCTTAAGAAATTGAAATGTAAAAAATACAGATTCTTGCGATGTAAATATTATTCAAATATATTCACATACAATTAAAGGAAATGGGCGTCAAAACAAAATTTAAATACACATTTCAAAATTTACATCAATGTTCTCAATCTAACGGGAACAAAACACTAATGAATATACAATATACACAAAAGAATCTGCTCTAATTAAAAAAAAAACACGCGTTCTTCATTTTCTACAAACACGTAATAACCTTAAGCAAGTAATAAATAATTAAAAAAAGACAGTTACACAACTTTACGTTGGAGCCGCGAGTTGGTATGAATCACGCGATTTATATTCTGGGCACAATGCTATGGACTAACCTTACAATGCATTGCATATCTAATTTAAACCGTGCAGTGTACCGACACATAAAATGAACCGGTGTTCTGTTTAAAATATTAATTAATTTTATTTCTTTGTCTGAATACCGTGAGAGAAAAAAAAAACATGTCAAATGCTACTGAAATGACATGTCTGAAAGACATTGACCCAAGTCCCTGCCTTCATAAAAAAAAATACAGCTCTCTTTCTCTAAGAACGTCGTAAGATTTATTGAATATATATACGAAATTAGTACTAGGTACCTAAAAATAAAAAAATAAAAATGGATCAGCAAATGAGACAACCATCGCCGCGCATATTATTTATCGTTAATAGAATAATAGAATGTAAAAGGATGTGCTGAATAAATATCATCGCCATCTTTAATAAACACAAAAATAATTAAATTATTTACTAAAACGCCGGAAAAACTGATATGGTCTGCGACATTTTTAACCACCGGAGGATTTTAAGAGATACTAAAGTAAAGAATTAATTTCAATAACAGAATATACAAAATCAAATAGTGCATTGGCTTACTCATGTACAAAATACTTTGCATGATTATCGTAATTAATCATAATAAATCTTCGCCATCACGCAAATTATAACAAATTTAAGTCAATAATCTCAATCTTGTATTGTACCAAAATATTGTTTAAATAATATTTTTTGTTTATTTTAAGTAAATAATTAGAAACACGGCAATAAATAATGCACGTCACTTATTGGGTACTGAGACTAGGCAAAACATTCACTAACAATATTCTGGCGACGTATCTAGTTTATAATCCTATAATCAAGAGAAAGTGTAAGCAAACGTAAATCGTTGAGCAATTTAATTCGGACACAAAGACTCGTGCGGTATAGAAAGGCCATCAGACAATAACCTACATCTGGGGTCTGTGTGACCCCGCGAAGAATTCCGGGCGAGACGGTAGTTTTTTTCGAAACTTTTATTTTAATGTCGGTGTTATGTTGTGTTAATGTCGACATGATATGTGTAAGGTATAGTCTTTGCCCTATTGGATGATTTCCAGAACCTTTGATTTGCATTAGAAAACAATAATATTAATAATTCTAGCAATTCGGCATAAAAACTTTTTGAATTCCCAGAAAAATGTGTTCTATTTACAAAATATATTTTTGCTAGCTAGCCTGCGACTTTGCTAGCATGGTACGTCGATAAAACTTAATCTATATGTTATTCGAGGCCTTTGGCCTACTGGATGATTTCCAGAACCTTCGATTTGCATTAGAAACCAATTAATAATTCTAGCAATTCGGCATAAAAACTTTTTGAATTCACAGAAAAATGTGTTCTATTTACAAAATATATTTTTGCTAGCTTCTGCCTGCGACTTTGATCGCGTGGTATGTCGATAAAACTTAACTTATATGTTATTCAGATGTATAAGCTACATTATCCTAAAGTTTTATTAAAATCCTTTCAGTAGTTTTTGCGTGAAAGAGAATACTTAATTGACTTGCATGAAAACTTTTTGTTGCGATGAAGAGAAAAAATAATACACAAGTAGGTACATAGGTATTATAAATTTTGATGTGTTTTTTTTATTGTTCAAAACTTTAACAAGTTGAATTTAAAATTAGTTTTTGTTATTAAAATTTTATCTCTGTTCAGCAACTTTCTTTAAGCAAGTACAATGGCAACCAATAACTCCTTAAGTTTTTTTTATTTTTTTTTAATACTAAGTACTGGAAATGTATCTTTGTTTGTTTTTGCTTCCAGCACATATCTAAAAAAACGTAATCAATAACTAGGCCCAAATTAAATTAGACCCAATGGTATCTTCATTTAATACATTCCCACACCAGTGACTACATAATTCAGGTGTAGATAGATAGCCGAAATTTTCGCAATCAATTAAGAACAATTACGAGCCATTTTCGTTCATTAACGTTTTGCAGTGATCGAAAATTTTGTAACATAATTACGGTACGTATTCAAATGAACTGTTGCAGAATTATGTAGCAACTAAACGTAACATTATGATAAAAAATACTTAGAAATGTATATTAACATTTTGTATATTGTATTGCAGCACATTAAATGTTTTTAAACGACAAAAAATTTGGTAGTATTGTCGACTGGCCCGATGGCGCATTCGGTAGTGACCCTGCGCCATGCGCCAAGAGTTGTGGGTTCGATTCCCACCCAGGACAAACGTTCGTATGATGAATACTTGTGTTTGTTCTGTGCCTGGGTGTTAATATCCAATATTTAAGTATATATTTGTATTACCACTGTTGTTTCTGATATCCGTAACACAAGTGCTTAAGCTGCTTACCTCGGAGTCAGATCAATGTATGTGATGTAGTCGGATATTTATTTATTTATATTATTTATTTATTATTGTTGTGCCGATTCATCGAAGTTGCTTCAGATCTCGTGTTAAGGTCTAAGATGACATATATTCAACTGGATCTGGATTGTACTACGTATTATGTGTATACAGACAAGAATATAATTTATCTCAGATTTATGTCTCGTTCCTAAAAATGGCCGCATAGTGAAACAGTTTTCGTCTCATGTGAATCTTTAGATAAGGAATACAAGATAAATTGTATCAGGTTTGTAAAGAGGATTTATTATTTTTATTTTATGAATAATAATAATTTCTCCAGACTGACACATCAATTCCCTAGTCCCATCCCATCCATTCCCTAGTGCTTGTGCTATGGATACAAGATAAACGGATAGACATACTTAAATACGTTTTATAAACATCTACGTCTCGAGTACAAATGTCCATGTACATCACACGAAATAAGTGCCCCTAGCGGTATTCGAACCCGCGACCCTCGGTTTTGTGGTCTCTGACCACTCGACCAACGGGCCAGTCAATTCATAGTAATCTTAATGTGCAGGTTTGATGATAATATTTTAATTCACCTAAACTGATAATGTAAGTGTTAAAGTGGACGTCAGTTTCATGTCTTTAAAGGCAGATTTATCAAAGATCGAATAGAAAATTATGAACCGATAAATTATCACACCAACTTTTAGGTGTCATTCCGTATTTTACTGAGGTGACATTTTAAAATTTGTCATATCTAACTAACTAAACTTCACGCCGCTTCCCTAGCTGGGTAGGCAGAGGGAACCGAACGCCATATGGCACGATCCTTACACACCTCACTCGCCTCTTCAACATTCATGATCCTTATCATACAATTTGTCGTGTTGTAACCTTATATGTCTATTGAAAAACCAGGTCTAAGTTTAACTTAGTGTTATTAATTAGTGACTAGTGCCTGATCTAAGAAACACAACTAACTTAATTCCCATTTTGAAGTCGGACAAAACGAGTCTACTTAACCAAGAGTTACCTCACCGCTAACTGCATTAAGTTAAAAAGATTATTTCTTTAGCGAGTTCCGCAAAGCCATTCCAAGTGTACATTTTATGTAGAAACTGTATTTTGTTTCGCGTAGATGTCTATTATGTTTATATAAAGGTTATATGAGTCAGTAAGTGTACATATAGCACCAGATATCTTTACATACATACAGTAGCGTAGCTAGGTGACAAAGGGCCCTGGGGCAAAAAATAAACTTTGGGTCCAGGCCCTCCCTACTACAGGGGGGGGACTAACATTTTTCTTCCTACGTTAGACAGAGTCAAATCAAACTCAAATGAAGAGGTGTGCTTATCAGGTTTTAGCCCCCCCCCCAAGCTTAGGGCCCCGGGGCACTGCCCCGCCTTGCCCCTGGGTAGCTATGCCATTGCATACGTAGGTACATATCATCACGCCCGTTATCCCGAAATGCTAGGCAGTCAAAGGGACAGCTAGCCCCTTTAACCACATTCAGCCAAAAATAAAAAAGGGTTTGGTTAGATAGAAAATTGTGAAACAGTAAGTGACAAGTGGCTAGCTTGTCGCCTACAATATCACATAGCCAAAACCCGATATACTAATAACCACCTTTTACGACATGCTATAAAACAGTTAGTGCATTATTTTTAAGTTCCGGACCAACATGGAACAGTGATATCTTTACTAGATAAGTTATAAATTTAGTGACTACCACCCAACGTTGCATTGTATTTAGGATCTATGATTTTAAACTTCCGCGTTGCATTATCACTGGAAATAATACTGACGGGACTAAACGCGACGAGCTGTAAGTACTGATGTATTACATAATGCATATCGCGTTTAGTCCCGTCAGTATTATTTTCATTTAGGATCTATCAGTTAATAATGTTATTACAAAGGTGACAGGTCTTACTGGGGCTTCTTCTACAGTCTTTTCTGGTTTCTGAATCAAGTGTCTTTTCATAAAATCGTTTCAAATTAAACTTAACCATTGTTGTTTTAAAGTTTTCTCATAGATGTCAATAAAGAATTTGAATTTGCTAAAGATTTTAAGCGACTTCTGATGTAGCTTACAACGAAAACAACTTGTGAAACCTTAGTCTGCGGTATTCTAAATTAGATCACCCATCCAGGTCTTAACTAAGCCAAGAGTTGCTTGACTTCCTAAACCAATGTTGCATTAACAACTGCCACTATTAATCACAACACAACAAACAACTTCATGGGAACCGATAGCGGAAGGCCCTGCGGACGTTGGTGCTTTTCCTCCACCTGAACATTGTGACCAGGTATGTCACAGTGTTCAGGCGGAGGAAATAATCGCCATAGTCGGTGTCAAGGCTAGTGTTTACGATCGATAGGCCATCGGGTGGCCGTGACTACGTAAAGCAATGGTTACTAGGCTTTTACGGCCGTGGAGTCAATATCAAAATATTCTTTACTAGCAGCGCCCCGCGGTTTCATCCGCGTAGATCCCGTTCCCGTGGGAATACGGGGATAAAATATAGCCTATGTTACTCGCTGATAAAGGAGTTTTCCGTTGGTGAAAGAATTTTTCAAATCGGTCCAGTAGTTTCGGAGCCTATTCTATACAAACAAACAAATAATCAAACCTTTCCTCTTTATAATATTAGTAAGTATAGATTAATATAGGTTTCAAAGAAATTTTGATGGTCAAGATTCTACCAATGTTGTTTCTACCAACAGGAGTATACGTAGCATCCCACACCAAATCAAGGGTGCCTGCAATGTTTAAAGTTATAGGGAATCCTTGAAATCATAGAGTTAAACCAATCCAAATTAAAATTTGGAAACCGTGACGTCATGTTGTGCTTTTTTTTACTTTGATAATAATAGCCAAACATGCTTATTGCCAATCGTGAGTCTCTTAAAAGTTTCTTCAATAGAACACAGGCATTTAAAAAAAAAAAAAAAATTTGGTATTTTTTATGGATGCATAGATTTCTTACAGACTAGTGTTTTCCTATTAGCAGGTTTAAGATGTCATCATACCCAAAGCAAATGACCACATGAACAACCATAAAATATTCGATGCACATACCAAATCAGAGTAAAAAATAAAGAACATTGTGGTAGTGCCTCACAAAGTCCATTAAAGAACTGCACGTTGTCGGTTCCAAAAGTATGGTAACAAATCGCCGCCGCCAATTATATACGAACATAAATATTTACCACCATTATTAGCAAAGATCCAGTGATTTGCAATGAGTGAGTCACTAGTCTGTCTGCCTTTCTAGGTGACTTGTCACAAAGGCCAAGGTTGAGACAAACAGGTCGGTTTCGGTCTGACTGTAGACGAGAATGTATACACTTCGACTTCGATCATTAGCATGTGCTTTTTTTTGATGGCCAGACAAACCAGTTTACGTGATGATATAGCTAATCATCCACGGTTTATAAGGCGTATCATCAAATTGCTATTTTAATGGGACGTTTCTTTTGCCGATAGCTTCGCTTCAGTCTGTGTTAGGAACCATTTAGATACCAAGATATTTATCAATAATTGATTTATCCATATGCGAGATAACTAGGAGTTGATTACCTTTTTTTGGGGTTGAAATATACAAATATCAAATGTAGCAACAAGTGTAACAAATAGACAAGAGTTGATTTCACAGCAAATAACATGGAATAATCACCCCACTTGAATTGTCAAATGCATTTTACAATTGATTGTTAAAAGCAAAATATGTTATAGTTTGTCACAAGGCCATTACGGCTATTGTCTAATCTACACTCTATCTGGATAGACATGCTTGATCGAAGTCCGTACGCTGCAAGCAGGTCGGTCAAATGTTTACATTGCGAATGGAAAATTTCGCACACCATACAGAGCTAGTGATAATTGAAAGTTAATGCTATTTGATTGTTTTCACTGGGACACTAAGTAGTAAGTTTTTAAGTTATGTTACATACTAACACTTGTAAGAGCCGAGGTAGCTTGGTGGTTAGAACACGCGCCTTACAATTGAATATTATTGATAGGTTCTTATAGCAAATAAACCTCGGTATACGAGTTCATGAGGGGCAGCTGCCAACACTTGCGTACGCCCATGTGGTTGACATTAACAATGTTATACGTTGAAATCCAGCTTGCGAATGAAAAAATAAGGTTTTGACGTTTTGAGAACTGCCAAAACGCGGTGCTTATTATAGGTACCTACATTAATTTTGTATGGCGTCAGCACGTTGTGACGTCATGATGTGCCACGCTTAATTAAAAATTTAAAGATTTCAAAACAATTATTAAAGGATTTTACAAGTAATTGAAAATAATCCATTTATAATCGTCTTAAATAAATTGTTATTTAAAATGTCTGTGTATGGAGTCATCATCACGACATGATGACTTTGTGCGAGTTTTAATATAAATTGCTTAATCCATACATAGATTGATTGATGACTTTTTTCGTAAATGAGGATTTTGACTGTCCGATTTACTATATCAGTCAAACGTCTAAAATGTTAAAGAGGCGAGTGGGGTGAGTAAGGATCGTGCCATATGGCGTTCGGTTCTCTCTGCCTGCCCCGCTAGGGAAGTGGCGTAAAGTTTATTTAGTTAGTTAGTCTAAAATAGTTTTTTGTCTTCCCCTCCATAACAGTAGTTTTTCTAGGTGATGGATACCCCTTTACCTTGCATGTATTCCTGTAACATGATAATCAGTTCAGTTTAAACATTACAGACTTACAATCGCATTTATAAAGTTTTCGCGAATCGAATCGAGAGTATTCGTTGTTTTTAATAACTTTGATAAATTACCTACATACATAGCATCACGCCTATTATCCCCAAAGGGGTAGGCAGAGTCAAATGGGCAGCAGGCTCCTTTAATCACATTCAGCCAAAAACAAAACTGAGTTGGGTTAGATGGAAAATTGTGAGAAAGTAGTGACAAGTGGCTAGCTTGTCACCTACACCAAAACCCGATATACCATTAGTCGCCTTTTACGACATGCTAGGCAAGAACCACAGTTGACACATTCTTTCTAAATCCCAGACCAACATGGGAAAAATAGGGTGGGTTAGAAACTACTAAACTAGCTACCTTCATTCATTTTGACTTTGAATGTGCAAGTAAATACATCACACCTTCCGCATTATAAACCTACTAAGCCAATTGTACTTACTACATAATAATAGAATCGTCGAGGGTGAGTTATGTTCAATGCCAAGGCACCGTCGCGTCGCACGACCCGGGGAAGGCTGGGGGTCGAGGTCAGACGATGTGCAGCGATCGATGCAGTTGAGCCTACTGATGCACCGTGACCTTGTAGAGGCCTATTGCACAATAAAGATGTATGCACTATAAATGAAAACCTTTCCGCTAATTTACTCAGATGAAGCGGCTTTTTGGTTTAACTCAAAACGATGAGCGATATCTGTGAACCTCGCTGGAATGCGCTTCCCTGCACCTTGCCCGTATTCGCCTATCCAGCTCCGTTGCCAACGTAAGCGCCGACGCAAGACGTCATTAAGCCAGGTTCGCAGATATTTCCGACGGGCTGCAAATGGAATGCGCCAAGTGAATCTCTCGTTCAGTACATGAAGACACTATATCAACTACCACGCCAGTCCAAGATCCATCAACCACTAATGGCCAAAAACAAAATTAAGTTCGAATAGATGGAAAACTACGTTCAGCCAAAAATTTACTTAAGTTGGGCTAAGTCAAAGTCTGCTAACTCGTTGCCTACACAAACCCAATGCCCAATACAGCTTGCTTTTACAACATGCTAGGCAAGGAATACAGTTGGAATTAATCTTTAAATCCGGACTAAGAATCCAATATAGTAATCGCCTTTTACACCCTTAAGAAGGACCACAGCTGGGACTTTTTAAGTCTCAGAATAAAACGTAGCACAGCGTTAGTCGACTTTTACAAAATTCTGGGCAAGGCACACAGTCCGTTTATTATTTTAAGTGCCGGACTAAATCAGGACTAATTTTTTGCTCAGTTAAACACATACTTAATATTTCTTCATGAAATTGCTATCTTTTATACAACCGCAGTGCGTAATATGATTTATTGATAAGTAAATAGAAAGTCTGTTGTGGCTGCAGCTAGACTCGCTGCCGATACTTGCTCGTTATTGTGGTATTGACAAATGGAATCGAATATTGTGTGTTGCATTACCTGGGTGGCTAGCAAGATATGCTATCTAGGTTTTCAAAGTCTAGATTACGTTTATTCCCTGTGCGGTTAACAGAAGTTTTATAGATAGAGTCAGAGTAATTTTAAACTGAAAACGCACATGTAAAAATTGAATTGAATGGAAGAAGGGTGAGCCCGAATTATAGTAATTGCTTGAAAACATTTGATAGCCAGACAATTGAGTATGCTAAGCCTCTACTTGGTATAAATAAACCGACTACATCACATACATTGATCTGACTTCGAGCTAAGTAGCTAAAGCACTTGTGTTATGAATATCAGAATCAACAGTGGTATTACAAATATATATTTAAATATTAGATATTGACACCCAGATACAGAACAAACACAAATATTCATCACACGAATGTATTTTCTTGGGGGGGGATCAAATCCACAACTCTTGGCACATGGGGCAGGGTTACTGCCAAATGCGCCAGTCAGTACTTTAGTAGTAGTCAATTATAATGTTTCGAAGCTACATACATACATAAAGATGTATGTATGTAGCTTCGAAACATTATAATTCCTTGTAGAACATATAATAACTGGTGAAAGTCAGCATCTCTGTGGACTATCACGGACTTACGTCCAATAATATTTATCCCGCTGATACGCTATCAGATATCGATCTGTCAGCCATGCATCACACCCGTGCGTAATGGCAAGGAATGTGGGCTCGTTTCAAGAGATGATAAGGAACTCATCAAACTTGTGAGGGTCATGCAAGAATGTCTGGTTCAGATTTTAGCACTGCGTAGTAAATGTTCGTTGATGTAGTTTGTATTTAATCTCATTATTGGAAATTTGAAGAGAAAGATCTGGTCATTTTGTTTTGTTTAGTTCTTCTTAGTTCACTCTTTAGTATTTATACATTACAATAGGTCTTGATGTAGCTCTTAATCGAATTTATCTTTACTAAGTTTCTGGCCAATCTGAAAATCGTTTTTCGTTTCATTTGTTTGTTTCTATTAAAATGTCACTTTAATATTTATCAACGGACTCGCAAAATGGAAGATTAAATGGGAATAAAGACGCCTTGAAGAAGTATATAATATAATATCAGGTAATAATACTACCTAATACTAAGAAGATTCTAGACCAAATTAGATGCTTATCAAGTTACATGGATTTCGGGCATTTGGTGTTGTCATTATTCATTAAGAAAGCATTCACAAGATTTATTACCTACTTCTAGTTTATGAAGAATGTTTATTTGGCTATGCCAAGCGATCTGTCAAAGATATTACTTATCAATCGGAAATAAAAGATGAGTTTATATAGTGTTTCGCACATCAGATAAAACTGGAGCGACATTTCCTTGAATTAATAAACAAAAAACTATGAAAGACTATAACGATAGGAATGCGATAGAGGAACAATAATAACATACATATGTCAATATTGTTCCTCTGTTTATTAACACAAGGAGATATAATATAACATATAAATAATAACTTATCATTATCTCATGATAAGTTTTTACTGAAAACGGAAGTCGTATGTTGATGCAAATACGTAACAATTTTCTAAAGAGCTTGTCAAATAATTCCTTTAAAATATGTGGGTATATTGAAAAAAAAATGACAATAAAAAAATCTTTATACAGTATGTTTTACAGAGGTATAGTAGACGTAGGTATATAACAAATGGATGGAGTTTCTATTTAAGTATAAAATACCTGTGTTTAGAGACCCCTCTAATAAAATAACGTAACATAACATAACATTACGCCATAATCCTCGAAGGTAGGCACAGTTAAAGGGGCAGCAAGCCCTTTCAACCACATTCAGCCATTAAATAAAAGGGCCGGGATAGCTGGAGAATTGAAAAATATATTGGCAAGTGGTAGATATATTATTAGCACGACATTAATTAAAGTAATAGTGTTGGTGGATGGAAAGGAAGAGGAAGGCCAAATAAGAGATGATATGAGAGAAATGGGAGTGGATAGCTTGATGACGGCTGACCGGGACGTATGGAAGAGGAAGACATGCTGCGCCGACCACAGATGAACTGGGAGAAGGGCAAGAGAATGATGAATAGTGTTATGTCGGAAGGAAAAATTGACTGGCAGCTCATCAACACCTCATACTAAATGTTTCGAATATAGCTAATACAGCTTGCGTTTACATGTTAAATAAATACCCCACAACATCACAAACATTGATCTGATTCCGAGGTAAGTAGCTTAACACTTGTGTTACGGATATCAGAATCAACAGTAGTATTATAATATAATAATGAAATAATATAAAAATAGTTTTTTTGACAAAAACACAGAAGCCAGTTTAGGTGTAATTCTATGACCCGTAAACTACTTAAATATTGATACTTAAATTATCAAATTAAACCTTATGATGCTTAAATATTGGATATTAACACCCAGACACAGAACCAACACGACAATTCATCACAATGTTTGACCTGGTACCTATAGTATCGCACCCACAACTCCTGGTGCATAGGACAGGGTCACTGCTGAATGCGCCATGGAGTCAGTCAATTGATAATATTACCTAACTAGCCGACCCGGCGTACTTCGTAACGCCCCGTTCTCGGATTTTCAATACCCATTTTTTTTTCCGCGTATTTTTTTTTCTTTTATAAGAACCTTCACTTGACAATAACAAACACAACTAATAAAGAATTAGCGAAATCGGTTCAGCTGTTCTCGAGATTTGCGCTTAGAAACACATTCGGCGATTAATTTTTATATTATAGATAATAATATTAAACCATAAAATGTATATCATGCTTCAATTTTTTCTTTTAATCAGACATTAGAAATCAGAAAATGTATTTGATAAAATACATATTACATGATATTAAAGCTGTAATGATATTAAATAAATAAATAAATAAATAAATATGCGACTACATCACATACATTGATCTGACTCCGAGGTAAGTAGCTTAAGCACTTGTGTTACGGATATCAGAATCAACAGTGGTATTACAAATATATACTTAAATATTCGATATTAACACCCAGACACAGAACAAACACAAGTATTCATCATACAAATGTTTGTCCTGTATATATAACTAATATTAAAATGAAAATCATTTCAAGGTACTTATTTATCAAGGTTTATTTCTCTGCTACCTTCGCGTTACTACATTTAAAACTCTTTCCTCTAATGCCCACTCAATGTTTTCTACAACATTAACTTCTTTAATGTTATTCTTGTAATCATTTTCCCTATCTGCTTATCTCAGTATACCATATATATCTATTCGGCTTACAAAATGTTTGTTTAAGTCACGGATTAGTAAAAAAAGAAGGATTCCGCGCCACTATCTAGACATTGAAGCTCCTCAGGTTCCTCAGGACGCGCAACTTACGCCACACATTGACATAATAAGTGCTCCAAATGACAGATATCCGATATCTGGTATCCATACGTATCATTCAACCCAGGCCACTGTCCCATGTTGGTCTGGGACTTAAAAAGAATATGCCAACTGTGGTTCTTGCCTAGCATGTCGTAAAAGGCGACTAATGGTGTATCGGGTTTTGGGTGTGTGATTGTGTAGGCGACAGGCAGCCCGACTTTGTTTTTGGCTGAATGTGGTTGAAGGGGCATGCTGCCCCTTTGACTCTGCTTACCCCTTCGGGGATTATGGGCGTGATGTTATGTATGTATGTATGTATGTATACGTAACTCACTCACACATGCATAAACGTGGCTTCACACTATAGTATAACAGCGTGGAGTCCTTCTTTTTTTACTAGTCCGTGGTTTAAGTGAATTAATTTATCGTAGTTTTAGTGCAATCAGATTTAATAGTTTCTGAAACAATAGCTGTTGTAAATATGTGCGTTGTGCTCGTCTTCACACTTTACATTAACATAATGGACATGCAAATGGAATCAAATAGCCGTGCAGTTAGGTCACTTTCGGTCTGTCGAATGCTAATAATGTTATCGTTAGTTAAGATTCAAACATAACGTAGTTAACTGATTGAATAAGTACAGTTACTTAAGAACTTACTTGCACTTTCTAAGTCTTTCTTATTGATTTGCAATAAACTATGTTGTAGAAGGTTATTGGATGAATCTAAGTTGTTATTTAACATATCTGTTGGTGTTGTTAAATCTCTGCCTACCCCTTCGGGGATCACGGGCGTGATGCTATGTATATTATGTAAATCTAAACATCCCTAATATTGCAATAGGCAAATTTTGCGCAAATCATAAATTCAAAATTTCTTTGTAGATTTGCGTAATGAAAAAAAAAAATCAGACTACATCACATACATTGATCTGACTCCGAGATAAGTAGCTTAAGCACTTGGTTACGGTTATCAGAATCAACAGTGGTATTACATATATATACTTAAGTATTGGATATTAACACCCAGACACAGAACAAACACAAGTATTCATCACACGAATGTTTGTCCTGTCGAACCCACAACTCTTGGCGCATGGGGCAGGATCACTACCGAATGCGCCATCGAGCCAGTTATTAAAATTTAATTGGTTTGAAATAATTACTTGCGTAGTTGATTTAGATAAATACTAAAATGTTCACTATTGTACAAATACAAAATAAATAATTGGATTTGGATAGGTATACATAGGGAATTAAATATGATTTTAAAATAAGGTATGTACTTTAAGATTTACAGACGACAGTCTATTAAAGGCAGTGATATACAGACAGAGAGATAAAAATAAATAAATAAAGATCAGACTACATCACTTACATTGATCTGACTCCGAGGTAAGTAGCTTAAGCACCTGTGTTACGGATATCAGAATCAACAGTGGTATTACAAATATATTACTTAAATATTGGATATTAACACCCAGACACAGAACAAACACAAGTATTTATCATACGAATGTTTGTCCTGGGTGGGAATCGAACCCACAACTCTTGGCGCATGGGGCAGGGTCACTACCGAATGCGCCATCGAGCCAGTCAAAAAAAGACAAAGTCAAAAGTCTCGGAATAAGTTAGGGTCAGATTTTTCCAGTTACGTGGTTAGTAAAAGACACCCTTGTAAATGAATAGAAGGTTTTCTTCGATGCAGTATAACCAACGAACATCTGAGAACAATACACGAGTTCGACATCACAATCTTATCGATTTGTCGGTTCAAGATCAATACAATGGCTTTATCTCGATGTACCAGATATGTTGCGTCTCAACACGGTGCTTATACCAACAAACGTGATATCGTCAAAGAAAATTCACAGTTTGATAACACTTATATGTATTTTAACGTAAGTTTATTATCTTTGGACTGTAACAAAAGTGTTATCGGGATCTGTAGTATTTCGAAAGTGGTGTCGACATCGATCAAATGGCATCTTGAAACACGGAGGAAACTATTATGTTTGATGGTAGTACCGGAAATAGTGTGTTTTTTTATTTATTTATTTTAAGTTACATATATATAACATCACGCCCGTAATCCCCGAAGGGGTAGGCTGAGTCAAAGGGCAACAGGTGCCTTTAACCACATTCAGCCAAAAATTATACTGAGCTGCATTAGATGGAAAATTGTTAAGAAGAAGAAATTGTGATAAGTGGCTAGTTCGTCGCATCTACAATCAATTATTTTGAGTTCTTTAACTGGTTTTAAGGTTAAAGGTTTTTAAAAGCCGGACCGCAAAACACGCAACCCTTGTAAACATTATGGAAGCAATCAATTATTGAGTATTGAGTATCTCAGCCTCAAGAAATAATGATGAGTATGTTTTTATAGTCATCATCATCTTCCTAGCGTTATGTCCCGCGTTTAGATGGGGTCCGCTTAGATCAAGGATTTAGCGAGTCTGGTAATTACATTGAAGCGACTGGCGATCTGACCTTCGTAACCCTAAGATAGTGGAACCAGACCATTTTTGGATAATGGTTACACATCCAAAGTTGTTTGAATTTGCAGGTTTCATCACGATGTTTTCCTTTACCGTCGAGCTAGTGGTATAAATATGTACATAGACATGAAAGGTGAAGAAGCGAAAGGTGTATGTCAGGATCGTAGCAAATGGAAGTACGTGATCTCTGCCTACCCCCATGGGAAAAAGGCGTGACATTATGTATGTATGTATGTAGACATGAAAAATTCAGAGGTACGTGCCCGGGTTTGAAAACGCACTCCTCGGTTAAAAAGCGCGTGTCCTTACCATTGGGCTACCACCGCTCTTCGTTTACGTTTTTTTAGTATAATAAAGAACAACCTACAAGATGGTCGGTGACAAATCGGTGGCTGATACGGATAATTAAGCTTTGTGTCAATCAAGTCTCGCCGATATGTGCTAATTAGTTCTGAATTCCTTTTGTCATTACTTCCACTTAATGTTTCTGAACACGCTATATCCTCCGTGTCGGATGTGTGGACAACTTTCTTTATTTCTTTGCATGCATTTTATATATTAGCATAGTATACTTTGCGCATTAATTAATTTTCATCGATGTAAAATTCATTAATGCGCGAATACTCTGGCTTTAATGAATAAATATTTACAATAGCACACCAATATTGTTTTTTTTTTCGAAATATATTCCATAAGAGTCAAAAAGTAAGCAGTGTCTTTACGTCGACAATTTTTTTTGCAAAATACACGTTAAATATATATGAATATGATTTCATTTTATTCATCTCTTCTCGAACATCATACCTTGTTTCTAAACAGGGTCCGGACCTAGGATCATAATTCTAGACTTAGCGTTTTAACCTTCGTTACTCTTAGGGGAACCATACATATAATTTCATGGTAACACAACAATAGTTATTAGAACGAGCACGTTTCCTAGCGAGGTTCACCCTCATCGCAGAGCCAATACTAATATTTTATACACACTGGTTGCATTTACAGAGTATGACTAACTCAATGATTATACAATTATCGGTAGTTGATTGTAGTTTCAGTTTCGTACAAAGGATCTCTCCATTCCAACAAAACTGCGTGCTGACTTCATAATGCTAGCGATTAATAAAAGAACGGCGCATCGGCTACTAGGGTTGCCTATAGTACGTTTTTTTTAGAATTAGAAATTATGTAAACAAAGAAGCAGTGGTGGCCAATCTTTTTTTGGCTAGCATAAAAATATTAAATCTACCTCTTGTACCAATACTTACCTACATAGGTAAAATTTGCAGGGTGAAAGCCCAATGTTCGACATTTCCGTTATTTTAATTTGGGGTTGCTGATTAAGTAAATGAGGTCATTTTGATTTCTTAGATGGCGAATAGAATATAAAGTTGCGTAAACTACATTACCTACTCCCACAAAGCTCGAAAGACATTCGAATATCAGGACGCTCCGTCTTGATGTTCAAATGATCAAAGCGGTACTAGCCCGTCGTCCCACAGTTTTAGTCCCTCATGGGGTAGGATGAGCCAATTTTCTCCTCCTTGGTCAAAATTTCCTCATAGTAAGTAGAGACCCTAGGGAGGACTTACACGGTGGAACCACGAACAAGTACAGTTACTCCCCCTGTGACCGTATGGTCATGAAAGTACGGGTGATTTTGCAAAGGTAATGGGTAACTCGACGTGACGCTGACTGTACAGTCATCGTCCTACTGTGATAAAATTGAAATTATAGATCATAGTAATAAAACAAAATAGATTCTATATAAATATTTAATCATCATCGGAAGATGAAGAATCGGATGATTCCCAGTGACGTTGACATTTTGCCGGTATGCAAATAGTGGTCATATTAAGCGACCATTTTAAAAATCACTTAATATGGTACGTATTACAATATCGGCATGTACTTTTTAATTTTGTCGTGTCAAACTGACAACGTTTCGTTCCACAAGTTTGCAACTTCTGCTTCTTAAGGTCTTTTTTAGTGTAAACTTTTCACGATGTTACGTTTTGTTTGTGAAATTAATGTGTACCATAAAATACTTAAATTTCGTTCTTTCTAATGCTAAAAAAAATGGACTATAGACGGGGCTTAGGTTACCAATAACAATTTCAAGTAATAAAAAAGGGACAAAAATCGGAAAGGTACTCCAAGCTCGATAAATTGGTGACAATGCACAGCTGGAACAACTAGAGCGGTGGTTCAATGAAAAGGACACGCGCCTCATAACCGAAAGGTGCGGGTTCAACCCGAGCATACCTCTGGATTTTTATTTAGTATTTATATTATTACTAGCTCGGCGGTGAGGGAAAACATAGAGTTGAAATTTGAAAATTCAAACAACTTTGGATTTGTAACTGTGATCCAAAAATTGTCTGGTTATCCCCTATCTTAGGGTTACGAAGGTCAGATCGGCAGTCGCTTGAATTTAATGTAGTAAGTGACGTAAGCACCCATTTCAGATCTTTGCGGACTAATATTTAAGTAAAATACCGCATTCAGTGGCCTTTTCTAGAATCTAAGCTGTAAATCAGTTGGCCAGCCCTACGCAATCGCGTGTCAGTGTATAGGAACGGTGCGCGCGCGCCGGTTTCACCGCGCTCCCCAAATGGCTAGAGGCCGTGAAATGTAACGTCTGACTGTTGAACTGAGCGCCGTAATACGGTCAGTGACGACATCAAGGGTTGTTGTACAATCGCTGGCGTTTGCGCTTTAGTCGTTACAGAGTTGAAGTAGACGAAGAATACTGTGACCCTTTACTGGATATCACACATCAAATTTATGGACTCACAATTTAGAAACAACAGAAATTACAGTCGATTTGAAAACCTATTGACAGTTTGCTCCAGGATGCTTAGCTAAATGCGCGCCATCGATTCCATAACGAACTTCGCTATCGCTCGTATCGCGCCATAAACTTGTTTACTAAGAACTCATAGTGCGGAACTCGGAGTTAGTTCCCGATTTGTCCACCCGAATTAGTCTGTGGCGCGGTACGAGCGTTAGCGAAGTTCGTTATGGAATCGCTGGCGCGCATTTGGCTTAGCACCCAGTTGACATATTATGTATTAACAATATTTTAGTTAGTTCAAGATTTAAAAAATAGAATAGAAGTATTAAAAAATACCTTAAAAGCTTCTTTTTAAAGTCGATTAAAATACAATAACCTAAATCAAGTGCCAATTAAGTATATTACTGTCTAACCAAATGCTTGAATTTATTTACATAATAATCAAGATATCAAATCATTCTTACTCATTTCCCTGTGTTAAATGGCTTTACCGAGTGATCAATACACATACAAGTACATAATTTATCTATGTAACGAAAGCGCTTTTTATTTTTCATCTAGTATATACGTCTGGCTAGGTCACCTCGTACATAATGTAATACCTACATTAGTCATACTTATACCACGACTCGGGTCAAGTTTTCGTTACATTAACCATAAGGTAGACCCAAGGCTTGTAATTTAGAGTGTAGAAAAAGCACAAACTCAAACAGAAATATTTATCACTTGTCCAGCCAAAAGCATTTAAAGATGCTTATTTCAAAACTAGCTGTGCCCGCCGTTTCACCCGCGTTTATGGTTAATGTTATATGGCCTATAGCCTCCCTCGATAAATGGGCTATCTAACACTAAAATAATTTTTCAAATCGGACCAGTAGTTCCTGAGATTAGCGCGATTAAGTTCAGTGCTGCAACAAGTGTTTTATACGCTCGGTGGGACTTTCTATACCTGCACCTCTCATGACACTAAAGATGGTGTTCAGGTCTCTGCGCCCATCCAGGGTCGGCGTCCTGCACCTGGGCTCGGATAGGTCAGCCCTAGTTACGGCAAATACATATTGATTGAGTATCTAATGACCACACTTATTAAATTTTCTACTCTAATAAGAGTTATGGTCGGTAAAGTTTTGATGGTGAATATATTTTTGGCGATCATATGGCTGATGTCATTCGATGAGAACTTTATCGCTGCTTTCTATCAAACAATCAGAAAGTTGATAACTAACCAATGATGAATGATGATAAATACATTAGGTATATAAATATAATTATTGTTTACCTCAAATCTAGCTATTTTACAGACATTCTTCTCTTCTGTATAGATACATACATACATAATATAACGCCCATAATCCCCGAAGGGGTAGGCAGAGTCAAAGAGGCAGCAGGCCCCTTCAACCACAATCAGCCAGAAAGAAAATTGGGCTGGGTTAGATGGAAAACTGTGAAAATCTGTATAGTTATTTTTAGAAAACATTATAACGCTATGACGACTTGCAAGACCCGTCAAGAATAGTCAAAGACCGATCTTGAAACCAAGGATCCCGGGTTCGAATCCCTGGACATTTGTACTGGAGTCATGGACGTTTATCAACGTTTGTAAGTATGTTACCTAGTATCTATAACACACGTATATTAGCTTAGTTTGGAACTAGTGAATTTGTATGTTAGGAGAATTTGTTATTTATTTAAATTTGCACAGTGATGGCATCTATATAATGTTTTTTGACGGACGGCCACAAAACCGAGGGTCGCGGGTTCGAATCCCGCTAGGGGCAAATGTTTCGTGTGATGAACATGGACATTTGTACTCAAGTCATGGATGTTTATAAACGTATTTAAGTATGTCTATCCGTTCACCTAGTATCCATAGCACAAGCTTATAACTTAGTTTGGAACTAGGGAATTGGTGTGTCAGTCTGACGAATTTATTTATTATTATTTACTTCTCTTTCACACTTGGCTTGTAATGGCAAAATCGATGGAGCGTGGGCGGTTGATTTACCAACGTAAACGTCATCGCCTTGTTATTATATTGATTGGGTCTAGGTTCGCCTGGTTGTGAAGGTGACTGTGGAGGTCATTTGATGTGGGGTCGACGTGAAAGATGATTATAGGTACTTGGAAAGGTGCTTAGTGCTTAGTAATCAGAGTCCAAAAAGGTTTAAGATTCTTATACCTCACGTACCATTATAATGCCTGGTTCCACTGTTGAAATGCCACGTAACTCTGATCGTTTCTGTTTATTCTGGCTATCCTCACTAAATGTGGCTTTGACTGGCTCGTCACTTCGGTAGTGACCCTGCCCCATGCGCCAAGAGTTGTGGGTGCGATTCCTACCCAGGACAAACATTCGTGTGATGAATACTTGTGTTTGTTCTGTGTCTGGGTGTTAATATCCAATGTTTAAGTATATATTTGTAATACCAGTGTTGTTTCTGATATCCGTAACACAAGCGCTTAAGCCACTCACCTCAGAGTCAGATCAATGTATGTGATGTGAGTCTGATATTTATTTAAAATATAGGATCATATACCAATTGGACCTCTGCTACGTACGAGGTATAACACTAGATTCATCATGACTGTAATCTCTGAAGGTGAAGGCCGAGTTCAATGAGCTTGTCGCTTTCATGATCACAAACCTAAAACGCAATAAACCATTAGTCGCCTTTTACAACATGCTAGGTAAGGAACACAATTGGTATATTTTTTTTTAAGTTTCAGACATTGGTCTCAGTTGGTCTTAGTCGTATTACGTCGTACCTATACTCATCATCTTCCTAGCGATATGTCCCGTGCTTAGACGGGGTCCGCTTAAACCATGATCCAGGATTTAGCGAGTCTGGTAATTACATTGAAGCGACTGCCGATCTGACCGTCGTCACCCTAAGATAGGGGAACCAGACAATTTTTGGATCATGGTTACAAACCCCAAAGTTGTTTGAATTTGCAGGTTTCATCACGATGTTTTCCTTCACCGTAGAGCTAGTGGTATAAATACGTACATAGACTTAAAAAATCTAGAGGTACGTGCCCGGGTTTGAACTCGCACTCCTCGGTTAAGAGGCGCGTGTCCTTACTATTGAGCTACCACCGCTCCACCTCGTACCTATAGGGAGCCGTATTGTTGGTATCTAGCTATCTTAGCTCTCGAGTTTGTTAGTAATATTTTTCGATAAACCAATGCCCTTAAATCAATTACCTTTCCAACAATGAATTATCAATTGATGCCGACTTTTATGGGTACGTTTGTTAAAGTTAATCGCAATAATTGACTAATTTATCTCTACCCCATGACTCATAGTGCTAAATCAATAAACCAGATGAGCAGGTCCCTGACATCACTCGGCATAAAAACACCGGAAAACATATTATATCTAGCCATCGGACGCAGTGCCGGGTTAAGGGGCCGGTCGCCCTGGGCAACAGATATGGGCGCTTAATCTATAGAAAAAGGGCGACAAAAGCTAGTCAGTTGTTTGGTTAAGCCCTGAGGCATCAAACACTCAAATGCGAGTGAGGTTTGGGTCAAGCGCTATAAATATCAACCAGGTAAAGTTCAGTTTTGGACTGGCCTTAAAGTCGAGACAGCGTTTGTCTGCTGAGCCCAAGGCTGCGTGGACTCACACGTACTTGGATTGCGGCGCTTAAATTAGATAGAATATATCTCGGTCCCTGGGCTCATGGGAAGCCAAGGCCCTTACGGCTCAGTCCGACCCTGGTTAAGTCCACGCCCTTAACTAGTATCCATCAGCAAGTTAGGCATCTAACGTGTAAGTTTCACTTAAGAGGGTATAAATGGGCGCCTTGTATATACATGTTACGGAGCTGTGGGCGCGTAACCCTAAAGCCGGCCCTGTTCAGACGGCTAGTGATATCATCCGTACGGCAACGGTAAAATCGACCGGTGATGGTCATTTCGTGTTTTATTCTGCTGATTGTGGACTTTTAAATGCGGTGTGAACGTTGACCTTTATACAAATGGCACTGGATTTATATTGCGTGTCCTCTGTCAAATAAAACATTTTGTTTTAATTTGACAGAGGCAACAGAGGTAAAGCTAAAGGGAATTGTTATAATTTTAGCCGTTTATGTATGTCAGTATTTACGATTGCTCCAATGCAGGATTGTTCCTTATCAAGAGTCCACCCAAATTGACGTTTCGTAAAGTTTCAGCGGGTTACTGATGGTTCTTACTACAAATAATTCACTTTTAATTAAAAGGTGCCTTTTTAGTGTCAAGCTTAATTGACGATTTAAAAACCTCTAATGGCCGACTAATTATTTTGAAAAATGAATTTAAACCGTTCTTTTGTTTCCGCATTACAAATTCCATGTATCCCTGGCTATGGTATGCTAACAGGCCTCTTTTTTTTCGCAAGGATTGCATTAGGCACCGTCACGCCATCCAGGGGAGGATGACTTGGTGTGTGGGACTCCCAGGGCCCTCTGAAACGGAGGACCCCTATCCGGCCAAGATGGAGTGGCCGGGGTATACCCACTAACCCCGCGGCATCCTTCATCGCCAGATACTAACAGGCCCCTAACCCCTCCATTACATTTCCCAGTGTAAACTATTAAACGCTTTCAAAGGACCTATTCTCATGTCCTAAAAATAACTTAACTTAGCCGCGAAGAAATATCTAAGGGCAGTCTTTTTGTGGCAACAAAGGCGTATTTCGTCTGATGTCGTAAACAAAGCGCACAATAGATTTCCTCTAAGTACTCGCAACGGTTAATCTATTGGTTCGGCGAAGTGCTACTATTGACTGTTACAGTGTGTATAAGAGCAGTGAACCGGTTTAATTATCGGTGTCTTAGCGTTGTGTTCCGTACCAAGTTGTTTTTTTTGGGATTATAATGGGTTTTTTGAGTCTTATGAAGTAATCCTTAGACAAATAGATCATGGTTACACATTCATTACTTACTTTATACTTCATCTCTGACCTTTCTTTTACACAGAACCATAAAGATAGCGGTCGATAGACGATTTAAAAAAGGCACATTTTTATTACTTTGTAAATTAATATATATATAATTTTGCAAAAACTTATACTTATATTTAGGGGAATATATTGGGCATGATCTAGTTTAGGGCATATGCAGACCTAAGACTTAAAATAAAAATTCATTAGAATTTCATTCTCGGTCTGTTACTGGGTGATTCTTCGAACAAGGCATTCTTTGGTGATTTGCATGGAAATTTTCAAACTTTATATATTTTTTTAATTGACATTACAAGTTTAAAATATACGTTTAAGTTATATTTTTTATACAAGAGGCCTTCTAAAAAAAATTTAGTTTGAAATTTGCCACGCAGATCACCAAAGAATGCCTTACTCGAGGAATCACCCTACTACGGCATGAGAAGTCTACATTTTTGTATGTCATTAGACACACACAGCGAACAACTTCCTTTGTAGTTTGACATAGTCATTTTAGCCTAGTGCTAACGGTCTACTGTCCTCCACCCGGCTGTGACGCGCACCAGTCCGCGTCGAAAGCATATGGCGGAAACAGATGCGCGCGCGCAGAGCGCCCGCGCGTGGCAACATCTGCGGTGCGCTATGGGGAGGTGGACTTTTTACGTGTGGGAAAAAATGGCCTAGCGGGAATTGGTCTTGCGCCCTGTATTGAATTTATCTAACTTGCGATAAAAAAAAATACAAACGTAATTGATCTTGCGGTCTCCTACTAATCCTACTAATATTATAAACGCGAAAGTTGGTATGGATGGATGGATGGATATGTGCATCTTTGTTACTCTTTCACGCAAAAACTACTGAATGGATTTTAATGAAACTTTAGATTTCGCTTATACACCAGAATAATACATAGGATATGTTTTATCGATTTACCATGCGAGCGAGGCCGCGCGCAGAAGCTTGTACAAACATAATCCGTCATTAGATAATAATAAAAAACTGAATGAATTATTAAGCAAATGTATTAAAGCAACATTATTTGTCTTCGGTATAAAAAAATATCACAGTCATTTTGGACACAGCCATTGTCCAAGTTTTTGCAAATAGAAATAAAAATTTACTAATTGGATTGGACATAATCTGCTTTATCTCTATCTCATTTGAGATAGATCGCAAGACCGCAATCTATTTATCCATGCTAAGGAAACCATTAAAATTTTAGTTAATAGCTTACCAATAACAAATGTTACGGCCAGTGATAGTGATGTATTTCATCATTGGACGTCTAAAATGTGTCGCAAGCGCACGGTCCACTGGCGATGATGAAAAGCTCTGCCAAGAAAAATTGTGGCCTGGTGGTGGCTCCCACGATCGTGGACGCGGTAAAAAATTGATTTGAAGGGTTTCGGTTTGGTATTCTCTTGCAAAGTGCACGTGAAGGATTTCTATTGGCTTTTTAAGATATGTTTTCTTTAGATGAGCATCGATTTGTATGTTTTAAGCTTTATTGTTTGAAAGAAAGAAAGAAAGAAATAACTTTTGTAACTCCTTAAGGCTAAGGCTAGGTTTGTTATTGAGAAATACCAGATTAAGGCCATTAATCAATCAATCAGTATCAAATACCAAAATTCTACACCAACATTTACCCCTATTGCCTCTCTTAAACTAAAAGCGTTAAATGCTTCCATGCGTGACGCCATCTAAGTTCAATGACACATTTTCAATCTAAGGTGTAACTTTAATCATGAACATGCAACTTCTGACTTGCCTTCAAGTTCCGAACCGATGACCTCGTCGGACAAAAAGTTGAAAAGAGAACAAAAAATGTGATAATAATCATAGATTCCGATGCATTATTGGCTGGAGCTAAAGGCAAGTTCGGACTAGGCTAGTATTTTAGTAATAAATAAATAAATTATTCAGACTGACACAACAATTCCCTACAAAGCTTATGCTTTTGTGCTATGGATACTAGGTGACCGGATAGACATACTTAAATACGTTTATAAACATCCATGACTCGAGTACAAATGTCCATGTTCATCACACGAAACACTTGCCTCTAGCAGGTTTCGTGGCCAGGGTCTCTGACCACTCGACGAACGAGGCTGGCAATGTCTGAACACCAAAAATTTGGTCGACTCGGTCAGTAAGTACGAGTCAATCCATTTTATTCTAGGATTTTTATCGGGGTTTTGGGTATGTGATTGTGTAGGCAATGAGCTAGCCACTTGTTCTACTACTTTTTCACAACTTACCATCTAACCCAGCCCATTGTCCCATGTTGGTCTGGGACTTAAGATAATGTGCCAACTGTGTTTTTTACCTAGCATGTCGTAAAGAGCGACTAATGGTATATCGGGTTATGGGTATGTGATTGTGTAGGCGATGAGCTAGCCACTTGTCACTAGTTTTTCACATTTTTTTATCTTACCCAGCCCAGTTTTGTTTTTAGTTGAATGTGGTTAAAGGGGCTTGCTGCTCCTTTGGCTTTGCCTATCTCTTCGGGGATTATGGGTGTGATGTTATGAATGTTCTATCGGACGAGCGAGTATTTTTAACCGACTTCAAAAAAAGGAGGAGGTTCTCAATTCAACTGAATTTTTTTTTTAGCTACTAAAATTACTTGCTAATCGTCTAGCCTAGTCCGAAGTAGCCTTTAGGTTAGGTGGACTTGGTCGGTGTATTGAGTCTGAGTTGTTTTCGGTTGAGAAGCTAATAATCGTTGAGGGTCACGATTGTGAAAGATAACGTTGCATTTAATGAGTGTTGCAATCTTCAATTCCAAAATAGCTGCACTTTAAATTTAGGGATAATTGTTTGTGAAAATTATTTTTGTGTTCGCAAGTGGTCAATTTAAGAACTCACTTAAATTAAGTTGTTGATTGTTTAAGCTGCTAATGCTTAATTTAGTCCAAGTAAGTAAAGTCAAGGCTTATAAATAACATATTAATTCGGTTCTCTCTGCCCACCCCGCTAGGGAAGTGGCGTGAAGTTTAGTTAGTTATTAATAACAAAAAAATGATTTCTGTAATTAATTAAAGAATAGTTTTTATTAGTATCAGAATTACTGTTTGTCTCATTTATTCTCCATTCATCTTTATCTTAGACTATTCATAAATATATCTATCCATAATTCTATAGTCTATTATAAATTGCATTTAATTAATTTTATTATAAATTAAATATATTAAAATAAAAATTAACGCCTTCATCATCTATACTTACTAATATTATAAAGAGGAAGGATTTGGTTATTTGTTTGCTTGTTTGTATCGAATAGGCTCCGAAACTACTGGATCGATTTGAATAATTCTTTCACCAATGAAAAGCTTCTTAATCAGCGAGTAACATAGGCTACTTTTTACTCCGTATTCCTACGGGAACGGGAAATACGCGGGTGAAACCGCGAAGCACTGCTGTTTTAAATACGTCTGTATTACCGATGATGTTACGAGAAACGTTGCACATTATTCTTGTATAAAATATTTTCGGGTGAATACACCAAATCACAAAAAAAGGTTAACCTCGAAAACAAACCACTTACAAATACCTTCTACTTTACTTCTCTACCTTCATAAAAGCTTAGAGAATTTAATAATTATACCCTAAATCAATAATTATTTTGAAGTTAATCTTAGAGTTTTAAGCAATACCTATTATGAGGTTGGATACCATTTTTGAAGCAAAACCATATTGCAAAGTCATAATGATACTTTTATGATACTAAATGATAATCCATAATTACTCTACAATGACTGGCTCGATGGCGCATTCAGTAGTGACCTTGCCCCATGCGCCAAGAGTTGTGGGTTCGATCCCCATCCAAGAACAAATATTCGTGTGATAAATACTTATGTTTGTTCTGTGTCTGGGTGTAAATATCCAATATATATTTGTAATACCACTATTGTTTCTGATATCCGTAACACAAGTGCTTAAGCTACTCACCTCGGAGTCAGATCAATGTATGTGATGTAGTCTGATATTTTTGTTTTTATAATATACGAACAAGCATATCGCAATAAACAGGCCTACAGGAACACCAAATTTCGTGTACCCTATTACTATAATAACGAACTTTAAAACAAGGAAATCTGGGTTATTAAACATTGCTTGAGAATCGTGCGATCAAATGGTCGAATTGGATCCATTAGGTCCAGGAAGTGTGGTCTTACTCATAGACCATAACTTGGGTGAACAAAGAACTATGCCCTTGAGAGAGAAGTGAATTGGCAAAGTAACTACTTAAGTTAAACCTTGAATGGGTTGATTTAAATTATGGATCTTTAACAAGACATGCATTGTAAAAATGAATTACGAAGTGTTCGGGAAAGCAATTATCATTTAAACTAGATCATACTTCCTGCTGGAATCATGTGTTTTAAATTAGACACTTTCAATCTAATCTTTCTAGATTATATTTACTTTAACATACAACTTGTTTCCCTACGGAAATCCTTTAATAACTGTACTATCATTAATTAGGTAAATCATTAATTAATTTAATAATTTAAACTAATAATTTGTGAACAGTGGACTTAGGCTGCGTTTCTCGTTAAAATTAACTTATGCTTTAACTTTGTTGTGTTGTAATATTTTTACTAGGTACTTATTACAAAAGAAGTGTTACCAAATCTTCTAACCACCTTTGGAATTTTCTTTCATCGCTAGAATGCAAAATAAAACTATAATAATGGAATTTAAAATTTTTTACCAATCATAGGTGTATTATATTTTGTTCCATGTGAGAGTTTGAAACCAAGAAATGCATTTATTTCCATTAACAAATAAATATCGACTGCATTGGAAATAATTACTTCTCTAATTTTTTCCAGTGCAGTCAATATTTAACACTAGCTTAGCGTATTCGAAAACTGGACGGTTGACGATAAAATGGCTGCGAATATTACGTTCGGTCTATAATTAGGATTACGTGGGTCGGCGCATGCGCCAAGCGATGTTTCCTTCCGTTCCGGCTCAGTGGCGGTGCGCGCACGCAGCGGTCAGCGCACGGAAAATAAGCACAGAACACTCAATAGTACTTAGAAGACGCAGTTTGTATTAACACGATTGCAATCCTCGAAGAGGCAGAGTCCGAAAACCAGTAAGATTATTTAGATATAAATAAATGGAGTTGGGTTAGATGGAAAATTTTATGAGGGGTACTGCGTGGTTTTAGTGGGTATACCCTGGCCACTAACATCTTGGCTAGAGCAGGAACCTCCAATTCCAGAGGTCTCCGGGAGTCCTGCACATCACCCTGACCCCTGGGTAGGGTGAAAGAGCGTAACGCATTTCTCCGCGACAAAAAAAAAAGATGGAAAATTGTGACAAGTAGTGCCAAGTAGCTAGCTCGTCGCATTCACAATCCCAAAGCTGATAGTCTTTATACAGGCCCGTTGGTCGAGTGGTCAGAGATCCTGGCCACGAAACCAATCGCGGGTTCGAATCCCGAAAAAAACGAAACGAATCCGAACATTTGAACTCGAGTCAATGGATGTTTAAAAAAACGTATTTAAGTATGTCTATCCGTTCACCTAGTATCCTTAGCACAAGTTTAAGCTTAGTTTGGAACTGGGGAATTGGTGTGTCAGTCTGGAGAATTTATTATTCTTATTTATATACACTATTGTGTGAAAGATGATATGAGTAAAATGGGAATGGATAGCTTGATAGGTGTATGTCAGGATCGTAGCAAATGGAACTACGTGATCTCTGCCTACCCCCATGGGAAAAAGGCGTGACATTATGTATGTATAGCTTGATGACGGCTGACCGGGACGTATGGAAGAGGAAGACATGCTGCACCGACCCCAGATGAACTGGGAAAAGGGCAAGAGGATGATAATTCTATACACTATTTTTTAGTAGTCTTTTTCGATATGTTAGACAAGATACAGCTCGCACATCTTTTTTAAAGCCGATATCATGGAAATTTTTTAATAAATAAATAAATATCATTCACCTCTCGGTGTCTGTTTGATCAATATTTAGCCCAAAACAGAAGTTATAAATATAGACAACATATAAATCATTTAGTATCATAAAAGTATTATGTACCTTTAATCGTCTTATAACAGTAGTTATCTGTTTTAAAGAAGATAATTTTTATTTGAAATATTCTATACATTTTTCGGATTAAATGGAAAATATTCGTCTTACCATCGAAATATCAGGTCGACAGACTCAAAGCACGTCCCTTGGGAGTGCAACTTTAAGTTGTAATAGCTTCAAGCTACATTACTTCGACTTTATGATCCGAATAGGTTTACGACCCTTCTTCTAACTGGCCGCGATACGTTAGGTAGTAAATTAACTGTAGGTACTTGTATGAATTGTCTTTAATTGAGGTCAAATACTATGGATTTGAAACCTTCATTTTGTAATTGCGAAATAACTCTGTCTGTTACCTTTCAGGTCTAAATCACATCACCGACTTTGACTATGGTTGATACATTAAAAGTTAATACTTTATGTAACGACGTTTAGAACCACATTATTAACTAAGAATTTTTTTTTTACGCTAGTTAGAAACCTAAAATAGCAGCATAAGGGACATATTTGTTACCGAATGGAATAAAGGGCTTAGAAAAGAAATTGAAATTATATAATATTTAAAATGAAGAAGTACAGAAGTCCGTGGCACAAGCCAACATTGACAGCGATGACAAGAGTAAAAAAAATTCAGTCTAATTGAGAACCTCCTCCTTTTTTTTTTGAAGTCGCTTAAAAAAAATTGTATCATATAAAAGTGTCAAAAAAGGCAAAAGTTGGAAACAATACCCTTTATTATGCTGCTCTAATCCCTTAAAAAAATTAAAATCCAAATCTATATTTTTTCCGGGACCAGAATGCACGGTAGAATCTCGATATTAGACTCGCATTTTAAGAGGCATTCCCTTACCGCGGTTAAAAGCTAGTTGATTGTCACGGACTAGTAAAAAAAAGAGGACTCCACGCCACTAACTAAACGTTGAAGCTCCTCAGGTGCTCCAACCTGACACGCAACTTACGTCACACATTGACATAATAAGTGCACCAAATGACAGATATCTGATATCTGGTGCAATAAGTATCTCACTAACACGTGCATAAACGTGGCTTCACGCTCAGTATGACAGCGTGGAGTCCTTCTTAATTTACTAGTCCGTGTTAATTGTCAACATTATCGTCACCATCAACATTATCATCATCAATAACATCATTATTGGACATATGCCCCATTAATCGACAACGATCTACCCTCACTACAATCAGATAAAATAAAAAATGGTCAAGGCATTACGTCACTCGCAAAAGTTGAGCATTACTGATTAGTTCAATGTTAACTTGTTGACACTTGCTCAATTGGACAATGAGGCGGGATTTGAGCAAAAACTTGTCATTAGCTCAAAGCATTACTTTGCGGACAGCGGATATGAATAGGGATGTCTCCTTTTTGTAAAATTAGAGGAGATAGGTGTATTTAATTTTCTAAGGGACTCAAGAAAATCCAATTATGAAAAGTATGGTATAATGAATCCTATACGATTTTTTGCTTATCTATACTAATATTACAAAGAGGAAAGATTTATATTTTTGTAATGAATAAACTCAAAAACTACTCTGCCGATTTCAAAAATTATTTCACCATTTAAAGGTACATTATCCGGAAGTGACATGGGCTATATTTTATACCCGTATTCCCACGGGAACGGGAGATACGCGAGTGAAACCGCGGGGCGCTGCTAGTAAGTGATATAAGCTAAGCCTGGATAGTTTTATCTAAACAATAAATATTATTACAATTCCAGGTAATGACACTAAAGAAATCATTAATTTTAGTCGAGAGGATGTAAGCAAATGGGGCATAACCTGATCTGTTAGTTACAAAAATCAGCTTTGGATTTCTGGTGCACCAAAATAATGTATTTTCGCGGTTCTATTTTCTATACAAAGCGGTTGTAGCTCAATGATAAGGACACGCGCCTCTTAACCGAAAAGTGGGGGTTCAAACCCGGGCACGTACCTCTGGATTTTTCAAATCCATACGTAATTATACCATTAGCTCGACGGTGAAGGAAAACATCGTGATGAAACCTGCAAATTCAAACAACTTTGGATTTGTAACCATGATCCAAAAATTGTCTGGTTCCCCTATCTTAGGGTTACGAAGGTCAGATCGGCAGTCACTTCAATGTAATTACCAGACTCGCTAAATCCTGGATCATGGTCTAAGCGGACCCTATCTAAACACGGGGCATAACGCTAGGATGATGATGATTTCCTATACAAAGTACGCATTCTTGAAATAATGAACAGTTTAATTTAAAGTACCGGTGGCAACCATAATCATGAACAAATTGGTATATAATAGTGTCTATTGTTATAACAAGTGAGTCTATATAATGTTCCTTTACTTATTTAAACTTTATGTAATAAAAAAAAACAAACATTTCTTTCTTTCTATGTATCTAACTTGTATAAACTAGTAATTATACAGAATTATCTCAATCAAAGTCAAAACCATCCCGTAGGTTAATATCCTAAGTAAGAAGCCTATTTGGCTTGACTCTGAGGTTTTTATAGACGTAATCACGGGCAGAATACTACTATTATCATAAAGTTTAAACGTAGCATCTCATCAAGAAAATCGATAGTGCATGGTGTCACCATCATTATAAGTTCTTCGACATTATCATGACCTGAAAAGACAGCATAAAAAGGTTAAATGTAAGAAAGGTAATTACATTACATACAGTGTATCATGTTGTCAATTTCCACACGATTTGTAAAGTATCGGTATGCGATGCGCAAGAGTTCTAAAAACTGTGATTGACCTGTCACCTCGGATTGCAAGATTGATTGGCTAATGATACAAAGGTGATGTGTGAATGTGGGCGGTTTCTGTGATATAATAATGGTATTACTGTTGTTAAGATGCGTTAAAAAAACGAAAAGAAATCTATTAATGTAGGTATACCTACATATGAAAATTAGCCGTTGTCAGCGTTTACGCCTGAGTGGAATTACGTGATGAAATTGTGTGTCTATTTTCCGGGATGAATCCATATGATATCCATATCCATTTCATGGAAATTTACTTTGAATGAAAATAATAATTAATATCCATGTTTTACCAGTAAAAAAGTGCTATAAGGTACTAAACTCGTAATGACATCAATCAGTCCGCTTGTTGATATAGCTTTAAACAAAAGTAGTTTCATTATTCAAAAACTATGAACTATACAAAAAAATCACAGATTTCGTGCCTTACACGACTATTTTGATATTTTTTGAATATCATATCTTCGCACCTGCCCAAGATGTAAGGGGATCGCACTTTTTCGTAAAATCGGAGCCTACACCGGAGCCAACGAAACGACATTTCCAATGTCAAAAAAAAAAAACAAATGCGAATTATTGTGATGGCCGATTTTACGATGTGAAGTTCTATTTTTAGTTCGCTGTAAAACGTTATAAAAAGGCTATAAAAACGAAATCACGGCCATTGAATCAATGAATGGTGGTCGTTCGTTCCCCGTTCAACCATTCACTCATTCCGTATATCCGTTTCCCACCGATCAAACTTGTCATAGTCATTGTAACGAAACTATTGTATAAATAGTCGCTTTTAATCCGTAAGTCGATTTATTTCTTAGTAACCCATGAAGGCCGAGTGAATGTAATTATATATGTCTTTGTATACAGGGTGTTCAGTATATTTCGGCCATGACAAATACTCATATATAGCCTTTATATGGAAAGCATGTACATTTTTTGTGGACTGATTTTCAACAGTCAGGTTAAAAACAGAGTCTGATAAAAAAAAAGTCTCACGTTGAGTTTGAAACCTAAAAGAATGTTCCAATTGTATTCCTTGTCTAGTATGTTGTAAAAGGTGACTAATGATGTATTGGAATTGGATTAATGATTGCGTGGGCGATTTATGGGCCAGTGGTGGTTTGAAGGGCTTGCTGCTTCTTAAATTTTATCTATCCCTTTGGTTAGTTATGTAGCAGAATTGTTAGCAATAATATAGAAATTTGAGGAATATTTAATATAGAAACAAATTTAATCGGAACTGGACGAAATAGTTAAAATGTTTATGCCGTCCAAAGAAACTAAAGGTCGGATATTAAGGCTGTTATATGTTTCATACGCACGAAACAACACTGGCCTCAGTCAGCGAGTACCTACACCCTGTATAACTCTGCTGGTTCGTTGGCCAGTGACGCATTGTGGCAATGAAAACAGCGGAAGATATTCAACGTACGAAATAAAACACGTTAATTTCATTGTTCTACTTGTGGATGAGGTTTTTTGATGAATAACTCTTAATTCACTGCAAAAACTACAATTTTGTAATCGTGACTGTGTGCAATATGGTGAATTAGAGTAACGTTTTTTTGATATATTTTTTTATATAAATCCTCTTTGGTAGGTTTGATAAATTTGTTTATAAGATGGTTAAGATTTTCAAGGATGAACGAATTAAAATAACGTAATGATTGTGATAATAAGCACATTTAAAATTATAATAAGCTGGTCTGGTAAATTTTATGTAGTAGCTTCTACATATCCGTTTATCGTTTATATATTATAATATAATATGCTTGCTTATTCCAACTGAATACGGATCAATTTACAAAGCACGCGGCAGAGATGATTTTTATATTCTATATAAAAAACAGAGGATGTTTTCATATTTTTATAATGAGATAACTATAGATACTATTTAGCTACAGTTTTTGGACACAAAGTTTTCTTAACATAGATACATACATACATACATAACATCAACCCAACCCAATATACCATCTTTTACGACATCCTATGCAAGAGACATAGTTGGTCCATTCTTTTTAAGTCCCAGACCAACATAAGCCAAAAAAAATATAAACGCACATAGATAAAACGAATTTAAATAACTCGACCCCATCCTAACTACCCTCCAGACCGCCCTTTCCCTAGCCCACGTCATAGAATTGTGAATGACATTCAATTACAGTCCACCGTTTTTCCATGCGAGGAAAATGCCATAGGCACCATACATGACGCAAGCGATCATTGTGACTTGTCTTGACGCATTTTTTATAGCAAACCACATTGTTAGTTTATTCAGTTTGAGTAATAACCGCCTTCTAGGTTTAGGGTTACCAACCGTCGTTTTCTCTCAGGACATCATCATCTTCCTAGCGTTATGTCCCGTGTTTAGATGGGGTCCGCTTAGACCATGATCTAGGATTTAGCGAGTCTGGTAATTACATTGAAGTGACTGCCGATCTGATCTTCGTAACCATAAGATAGGGGAACCAGACAATTTTTTGGATCATGGTTACAAATCCAAAGTTGTTTGAATCGGCAGGTTGCATCACGATGTTTTCTTTCACCGTCGAGCTAGTGGTATTAATACGTAGATAGATTTGAAAAATCCAGAGGTACGTGCCCCGGTTTGAACCCGCAGTCCTCGGTTAAGTGGCGTATGTCTTTATCATTGAGCTACCACCGCTGCTATTTTCTCAGGACATGTGTCCTAGTAAATAGCTTTTGTGGCAAGAAGCAGCATTCTGGGTTTTAAAAATGTAAGCTTATCGTACGCCCGGATTTTAAATATACACCGCAACGCTGTCGGGAGTAAAATAACGGATAGAATCCTCCTCCCCTCTCCCCGGTGCAAAAGTACTTAATAAAATACTGTCCCGGGTTTGTCCCACTATAATACTCCGCTAATAATGTGCAGTCAAATAGCGTATGTGTTCTGTTTTTAAAACGCGTTGTCTAAGTTTTAACTACTGGAAGTCCTTATTTTTTAAATTGTGATTGGCAACCCTATTCTAGGTTTTCATATCGGTGGGAATATTGTATTCCATTTGCCAATTGACATTTGAATTAAGTAAATTAGGTTCTCAAACTTGATTTCGTACTACTTGCGAAATGGATTTGAAATAAAAGAATATATATTATTTGGGTAGAAGGTCGAGAGTTTGTTAGTTAATAATGTTAAGATCAATGGGACGATTAGATCGTTTGCTTAGGAGATCTATTTGCAATAATTCATCTTTATCTTGATACTCATAATTTCAGATCCTACAGATTTATATGAGATTTGGTAAGTTTAGAATGTACGAATGAGTTTCATATTAACAATATACTTTATCGAATACTTTTTTGGTCAATGACGCAATTCGTCTGTACATAGTTTGTTTAAAAGATGTGTAAGTATAATAAGACTAATAATGAAGTTAGTCATTTATTTTATTTATATTATAAAAAGATCTACTTATCAATAGGACTTCTAATTGACTGGCTCGTTGGTCGAGTGGTCAAAGACTCTGGCCACGAAACCAAGGGTCGCGGTTTCGAATCCCGGTAAGGGCAAATGTTTCGTGTGGTGAACGTATTTAAGTATGTCTATCCGTTCACCTGGTATCTATAGCACAAGCTTAGGCTTAGGGAATTGGTGTGTCAGTCTGGAGAGTTAATTTATTTCTAATTATATACATTTATACACTGTAACTAATTTGTTTTCAGTAAAAATAACTTTTTATATCCTTTGTTTCAGGTAAATGAACACTGCGTATTTAGGTTACAGACTATGAAACCGCGTTGTGTAGCATAAGAATGCTGGAAATCTTCTCAATAGCAGTAAGTATATAAATCAATTGTAGTGCAAATTAAAATACCCAGCCCACTGTCTCATGTTGGTCTGGGACTTAAAAAGAATATGCCAACTGTGGTTCTTGCCTAGCATGTCGAAAAGGCGACTAATGGTATATCGGGTTTTGGGTGTGCGATTGTGTTAGCCGCTTGTCACTGTTTTTTTACGATTTTCCATCTAACCTAGCCCGGCTTTATTTTTGGCTGAATGTGGTTGAAAGGGCTTGCTGCCCTTCGACTCTGCCTACGCCTTCGGGGATTATGGACGTGATGTATGTTAAAATTGTTTGTTTTTTGTTATTTTTACTCTGTGGGTCTGTTATATAATTTTCAATGCAAGTGAAAACATCTCCCTTATACTTTATTTCAAATATAAGTTTTCTTGTGGTTAGTTCTTCCTCTCTGCTTACCCTATTAGGAAATTGGCGCATGGCGGAAATGGCGAATTACACATAATCGGATTGTGACACACAGGAAGTAAATACTTCTATTTACCCACGGACCAGTAAAAAAAGAAGGACTCCACGCTGTCATACTATGGTGTGAAGCCACGTTTATGCATGTGTAAGCGAGATACTCATGGATAACAGATATCGGATATCTATCATTTGGAGCGCTTATTATGTCAGTGTGTGACGTTGGTAACGTGTCAAGTTGGAGCACTTGAGGAGCTTCAATGTGTAGTTAGTGGCGCGGTGTCCTTATTTTGTTACTAGTCCGTGTATTTACTTCAGTCACCACCATTAAACTTTACACACAAGTCCTTGAATACATTTTCGTTACGCACTTAGCAAAAAAACAGATGACAAGATCACAATAAGTACCAACGTACCTTATTGTGTGTTAACAATACACCAGTAGGTATTCTATCGCTTGGCACGTATTTTAGTATAGTATTCAATAACGGAACGTTTTTCAGTCTCATTTTTTACGCTCGTAAATCGATATAGCTGGAAATGAGAATGTTAAGAAGAAGAATGTTAGAATGTTAATGCGGATGTGTGGAGTGACGCGAATGGACAAGATAAAAAATAAATATATTAGAGGAAGTATGAAAGTGGCACCAGTGATAGATAAGATGAGAGGAAATCGTTTATCTTGGTATGGGCATGTGATGAGAAGAGAGGAAGGACATGTGACAAAGAGAGTGATGAGTATGAATGTTAGTGGATGGAGAGGAAGAGGAAGGCCAAATAAGAGATGGGTGGATTGTGTGAAAGATGATATGAGTGAAATGGAATTGGATAGCTTGATGACGGCTGACCAGGACGTTTGGAAGAAGAAGACATGCTGTGCCGACCCCAGATGAATTGGGAGAAGGGCAGGAGGATGATGAAATCGATATAGCTGGAATGGTAGTTCATCAATCGGTTCAATGAGTGTTTATAAGGTCCTGGTATTATTAATCATAATTGCACAGGTGAGTGAGTTTCTTTGTAATTGTGTTATAGGGGCATTAGGCCATTTTGTATAAATTATGTAAGTATGTTATTATTCTCTCTCGCATACATACATACATAATATAATTATTGTAAATGAGTTGGATTAGTTGGAATATATAAAATACATACATACATAACATCACGCCCATAATCCACGAAGGGGTAGCCACATTAAGCCAAAAATAAAACTGGGTTGGGTTATATGGAAAATGGTGAAAAGTACTTATATACATTATTTAGTATCCAAAGATAAGCTTATATTATTAGTTTCGAGCAAGAGAATATATTTAAAAATCTGCAGAATGTATTTATTGAAGAAAAGAGTTCAGTCATGTGTTCCGAGTACTAGTTTCAAAAGCTTATACAGATTGATGAACACAATGTTTCGTTCATTCATTCGGTCGGTCAAGGCTCCAGGATCCGAATATCTATCTAATCTTTAACTAGTGCTTATGCCGACTGCACAGGGTTTATAATACGTCATTTTCAACCCTGATTTTGTTTAGCAAGTCTCTAACCTTGGAGTATTGGTAGAGATCCGGTTTCTCAACCTTTTGTTGATTGTCTCCGCTGTTTCTAGTTTGAGAAGAAACTTGGGTTTGTTTGAAAATAAAATTAATTATCTACATTTATTTGGTAGCAATGACAAGTAGCTGTCAAGGTGAATCGTTTCGTGTTACTAAGTATTGGATTAGGTTTCTGATTTAGTTTTGGTGGATGTATTGAGATTCAAAGACATTTCAATTTGACGGGCCGCTTGGTCTAGTGGTTAGAGACTTTGAACATGAAATTAAAGGCCGCAA
Source organism: Glyphodes perspectalis (assembly GCA_951394215.1). Classification (NCBI taxonomy): domain Eukaryota; kingdom Metazoa; phylum Arthropoda; class Insecta; order Lepidoptera; family Crambidae; genus Glyphodes; species Glyphodes perspectalis. The sequence continues at coordinate 2,064,893 of OX596220.1, forward strand.
GTTTGAATCTTGTTGGGGACAAGAATCATCTGCTGAAAAAGATTTTGGCTTGAGCCTATCATTGAAAATTACCACTGTTGATGTTATATAAGGGTCCCAAGGGTTTCGTTTTTAGTTAGCTTTATATATATTTTTGGATGTCGGTCATTTTGTACAATATACAAAAATATAAATATTTGTTTAGAAAAAAAAATATTTTTTCTGCCTACCCTACTAGGGAAAATTCGTGAAGATATATTAGCCAAGGTAGAATAATATCACTTCTATAATTTATTTCGATCTTAAAAAGTATCTAATCCTAAATTCTAAAAATGCAATTAAAAAGACGTCAATTTCGTTTTTAAAATGTTATCCTTACAGTCAGACTACTAAGAAAATAATATAGTGACATTTATTAATTTGACATGCACTGTTACAACCTCACATATTGGTTAAAATTTATACTTACACAAAAACATTTTGTTAACATTTAGTCATGGTGAATTCTCGTTTAGACTACCAAAATAAAACAATATCTGGCTCAATGGCGCATTCTGTAGTGACCTTGCCCTATGCACCAAGAGTTGTGCGTTCGATCCCCACCCAGGACAAGCACTCGTATGATGAATACTTGTGTTTGTTCTGTGTCTAGGTGTTAATATCCAATATTTAAGTATATATTTGTAATACCACTGTTGTTACACTGTTGTTACACTGTTGTTGCCTCGGAGTCAGATCAATGTACGTGATGTAGTCGGATATTATATTTATTTATATCGGCTTAACTGAACAGCACATCTTAACAACATATTTATTATTCCATTAGCAAGCGAATATAGACACCAAATAATTCCTCAAGCACGCTTTAAATTCCCCATAGACACAGCTCATTAGCATACAATTCTCGCTCATAGCCAACATGGTAACATACGCACTTTAGTTCTGTATGTTAGCGCATTCTTAGCAATAAATCTGTGCGATTTATAGACGGTGTCAGCTATGAATAGGTATACAATATATGTACATATGTAATTTACTTAATCATTGTATTACAATGTTGATTGAACGCACAGCGTTTAATAGGCGACTATAAATGGTTTGAGCAGGAGTTTATTGGTAAGGACACGCGCCTTACACACGAGGAGTGATGGTTCAAAGCTGGGCACATATCTCTGGATTTTTTAAAGTTACGAAACAAACTTAAAGTTTGTCGCGTGTTGGTCTGGGACTTAAAAGATGTTGCCTACTGTGTTTCTTGCCTAGCATGTCGTAAAAGGCGACTAATGGTGTATGGGGTTTTGGGTATGTGATTGTGTAGGCGACGAGCTAGCCACTTGTCACTACTTTTTCACAATTTTTCATCTAACCCAGCCCATTTTTGTTTTTGGCTGAATTTGGTTAAAAGGGCCTGCTCTCCCTTTAACTCTGCCTACTCCTTCAGGGATTATGGGCTGTTATGTTATGTTACAAATTTATATCACTTTTGTACACTATACAGCTCGATATAAAGACCTGCTCATTCAAATAACTACCTACATGGATGTGTAATCATAGTCCAATTTGTCTAGTTCCCTTATATAAATTGGAACGGCAGTAGTTTTATTATAATAGGCAAGGTGACAAAAAAAATTGTTTAGTTTTGTCAGTTAGATTATTAAAAAAATATTGAACATGTATTATTTTATTTATTTGTCATATTAACATTGACGAAGATACAATGTCACACTTTCGTAAAATGTTTACTAAATAGTGACGTCGCAAGCCCCCACTCTAAAACTTTGATGCTCTTTATCTTCGTGATTTTGTGTTAATTTGATAAAGCGAATAATATGTGTATTTTTTTGTATAATATTTTATATATATAACTAGTATTTTTGTATAATCTAACTGACGGCCTAAATAGAATTATAGTTTTTTAATGCAGTCATCATTCCTATTTATAGTGGACTACTATTTACTATATGTAATTATAAACAGTCCAAAACGATTGGTCTCCTCGTCCAAGCGAACGAAGGTCAGATTCTTTCAATTCAATTACCACTTAATCTATGATTAATGTTATCTAGAAACGAGAGGACAAAGAAAAACTATATAATATCTATAATAATCTACCTGAGGAGCAGAAACTATAGTATAACCTTGTACTGTATGAAATCTCTTAAGATTTGGTTACGCAAGAAATTGAACATTATGTTCGTATGTATTTGGTTGTGTGAATATCTCGACACAGTTGCAAATTGATGATGAGTGATGTGATGAATGGCTTTGAAGTAAGGTTATGGATGTGAAATACATTAAACTTCATCAATCAATATTAATTAATCTACCCTACTTATGTATAGACAGTTCAAGTTTTGACATATAATCTTATAAGCCTATCCTGTGTTAAAAAAAAAAGTAGGTTATATTTAAGCATTTGACTACCTCTTCGAGGACTATGAGCGTCATGTTATGTATGTATGTATGTATATAGAAGTTGTCCGTAAGTATGCTTTATAGACATATTTAATTTACTTCGAAAATTTACGAAGATGCAGCGCAGCGCACCCACGGACTATTAAAAAAAAAAGGACTCCACGCTATCATACTATAGCGTGAAGCCACGTTTATGCATGTGTGAGTGAGATACTTATGGATACCAGGTATCGTGGAGCACCTGAGGAGCTTAAATGTCTAGTTAGTGGCCCGGAGTCCTTCTTTTTTACTAGTCCGTGAGCGCATCAAAGTTGTGGGCTTAGTGACGTTACGTGAAATATTAACGCGTTGTGTTTTCGTTATATTTGGTTTGCTTTTTGACAAAAAAAAAGTATACAATTTTTGTTTGTAATCTCGCTGATGGACTAAGGAAATTTTAAGTCTAGTAGCCTCAATTAACGGTTATCGGTTTAAAAACTGTCTGTAAATTATTACAAACATTATATACCAATTAACCACAAGGTTGACCTAAGAAATAGTAACTACTTACTTATAACAGTTCATGTCGCTTCCTTGAAGAAGTACCCTTGTACACCTTGTGAAGATCAATTAAGAGCACGTAATGAACTTTCTAATTGCGCTCTGACATTTGAGTAACGCGCCATTTCGTACAAAAACGCTCAGGTGACGGGAGTCTGCGTACTTTGTGCGTCAAATGTCAGCACCTGTGGCGTGTGCGCACGCAGCTGTCAAAGATAGGGCTGTCAGCGAATACATAAATAACGTCACGCCCGTAATCCCCGAAAGGGTAGGCAGAGTCTAAGGGACAGCAGGCCCCTTTAGCCACTTTCAGCCAAAAATTAAACTGGCCTGGGTTAGATGTGAAATTGTGAAAAAGTCGTGACAAGTGGCTAGCTTGTCGCCTACACAATAACATACCCAAAACCCGATATACCATTAGTCGCCTTTTACGACATGCTTGGCAAAGAACACAGTCAAGGAACGTGACATTCTATTCGTGCGATTATAAACTGTCTGATAATTTGTGAACTGCTCTATGTCTTGGTACGGCCATGTGATGACAAGACGAGATGGAAAAATAACAAAGACAGAGACGAATATGAATATAAGTGGTGAGAGGTGTAGAGAATAACCAAAGAAGTGTGGTCATGCCAAATAAAATTGTGGAGAATAATAATAATTATAAATAATAAATAAATTCTTCAGACTGACACACCAATTCCCTAGTCCCAAACTAAGCTTATAAGCTTGTGCTATGGATACTAGGTGAACGGATAGACATACTTAAATACGTATATAAACATCCATGACTCGAGTATAAATGTCCGTGTTCATCACACGAAACATTTGCCCCTAGCGGGATTCGAACCCGCGACCCTTGGTTTCGTGGCCAGGGTCTCTGACCACTCGTCCAACGGGTCAGCCAGTCAGAATAGACGAATATCATCATTGTTTTGCCATATATTTTGATTTATACCTTGTTTAAAGTTAGTTTAGACCTCTATCTCTGTTTCCTAAACAAGTTGACAACCCTAATAGTGCCATCTTGAATTGGTTCAATTTGGAAGCGTCAATTAAAAACAGCTGATCTTAATGGAAGTATGTGTTTTTAGAAGCCATCGCAAGGTCGTTTTATCGATTTTAGTATGACATGTGCGTTAAACAACAGTTGTTATTCACATCTGGAGAACAAGTCTATTGTTAACTAGCTTCAGCTCGCGGCTCCGCCCCACAACGTCATCCTTAGACAATTAAATTATAGCCTATGTTATTCCGATGAATATACTATACTACTTGTAAAGTGTCATTAAAGGCTTGGTAGTTATTACTTGAAAGAGTAACAATTAAACATACATATTTTATTCTCTCAAACTTTTGCGTATATTACCTTATGAATTTATCATTAGTAATTAGCAGCACCCTGCGGTTTCACCCGCATAGTTCCCGTTCCGGTGGGAATACGGGGATAAAATATAGCCTATGTTACTCGCTGATAAAGTAGCCTTCCATTGGTGAAAGAATTTTTCAAGTCGGTAGTGTAGTTTCGAAGTTTGTTGAATGCAAACAAATAATTTAATCTTTCCTTCTTATAATATTTGGTGTAGATAAAGTTAAGATACAGATATAACTACTGACTGGCCCGTTGGTCGAGTGGTCAGAGACCCTGGCCATGAAACCGAGTGTCGCGGGTTCGAATCCCGCTTGGGGGAAAAATGTTTCGTGTGATGAATGGACATTTGTACCCGAGTCATGGATGTTCATCTAGTATCCATAGTACAAGCATAAGCTTAGTTTGGAACTAGGGAATTGGTGTGCCAGTCCGGAGAATTTATTTATTTATTATTTACAAGAAAAATATTTAACTAATTAAAAAGATACATACTATATCATTATCTGAGCAAGCTTTTATTGTTCTCCAAACAAATCATTCACCCTGAATAACACCAGATGTACCCTAGTGGATATGTGCACTCCATCAATATCAGTCTAAATGAAGCTCGAGCGTCTAATTAAGTTAAAAGCTCTCGTCTATTATTTGGCTTCCGCCGCGCTGCCGGTACACTTGAGCTTTTATATCACTTCCGTTTCCTAGCTGCGCAGATAAAGTTTTGGGGAACAAAGAGAGCTTTAACGAGGATTTTTGTTATGATCACTAGGTACGTGCTAGAGTTTCTATTACGTTCCAATAAGATTAATTTTACAGTAAAGTATGAAAGTGGTACTAGTTATAGATAAGATGAGAGAGAACTATTTATCTTAGTATGGGCATGTGATGAGAAGAGAGGAAGGACATGTGACAAAGAGAGTGATGAGTATGAATGTTAGTGGATGGAGAGGAAGAGGAAGGCCAAGTAAGAGATGGATGGATTGTCTGAAAGATGATATGAGTGAAATGGGAGAGGATAGCTTGATGACGGCTGACCGGGACGTGTGGAAGAGGAAGACATGCTGCGCTGATCACAGATGAACTGAGAGAAGGGAAAGAAGATGATGATGAAGATTAATTGTTATATAAGATTTTGTATACCTAATTGTTTATGACTGTATCAATAAATATTATAAAATAACTCCTCTCCCTCGTATGTAGAAATTAATGAGTAACGTAGGAGGATCAAGACGGATTGCTCCTACTTAATAAGCTAGATGACTAAAATACTCTGTTTAGTCCGGCAGTTAGATTATAAAAAATATTGAACACGTATTTTTTTATTTATTTCTCAAACAAACATTGACGAAGATAAAATGCATTCAAGTTGCGTGTGACGTCACACATTCGTACAATTTTTACTAAATAGTGACGTCGCAAGCCCCCACTCCAAAACTTTGATGCTCTTTATCTTTGTGATTTTTTGTTCATTTGATATAGCGAAAAATATGTGTCAAGTATTTTTGTATAATCTAACTGACGGACTAAATAGAATTACAGTTTTTTAATTCAGTCATCAGCCCTATTGTCTTACTCGATCCGTGTTTACTGGATACAAAATAATTCTAAGAATTAAATAAAGTTAAAGTTAAGTTACATAAAGGTTTCACTCTTACGATTATTCTTCGATTAGATATGTTATTTCCCAGACATACATATATGTAAAATGTTGTAAAATATAAATTACACACCTGTCCTATAGATATTTGAAATCGCCTCTATCTCGATAAATTAGTTTAAAACTCAATCTAGCATAAACATCGAAGCGTATACCGTTCTCACCATTATCGACTTAGCGCATTACGTCTGGGACTAAACGCGTTAAGTGTTGCTGCGTGTGCGCAGAGATGGGTGATTGAACGGTGATTACCGCTTTCAATGAATGGGTAGCCATTTCTGATTACAAAAAATGAAATGAGATTTAAACTCGCTTTTAATAATAATAGACAATTTTGAAATTTATACTATTATTATTTTGGTTGATTTGCAGTGATAATATTGTAAATTGGCTATTCTTTTCTATTAGACTGGGCTTAAAAGCAGGTAATTTACAGCCAGACCGAATTTCTAAAGGGGCTGGCAGTCCTAGTAGGCTAGGGAACATTGTAAAAAAGTAGTGACTATTGGCTAACTCGTTACCTACACAATCACAAACCAATTAATCGCATTATAAGATAAATTGTCTGAAAGTCTAAAAAAATTAACTAATGGTATATCGAATTGTCACTGCTTTTTCACAATTTTCCATCTAACCCGGCCCGACTTTTGGTCCGATTTTTGGCTGAATGTGGTTGAATGGGCATGCTGCCCCTTTGACTCTGCCTACCCCTTCGGGGGTTATGGGCGTGATGTTATGTTGTGTGTGTTATGTTATGTAGAAAAGGAAACCTGTTCACTTTTTTGTATCTGTTTTTTTTTATATATATCAAACTACGTCACATACATTAATCTGACACCGAGGTTAGTAGCTTAAGCACTTTATTTATTTATTTATTTATTTATTTTATTTATTTATTAACACTTGTATTACGGATATCAGAAACAAGAGTGGTATTACAAATATATACTTAAATATTGGATATTAATACCCAGACTCAGGACAAATACAAGTATTCATCACGAATGTTTGTCCTGGGTGGGGATCGAACCCATAAATCTTGGCGCATGGGGCAGGGTCACTACCGAATGTGTCATCGAGCCAGTCAAATAGGTGTTCATGAATTATAATAAGTGATCACGAATGTCAAAGATAATAATAATCAAGAGATGTGTGTAAGGATTATGCCATATGGCGTTCGGTTCTCTCTGTCTACCCCGCTAGGGAAGTAGCGTGAAGTTTAGTAAGATAATTGATAAGTGATTACTGTTAGAGTCATCTGAAAACCCTATTTATTACATAAACACATACGCACTTTTTTACTCATGTTTTTTTTAAATAAAAACTCCCCTTGACAAGCAGAAATAAATGCGGAAATGAAAAAATCGGAAGCTGACATTTAAAGATGTTTGCAATAAAAAACATCAGCTGCTCCGCAGTAATCAAAAATAGGCAACCAGATATAGAAGAAGCGGAAATAATGAGCAGGGCCGGATCTACCATATGGCTTTTTGGGCTTCAGCCCAGGGCCCCGTAGTTTCAAGGGGCCCCCAGCTAAGTCAAGTCAAAGTCAAAAATAGACGATAATGCGAAAAAAAAAAAAATTATTAAATTAAACAGATCGAACGGTTTGCAGCCCTGCGAATTATGAGATTAATCAAACCTATTCAATTAATATACCTAATTCAAGTCTACGTCTTATACTTTGGTAATTAGGTGGGCCCCTAAGTAGTATTAGCCCAGGCCCCCTTAAACTCACGGTCCGGCCCTGATAATGAGGTTTTTGGAATAGGTACATGACATCACCGACCATTTGTCATACCTTTAATGTATTGTCAAAATACAATGCTACCATGGGTTTTGTAATGACTAGACTAACAAATGTTTCGCGGAATCTGGTAAATTTTTCCGGGATAAATGTAGTCTATATCATGTTTTCATAGACTGCAGAGTTTTAGTTGTACTATTAGTGGTTGGACAGACAAATAGAGATATTTAAATTAAACTTAGTCAGGGAGTGAAAAACTTTGAGTCTAAATATTCCTAGCGTTATGCGTTGTTATCCAGGATTTAGCGAGTCTGGTAATTGAAGCGACCGTCGATCTGACCTTCGTAACTCTAAGACAAATTCAATATTGTTTGAATTTGCAGGTTTCATCACGATGTTTTCCCGCACCGCCGAGCTAGTTGTATAAATACGTACCTATGTACATCTTCTTCCTAGCGTTATGTCCCGTGTTTTAGACGGGGTCCGCTTCGACCATGATCTAGGATTTAGCGAGTCTGGTTATTACATTGAAGCGACTGCCGGTCTGACCTTCGTAACCCTAAGATAGGGGAACCAGACAATTTTTGGATCATGGTTACAAATCCAAAGTTGTTTGAATTTGCAGGTTTTATCACGATGTTTTCCTTCACCGTCGAGCTAGTGGTAAAAATACGTACATAGACTTGAAAAATCCAGAGGTACGTGCCCGGGTTTTAACCCGCACCTCTCGGTTATAAGGCGCGTGTCCTTACTATTGAACTACCACCGCTCATACGTTTTCTATCTAAACATCAATATTTTGGAACTAGTTCGTGCTCATGGTTTCGCCCGCATGCAATTAGGTATTCTAAGCGTGAATAACAGTTACTTTATGGTTTGTAATATTAGTATTCTGAACATCTTATATGAGTCATAGTTGACCCCACTGTTTGCAAACTCTTCAAAGCCGCACCTTAACCATAAATCGCCTTTCGTCTGTGCATTAAGGCTATATCTGTGAGGTGAGGTCTGTTCTGATGTCACCTCTGAGTCAGACCCGGAGATACCTCCGATGAGGTGGCCATGTTATTGCAGCCTTCGTAAAGCCTGACTTTGTGGTCGACCTGAAAAGGATTTGGAGTGACACTTAGCATTTTAATGAAAGGCTATACTTAAGTTAGCAAGCGGGGTTTCTTCTTTCACGTAAGTTTAAAGGTAGCCTAAAACATTATGTATAAATCTAGGTCTCTTGTACAGAATGACTTTAGTTAGACGGAAAAAATATAGAATACTAGTTAGCTTTCCGTGCAACTTTGTATCTTCGTTTACACTTTATAGTTTTAGAAATAACACGGACTAGTAAAAAAAGAAAGACTCCGCGCCACTAACCAGTCGTCTAGGCATCTGCAGAGCTCCAACAACCCGCAACTTACATTACACACTGTAATAAGCGCTCCAAATGCGCTTAAAAATCTTACTCACACATGCTTATGGATGATTTCACGCTCTAGTATGACAGCGCAGTCCTTCTTTTTTTTACTAGTCCGTGCGGAATAAAAAGTGTTTTAACAAAATTTCTTAGAGTTCATATTTAGAGTCACCCAATTTCAACAAAATCGGTTAAATAGTTTTTTGTGGAGCCTTAACAAACAGACGGTTAATTTCACATTTATAACATGAGTAAGGTTATAGCATTAAAACAAAATAAACTGAGATTAGCGCATTCAAACAAAAATATTGTTTATTCATATAGAATAGATACGACAGTATCAGGGGGCCTCATATTATCTCCAAGTTCCTGTAATCGTCCTGTAACAAACAGTGGACCCCCCCCTTCCTGATTTCGGTCAAGCAACACTGCTCGTATCCCTACTAGGAGCCTCGTACAGCTCTTTGTCGCCCCAGACCTAATACAGGCTTAGTCCGCCACTGAGATACGAGTTGATAATAATAGTTATTTCAGTTTTCTTTATGAGCAAATGAATCACTATAGTCACCGCAACTGTTCACTTATACAGCCATACATATGTTAATTAGCTAACAGTCAGCTGTAAAACATTAATTGTTAGACTCCATTATTATGTCTGACTAGGTACAACGGTAAAATTACTATTTACATTAAAGTGTGTATTATGTGCCACAGTTAAATTGTGTTTTACTTTTTTGGTTACCTCATTTGATGTGTGAGGGTTAATTGATAGTTTTAATAGGTAAGTTCTAATATTGCGGTTTTTTCATAGGATTTTTCTGCTGCTTTAATATTAAAAATAATGAACTAGGTCTTAATTAGTACCGCTAGATCGCCGGTAAAAAGAAAACATTGAAATCTGCTTATATTATAAATAAATAATAAATAATAATAAATAAATAAATTCTTCAGACTGACACACCAATTCCCTAGTAACAAACTAAGCTTATGCTTGTGCTATGGATACTAGGTGAACGGATAGACATACTTAAATACGTTTATAAACATCCATGACTCGAGTACAAATGTCCATGTTCATCACACGAAACATTTGCCCCTAGCGGGATTCGAACCCGCGACCCTTGGTTTCGTGGCCAGGGTCTCTGACCACTCGACCAACGGGCCAGTCAAATTTTATCCCTGTATAATATTGCTTTTTGGTAGTCGCTGGTTAATGTTAGTATTCATATGAATAAATCTATGTATACCATGACCCTATTAGTCTGGTTCCAGTGTCTAGGTTTATAAAGGTAGGTAGGATCACTTTAACATAGTGCCTAATTAGATTTTAAATATAAGATCACTGTTGAAGAATATTCCGTCTAAGAACAAACCTTATGTACAAGAAGAAATGCATTAGGCAATGCGTTGTCATGCAGGTCGCACGTTGATTGAGTAACTGATAATACGAATATATGATATATTCGTATTATCAATTACCCAATTGACGTCAACCCTAATAATGAGTAAATACTGGTAAATTACTATTTACCTAACAGTCCTGTTATGCCGCATGGCGTGTCAGATGTCTTCGAGTTATTTACATCACCTGCTCACTCATACAGTAGCCGGAGAAGTATCGTTACGTTATTTTATTTTGCAATGTAATTTGCTGACGCAATTGACAAGCGGAAGCGGGCAGCGGGGAAGGTCATCACTATATTTTTATACATACATACATATATAACATCACGCCCATAATCCCCGAAGGGGTAGGCAGAGTCAAAGAGGCAGCAGGCCACTTTAACCACATTCAGCCAAAAATAAAACTGGGCTGGTTTGGTTGGAATATTGTGAAAAAGTAGTGACAAGTGGCTAGCTCGTCGCCTATACAATCACATACCCAAACCCTAAAAGGCGACTAATAGTTAGTCGCCTTTTACGACATGCTAGGCAAGAAACACAGTTAGCAAATTCTTTTCAAGTTCCAGACGGGATGGTTGTTTTTATATTAAGGAAAAAACTATTTACTTTGTCTGACAGTCCCTTTAAGACTTACACCACATGTAAGTGTGGTTAACGAAATGCGATGATCGAATTAAAACACATTTATTTATTTAGCGGAAACTATGTGGCAGCGTAGTTCCCGATCTCATAGGAAAACGGGGATTACATATTACTCGCTAAGTTTGTATTTAAAGTGGTTTAGGCGTAATTGCGTAGCAAACAAACAAACTCATATTAGCATTTATAATTTTTCTAAACATACTACTTATATAATAACTCGGTCACAAATAGAACACAAGTATACACCTCACAAATGTCTTCTGTGACATCGAACTCTCAACTCTTGGCGCAGTGGACAGGGTCTCTACTTTCTTTTTAGGCCAGCCAATTTCCGCTACGTCTTATGCCTTGTGCCAACCAAATGTTGATGTTGATGCTCTAGCCGTAATTATCCGTGCGTTCGGCACAAACGGGGGCGCGATACAGCTGATATGGCTAATTATTATTTCTCATCTATACTTAACCTGGGCATGTCGAAATGCTCTCATTCCATTTGGCAACACACGGATTGATGAGGTGATTGTTTTGTGAAATGAACAGTGTATTTGGCAATACATGTATTGGCTATGATCATAGAGGTATTGTGGTTGAGAAGGCGACGTGATAGTCGCTTGTCATTCTTTTATCACAATTTTTGCGTCTAAGACAACTGAGTTTTATTTTTGGCCAAAAGAATTTGTCACTCTTTCGATCTTGATTGTGTCTTTTTTATGTACAATAAAATAAAGATGAACATTAATTTTTGTTTAAATGCAACGAAAACTAAAGCCGACGGTAACATTTTCTCTAAAACCAAACGAGAGCATTGCTATAACGAGGAATATCATTTTTTTTTTAGTTTGAACGCCGAATATATTAATTTTGCTAATTGCGCAGTGAAGTTTAGTTAGTTTGTTAGATAAGCACATACCTATATAATTATTGCAGTGGACCTTTCATCTATACTTATAATAAATCTGTAGAGAGGTCAATTCTGTACATGAAATATATTTTCAAAATAACTATCAGGGGGTGATTAGTGATCGATACTGATGCCAAAAATGCAATCAGTAAAATTTTTGTCTGTCTGTCTGTCTGTATGTTCCTTATAGAAACAAAAACTACTCGACGGATTTTAACAAAACTTGGTACAATTATGCTTTATACTCCTGGGCAGGTTATAGTAAACTTTTCATCGCGCTACAATCAATAGGAGCAGAGTAGTGAAGGGAAATGTTGGGAAAACGGGAGAAGTTACTCCATTTTTTAAGCTTCCGTCGCGTGTGCAGCCTTAATGGTTAAAGTTACAAAGAAATCATGTATGACGGAAATAGTCTAAATAATATTAACCATAAACGCGGGTGACACCGCTGGCGCAGCTAGTAGGTTAATAAAGGTATTTCAATACGTCTATTAGTTTTCTAGTATTTATAATACAAGCATTTAGTATAATTTAAGCATTCAGTTTAGTAGAATATATTGCCAATCCTGCAAAGGTGTGTCCATGTAGAGACACTATTAGAAAATATCATACTGCTTGAATCCTTGTAGGTAGGTACGAATACTCGTTTGGCGCAAAAGAATTGTTAAACACCTACGCACCTTGAAAAACAGGCAGTTTCTCTTTCAACCCAGTAAAAGTATTTTAGAGCGATGATCGCGTCTCGCGAAAGTATTTCTGTTTTAATAACATCAAAGACGTATTTTTATACATTTCAGTTTTTATTTGCAGTTTGTTTATGGGTGCGAAACTTTTTTGTGTAGACTGTGAGCTGTCAAGACTGACAGCTGGATTGCGTTGATTTTTTTTTAATGAAAAAAGTATATTGAGCTGTATGGAAAAAAAAAAAACTAAACAACTATTTCACATCACTATTTAATTTAATTTAGATTCACATTAAAACATTTTGACGTTTTCGGCTAAGTTTAAAACACGTTAATACAACTTTAAACTTACTTACTTTTTATACGTACGGATTTTGTATTTGAGCCTTCAATCTCATTAATTTAGTTGACCATAACTTGACCTAACACCATAGCTCATTGTGTCACTTACTATGTGACCAGGTTGCACATTTCCACACAGCTAATCGATTCGCGTACATGATAAGATTACTGTTATGTGCTGTCGACCGCGCAAGCGATCAAATTGACCCACTCATTCAAATTAATGACATAGATCAGCCAATTTGGCCGTTGAATTTTGAGCCTTATGTACTAGGCCGTAAGGATTGCAGGCGGTATTTGTAGATCACGTATTCGTGAATCAGAGCTCTGGTATTCGTGAACTATTGACGTTTTGCACTAGTTGCTTTGATTGGTCATTGATAGGTTTTGCTGGTTCGTGATTGGTGTTTTAGGGTTCTGTAACGAATTTAACGTAGAACCATAGTAATCTAGTAGTTTAACATAGCTTACGATATATGTATATGTATATTTTGTAAAGATTGACTAGGACCCAGCACCGTCAATGGAAAACTGAATGAAACACCGGACTTCTAGTGAACTATTTTAATGCACGCACTGTATTTATATTCTTAGGTCTAATTGGTGTAATATGAACTCTATTAACTCGCGTTGGGTATATATGTGCTCGGTAAAACGAAATGCCACCGCGTGGCAATCTACACCCAACGCCATCTGTTAGTAGAAAACGAGTACTACATCTTCAGTAGTAGTTCGAATTGTTCTGTCTAGAGCGGCTTGTCCTTTTTGTAGACAGAAGATGGTCAAGACGTACTCAAACATGGTCTATTTCGATCTTAGTTTTACATAGTCTGGTTTCTATTTGATTATAGATAAATATTTTAAAGTTAAAGTTTATGGATGTAGGAGCCGCGGAAGACCCAGGCTCACCTACCACGACCAGATTGGTCGTGTATTAACAGAAGGTCGTGCTTTGGAATTGGTCAGTCTAGAAAAAAAATCAAAAATATTTTGTGTTGTTACACTACAAAAAATAAGAAAGCCGCACGGAACATAGGGCTTATGTTTATACATACATATGTGTGTCTACCTACCTATTTAAAGTACGAAACCTTTTCGAAACGGGCTCAACTCACGCTTCACCGATTTTTTGTGGGAAAATTTGACATCAAAGCGCTCTGCCTTTTTTGACTAATACCTAATTGTGATGATGATGATGGCACTTTGGAGTTGGAGTAATGAGTTAAATTGTTACTTCACTTTCTTTGCTTTCTTTTTAAAAGGCTTTTATTCAATTCACTTGTTACCACGAATATCTTTGTAGGGTATTGCATAATAGATTTTAACCTACATATTTCTAATGCTGCCAATTTGAAAATTGGCAAGCATTGTATACTGTATAGAGCGGTGGTAGCTCAATGGTAAGGACATGCGCCTCTTAACCAAGCAGTGCGGGTTCAAACCCAGGCATGTACCTCTGGATTTTTCAAATCTATCTACGTATTTATACCACTAGCACGACGGTGAGGGAAGACATCGTGATAAAACCTGCAAATTTAAACCACTTTGGATTTGTAACCATGATCCGAAAATTGTCTGGTTCCCGTATCTTAGGGTTACGAAGGTCAGATCGGCAGTCGCTTCAATGTAATTAATTACCAGACTCGCTAAATCCTGGATCATGGTATAAGCGGACTCCGTCTAAGCTCGGGTCATAACGCTAGGAAGATGATTGTATACTATATAGATGACAATTTAGCAATTTGAAAGTATGTATTGGTATAATTTATTACTGTAGGGCGAAGCCTGGAGCGTCCAGAGCCTCGCAGAGCTAGGTTCTGGCCAGCACACGCGAAGCTACACTGATGTATTCCATGAGGTCTCATACCTACTTCTATTCTTCATTGAGCTATACTTCGAAGAGTCACCTATATCAGATATAATAATTCGACAGGGTCTTCAGCCCCAGTAAAAATAACACGTTACCTGTCATCATCATCACCTTCCTAGCGTTGTCCCGTGCTTAGACGGGGTCCGCTTAGACCATGATCCAGGATTTAGCGAGTCTGGTAATTACATTGAAGCGACTGCCGTAACATGTTACCAGTATTCACCTAAAATTGGGTTCCAGGCTAAGACTATTATGTTATTATCTACTTAAATGGTCAATTATTATCAAAGAACATATAGATTTATATAGCGATTGGTTATACAGATAGAATACAGCAATTACTTGCGGTTGTAGTTACAAATAGTTCACCGATTATTCACACTTAATGATAAGTGCTAGGGATGTAATTTATCTCGGGTAGATATCGATGTTTTTTTGTCGATATGGTCTATATTTTTCTTTTATGCACTGTGATTATGGGAAGATCGTGTCAAAATAATGGACAAAAGCCAATTTGTGCAATGGAAATAATTTGTTATGAATATAGTTTTTTATAGTCATAGTGGCGAATAACTGAGTAATTATAGCGATATTCTTAATTCCGAGCTAATATAGTTTGATTACCTATCAAGTTGAGCATATCTTCATCGCAATTGTAATTTCACTGATGTGTTTCAGAATACCTTAAATATATGTTTGACATCTGAACGATACTATCGATAATGAGCCTATCGACACTCTGCCATCCTTATTATCATCATAATACCTTTAAATGCCTTTAATGACGCTAAATGGTGAATGTCTGACATTTGCCACCATTCCCTTCGCCGTTGCGAATGGAATGACATTTATAAATACGCATAAATACTAGGGAATGGTTGACCTATTAAATAGCCCTTCTACGGTTGACATGATTTAATACTATTAAATGTCAATCACTTGTCTATGTTAAAACGGGTGTTTACGTAAAAATGTCTTCGATAATATTTGTATAAAAAAAATGAAGAAAAGAAGATAACGTTAAATGCGGGCTATGTTAATATAAGGGCTGGAATAAAAATTATCATCATTCATTCAGACTAAGGGTGTGTAATAATCACCCACTTGTTCGTTTGTCTATTAATATATGTGATTATATATGATTATTATTATTATATATGATTGCAGTCCAGTAATAAGACTTCATAATCAACCTGTTCTTTTTTGTAGGGTACGCACTATTATATAATATATATTTTTTTAGTATTAATATAGTAGGAGAGCTAGCACCAATTTTTGGGTAGGTATTTGAGGCAAGCTAAAAACTTGTCACATACCTCTCCTATTATACCCCAACCTGAAACTGCAGACCTGGCTGGTGAGTAGCGGGGTTAACACAAGATAGATAGATTGTTGGATCACCTGCCAAGGTAGGAAGTCCCACCAAAATAATCTGTCTTTTTTAGAATCCTATTTTTTAGTTATAAATAATACCCTATTAACATTTCAAGTTGCCTCAAATACTTTTTTTTGTATTTTGTTGCAAAATATATTACTTTAGCACGCATGTGGCAATGTTGAAACCACGACTAAATCGGCCGGCTTATTTTATTTTTAATTCTTTAAAAATACACTTCTACATATAAAAATTGCATATTGCCTCAAACATACATATTTGTGGAAAAAAAATAATATAAAAAAATTAAAAAAAAAGAAAGCCTCGCTACTCACCAGCCAGGTCTGCAGTTTTGTGTTGGGGTATAATAAGAGAGGTATGTGACAACTTTTCAGCTTGCCTCTGATAGTGTTGCCCAAAGCAAGACTCTTGCGGCGGCCTTGCTTGTCGTCATCTTGCGGATTTAGTCTTGTTCTTGCTTAAATGTTGCTTGTTGCTTGGTCTTAACCTAGGACCAAGCAACAAGCAACATTTGCTCAAGAACAAGATTGAGTCTGCAAGATAACGGCATGCAAGACCGCCGCAAGAGTCTTGCTTTGGGCAACACTACCTCAAATACCTACCCGAAAATTGGTGCCAGCTTTCGAACCAATATTATATTTATGCTAGACCGTAGTTTCTAGTTGAGCGGATAGAGGTTTCTTGTGAGATGAGAAGATAAAACCAGTAAAACAGTTAATTAATATATTTGATGTTGTTTGTTCAACAGCGATACAGAGAGTGTTTTTTACAACTCATCAACATAAAACGAAAGATAAATTATTATGACGAACATTACAAATTAGGGAATGGTGCGATGCAAATCACGAGGCATTGCTTATGTGATTATTAATTTGTCCTAAATATTTGGTACATACAAGGCTGCATGATGACAGCATAAAGAATGATGCAATAATTTATTAAATGGATACAAGTAGGCACATATTCATATAATATTTTTTTAGTAATTTATGTTGAACATTTAACCATTTATATTTAGTTAGTCCTTCTATATGTAGGTACCATGAATAATAATGACAATATCCTCCTAATGCCAATCTCACACAGCAATAATTAACCGACGCAGGAGAGTTTAGTGCACAAGTGTCTGCGCAAACACAGGTACACTCTCGGCTCCATCTCTCTCACAGTCCAGTGAGACGGCAACCCGAGATAACCGAAGAGGTCAGGCGCAGAATCAACGATTTAAAGTGTTTTCCGGGTTGAAAACCTGCCAAATTTCTGAATGTTTACTAAGTAATTTTAATGAAACACATAGTAAAAGACCAAGAGACGAAACGAGATGAACTTCGAAAAGCCCGATGGCGCATTCGGTAGTGACCCTGCCCCATGCGCCAAGAGTTGTGGGTTCGATCCCCACCCAGGACAAACATTCGTCTGATAAATACTTGTGTTTGTTCTGTGTATGGGTGATAATATCCAATATTTAAGTATATATTTGTAATACCACTGTTGATTCTGACATCCGTAACGCAAGTGCTCAAGCTACTTACCTCGGAGTCAGATTAATGTATGTGATGTAGTCGGTCATATAAATAAAAAAAAATCTCAGGGTTCATGTGTTCGTCTTGTCTCTTGGTCTTAAGGTGCCTTACTACGAATAAACGAGACGATCAAGTATGATACCATGAATATATCTTCACGAATCGTAACAGTCCGGTCACGGTGGCAACCAAAGGCTGTTTTTTGTGATCCGCTGACAATGAACTAAAAACGGCGACCACAACTCCGCCACGCTTCGGGTTGCGTAACGTGCGTCCATCATAACAAACTTCATAGCCAATTGTAGCATTTGAAAAAAAACTAACTAAATAACTTGACTTGTTTGACTGCCTCGATGGCGCATTCGGTAGTGACCCTGCCATGCGCCAAGAGTTGAGGTTTCGATCCCCATCCAAACATTCGTGTGATGAATACTTGTGTTTGTTCTGTGTCTGGGTGTTAATATCCGATATTTAGGTATATATTTCTAATACTACTGTTGATTCTGATATCCGTAACACAAGTGCTTAAGCTACTTACCTCGGAGTCAGATCAATGTGTGTGATGTCGACAGATATTTATTATTTATTTTACTTACTTGTGGAGTAAGCAGAGACAACAAACAGCCCATAAACAAGGAGTCTAATAGGAGAGAGGGGAGGGGAGGATCGATTCTTTGGTAACTAATTTCTTCGATATTTCTAAGCCTCTGGTTTAAGACGGTCCTAGTTAAAGCGTTTGAAGAAAAACCAACTTAACCCCATTTCCCTAGCGGGGTAGGCAGAGATGACTGAACGCCATATGGCGCGGTCCTTACACAACTCACTGGCATTTTTGCAATCATAATTCTTTTAATACATGCTCTAAGGTGTTATGATTCCTAACATCACCATGGTTATATACCAGAATAACAAATGACAAATTTAGTCTAGGTAAGTTATCGTAGACAAAAGTAAGTATCTTTAAACTAGATTCTGCCCGCGGCTTTGCTCGTGTGGTACATCGATCAAACATAGATTATGTGTTATTCTAATGTATAAGCTATACTATTGTAAAGTTTCATTAAAATCCATGCAGTACTTTTTGCGTGAAAGAGTCACAAACATCCACACTTCCACACAAATTTTCGCATTTATAATATTTAAGCGTAATATAAACTAGCAAGAAATTATAAGGTAGACAAGTTTATTAAATTTAAAATTTAATCTCGAAAATTAGTGCTTTTAAAACGTTACTTTAAAAGCCGAAAATTCCTCAATAAAAATCATGAAGGTTACCCTACTAGTATATCTGTAGAATCAGCCTAAATGTGAAAAAACGCCAATTTTGACGCAATCCGAATGCAATTACCAAAACGTGCTAGTCCTCGTGGACTCTACTGCACAGGAATAGGGTGGGGTTTCGAATGCTCCGAAGGTGTCGTGGTGTGTTGAGAACTGAACAAAACGCTAAGTGGGACAGGCGAAAGTGATCTAATGTCTTGCGCTTGCGCTTAGACGGCGACGAGTAGTCATGATAGCAGTATTGTTCAGACGACTAATATTTTGGATATCCGACAACATCACATGATTTGACTTCGAGCTAAGTAGCTTAAGCACTTGTGTTACGGATATCAGAATCAACAGTGGTATTACAAATATATACTTAAATATCATATAGGTATTAAAGCCCAGACATAGAACAAACACAAGTATTCATCAGACGATTGTTTGTCCTAGGTGGGGATCGAACCCACAACTCTTAACGCTTGGGGCGGGATCTCTACAGAATGCACCATCGAGCCAGTCAGTAGCTAGTCGACTAATGAAGTCCTATGTTAGTCTGGGACTAAAAGAATGACAACTTTGTTCTTTGCCTAGCATTTCTTAAAAGGCGACTAATGGTATACTGTTAATTTTGTGATTATTTGGGCGACGAACTAACCTAGCCGAGATTTTGAGCGAGCCAGCCACTTGTCACTACTTTTTCACAATTTTCAATCTAACCCAGCCCATTTTTTGGCTGAATGTGGTTAAAGGGGCTACCAGCCCCTTTGACTTTTCCTACCGCGAGGAACCCTATACAAAGACCTAAGGGTACTTAAGATTAAGAATTCGGTATAAAATTCCAATTAACATTTAATTGACTGGCTCGTTGGTCGCGGGTTCGAATTCCGCTAGGGGCAAATGTTTCGCGTGATGAACATGGACATTTGTAATCGAGTAATGATATTATAATCGTATTTTAGTATGTCTATCCGTTCACCTATTATCCATAGCACTAAGCTTATGCTTGTGCTTTTGTTTGGAACTAGGGAATTGATGTGTCAGTCTGGACAATTAATTTAATAATTTAATAAAATTATTAACTATTTGCTTTTTTATTTGATAACAACTTAAAATAAAGTTAATGTCCTGTACAAAAATGTTACTTCCAAGTTACAACCATATTAACTAATTTTATTAACTTGGTAGGGCGACTATTGGAATTAATAAAACATGTCGAATGTGCAGTTTTAATAGCAAATCTAATTGACGCTAATCCTTTATGGAAGGAAATTGTAAAATGCTATGGAACTGTGGTCCTCAAACTGTGGAACGTCGATACAAGGTTGTAGTTTGTAGCATTATAGATACAAAAATAAAGAATTAAGATTAGATGTAGCCTACAAGATTTCGCAAGACTCCTTCCTTCGAGCGTTACATCCCGTTCCTAGTCAGAATTCAACTGTTTTGTAGATTACCCCGAATTAAACTGAGATACAGACATACATAGCTTAAAAAGTCTTTTGTTAGGAGTACCGTATATAATCATTTATTCGCATTCAGCTATCTGTATATCGATACATGAAACAAAATCTTTTTACCTCTTCATACCTCTTCATGCGATTTATAAATAATAAATAAATAAATATTAGACTACATCACATACATTGATCTGACTCCGAGATAAGTAGCTTAAGCACTTGTATTACGTATATCAGAATCAACAGTGGTATTACAAATATATACTTAAATATTGGATATTAACACCCAGACACAGAACAAACACAAGTATTCATCATACGAATATTTGTACTGGGTGGGGATCGAACCCACAACTCTTGGCGCATGGGGCAGGGTCACTACCGAATGCGCCATCGAGCTTGTCGGATTGATTTGGCACTAAAGTTTATTTAAAGAAAGAGTGCAGAAAGTTTATGTCTTAATAAATAACGGATTAAAATATATATTTGAATATTAATTTGTCCCATGTTGGTCTGAGACTTGAAAAGAATGTGCCAACTGTGTTTCTTGCCTAGCATGTCCGTAAAAGGCGACTAATGGTATATGGGATTTGGGTGTGTGATTGTGTAGGTGACGAGCTTGCCACTTGTCACTACTTTTCACAGCGTTTCATCTAACCCAACCCAGATTTATTTTTAGCTAAATGTAGTTAAAGGGGCGTGCTGCCCCTTTGACTCTGCCTACCCCTTCGGGGATTATGGGCGTGATGTTATGTTTGTATGTAAAAATACATTTATGGTCAAATTTCGACCACTGGGCGACGACTAGAATCTGTTAAGTTAAACCACCACTGGCCTAAAGGAAGTGTTCGCTTAATTGAACAAGTTATTTGCTTGTCAGATACATAAGTACTGCATGCCGGTCTGGCCCCGGCTCAAACCTGTTCCTAGACAAGTTTATGGCTAGGTTCTGTACCTAGTGCTTAAGTACCAATGCGGTTGACCTATTTACTGGTAAAGGTTGTTCAGCAAAAATGTGTGGGATATAGAAATATAATTATATTATATTGTTCATATTTTTATTGACGGACAAACAAAGGAATGACCTCTTTGATTTACCACGCATCATAGGACTTCCAAAAACTCACCTTGTATTTAATCCAGGGATTTGCGGAACTGAAAATGTCAAATCCCGCGGAAATTATCGGATCCCGCTACACCGGGATCCCACAGTACCAGATTATTACCTGGAAATAACCTCGCAAAGTACCTCGTACCGCGTAGACATTCGAACCATTAAAATTGGGTCCTGGTAACTTATTGATATCTTCTTAACGTTTCTCTCATCTGGCTAGTGGTATATGTGCGTACTAGCTGTGCCAGCGGTATCACCTGCGTTTATGGTTAATGTTATATGGCCTATAGCCTTCCTCGATAAACTGGCTATCTAACACTAAAAGATTTTTTCAAATCGGACCAGTAGTTTCTGAGATTAGCGCGTACAAGCAAACAAACAAACGAACTAACAAATTATTGAGCTTATATATAATATTAGAATAGGTTTAGATTATCTGTCTAGTATCTATTGTAATAGTAATAGTATATATTGAATTACATGCCCGGATTTGAATTAACACTGATCGTATGTTAGGCGCGTGTCCTTACCATTAAGCTACCAGCTCAATAAAAATATACATAGTTATATATAAAATTGCAATCATTAGTGTCGCACGACTCATACCACATGTGACACTATTTATCTCACATGAGATCCATCATGAACTAGTTATGCTTTCAATGCCATTACCAGCGGTTAGGTAATGTCTGATGGCGTATGGGCAGTTTTCTAATCGTAATAGACAACCAACTTGCACTTGAGTCTAGACTTAACACAGCGCTAAACAGCACACAATATTGCGCTAAATGTTGACTGAGATACCTAACTTTATTTTAGGCTATGCAAATATTATTTAAAAATATAACATGCTACAAAAACCATTGCAATCTATTGTATTAACTAACTAACTAACTTAACTTCACGTAACTTCCCTGAAAATTTGTTGTATGTACATATGTAGGTATTAACGATTACATAAAAGTAGATTTTTTCAAAATCTTTTTAGTGATTTAGGCTTGTACCTAACATACAAACAAACACACAATTGCATTCATAATATTAGTTAGAATGTTACTGTACGTTTATGCTAATATTGCATAAAAAAAAATATCTTTAAACTTAAAAATCCTTGACCAATAGAAGTCTATTAATGTCAAAGGTCAGTGACTGGAGAAACTGATTGACTTTTAAAATCAGGAAAACAAGTGACATTTTACTTCCTTGTAATAAAAAAAAATTCATATGAAATCTTAATAAGTCATGTTAAATATCAAAGATTTTATTAATGTACTTAAAATTAAACCTAGACCTGTTTTAATTTTTGGCTGAATGTGGTTGAGAAACCACTACTAACAAATAAAACTGGTCTAGGTTAAACTTTCAGAATCAGTCCTCTTGGGCTGGCAGCCTTTGACTCTGCCCCCTTTGGGGATTGCAGGCGTGTTGATATATATGTACGTATGTATTTACCTACTTTTACCATTTACCTACTGAATGAATTAGAATTAGCTCAAAGATAGATTTAAAAATATCTATCACACTTATTAGATAAGAAACATAAGACAGGAACGTTTATCCCTTTATGCTTTGAATAGGGATGATGACTACATTTAAAAACAGTTACAAAAATACTAGACACATATTTTCCGCTTTATCTAATCAATAAAAATTCACAAAGATAAAGAACATCAAAGTTTGGGGCTTGTGACGTCACTTGTTAGTAAAAAATGTACGACTGTGTAACGTCACGCGCAACTTGAATGCATTGCATCTTCATCAATGTTTGTTTGACGAATAAATAAAAAATACGTGTTTAATATTTTTTTTTAAATCTAACTGACGGACTAAACAGAATTTTTTACTCACCTTGCCTATTCATTCTTCGGTCTGTAGAAACGAAGAAACTAGCTTATTGTATATTAGAAAGAGCATTATTGTTACGGAATGGAAATAACGGTATTACGGAGTATGGAAAAGCAATCACTTATGTAACCCTTCATTGATAACATGCTCGTATGTGCATTCTTCCTAAAACTGATACGCGTTTCCTCAACTGAAAGCCGATCCTAAGTTTAGCTCAGCCCGTTAGGTACTAGGCAGTCTAGACCAGTGGAATCCGACCCCAGTTCCGTAAGTCGATAGTAACTGTGAATTATGTAATAGAAAAGTTTATTGCCAAGTGTGTAGACTATTTTCCATACTAATATTATTACATTATATTCAACGACATCACATACATTGATCTGACTCCGAAGCAAGTAGCTTAAGCACTTGTGTTACGGATATCAGAAACAACAGTGGTCTTACAAATATATACTTAAATATTAGATATTAACACCCAGACACAGAACAAACACAAGTATTCATTATACGAATGTTTGTCTTGAGTGGGGATCGAACCCACAACTCTTGGCGTATGGGGCAGGGTCACTAACGAATGCGCCATCGAGCTTGTCAAAGATCAACAAATAATCAATTGTTTGTTTGCATGAGGGTTTTCAAAAATACAAAAACTACCAGATGGCACGAGCGAGTCTCGTGGTCTTATCACTGTCACTATTGGCACTTTGTAGACAGCATGTCAGTTTGTTCTGAAAACTTACCAATGAGGTGACAACACCGTACGTCACAGTTACGCCATCTATCTAATGTTTTAATTCATATCTAATGTTTTAATTCAAAAAACCCCCATTGAATAGATTTCGATACTACTGGACTGATTTAAAAAAATCTTCACCAATGGAATCTACTTATTAGCGAGTAACATAGGCTATATTTTATAGCCGTATTCCCACGGGAACCGGAAATTAGCGGGTGAAACCAAGGCGCTGCTAGTATACTGATAAAGGTGGTAAACATGCATTTGGCTGGCTTAAAGGTAGCATTCCCGTCGCCTATACTTACGACACGGGTTGTCAATCACAGTCGCCGACCCTTTGAAGATTTTACTGCGAATTTACCGGGCCGTGAAAAGCACGGTTTTATGAGTAGACTAGCTTCTGCCCGCGGCTTTGCTCTCGTGGTACATAGATGAAACAAAGCTTATGTGTTAATCTAATGTATAAATTGTACTATTGCAAAGTTTCATTATAATCCATGCAGTACTTTTTGCGTGAAAGAGTAACAAACTTGCACACATCCATCCATCCATACAAACTTTCGCGTTTATAATTTTAGTAAGATATTGCACTAAAAATCAGAAGGAGTTCCTATGGCTACTGTTTTCAACATCCGTCAAACAAAACTTTGCATTAACATACATTATATCTCAGTAAAACGCCCCGAATGAGTTTAAGAGTCAGTTGCAAATTTTGAAACATACAACTCATATGCGAACATTACGAGTTAAATGAATATAATAGATAATGATCGAAACATGTAAGGTCATTTCGCATAATTACGATGCAAGTTCACGTTTCATCATCGCACTGGGTTTTGCCCCATGACCCAAAGCCAAGGCTTCGACGAAAAAAAAAAACAAAAAGCGATGCACTCCCAAAGCGTTTTGCAAGTGTAGCAGAAAAAAAAAGAAATTTACATAACAAACGACATTGAATTGCGGTTTCCACAGCTCAAACTGCCGCAAAAACTGCAGGGTTGTCAGATTGTTACATTAGATACCAATTCTGTGTATTTGAATGTAATCTGTCTCTTTGTGATTTGGCCTTGCATGATAATAGTATGTAACTACCTAAAAATACCTTTGATAGTCCGTTTTATATAACTTCACCGTGAAATGTAATGCTTTTAAACCATTTCAAATTGTAAAAAAGCTAATAATGTTTAATTAAGAGTTAATAAATTAAGTTACATTAAATTAAGGTGTGCGTAATTTTTAGCCTAATATTTTTTTGGTTCCAAACTAATCTTATGTTATTGATATTATGTATTGTGTTAGGGATACTAGACAACGAAAAGAAGTATGAATTCTACTCGTTTAATATCGGTCCTAAGGTCAAAGTACAAAAAAAAAATTTCAGTGTAACCTAATTTGGATTTTATTTGTAAATAGTTTTTAGCCACCAGTGGATAGGTAGCCGTGGTTTATCTAGCGTGTACCTGGAATACCACCAGGTACATTTCAGGTACATATTTGTACCAGTTGCTTGGCGGTGAGGGAAAATGTTGTCAGGAAATCTGCACATTCACACATTCACATAGCTTGAATTTTTTAGAAACGAAGCTATTTACATCATTGTTACATCTTCGTGCAACCATGACCCAATTTGTATGGTTCCCATGCTAAGCATTACGAAAGTGATGACAGTAGATTTAATGTAATAACCGGCTTTGCTCGATCTAGACTTTCATAGTACTCAAAAGGTAGCAACAAACCTACTTACTACTTATGTACTAACTTGCAACTATTTGAAGGTCTCTTAAAAGAAGTTTTATAATTGAATTTTACAACTGTTTAGTTAATTACTTAAATTCAATCATAAAACTGAAACTAAACTAAACTTCACGCCACTTCCCTAGCGGGATAGACTGGGAGATTCGAACGCCACTTGGTTCTTCAACATTCATGATCCTTTTCATAAGCTCTACGGTAGTTAAATCAATCATATTTACACAAATTAAATTATTACATGAAGAGAAATTTCAGCACTACCACAGTATCCCAAATTGTTTTGCCAAAATACCTATCAATCCACAACATGCAATTTGCCATTAATACCTGCTATTAGTGAAGCACTTCCGATGCGAGTAATCGATTACACGTAAGTGATCGGTCGGTATTCGGTCCGCAACGATTTGGTGCAATTACCCCGCCCCTCGTACTTGGACGGTTAGCAAATGTTTTAGGCTTATTTGGGTAAAAGATTAAATTGGAACACGATAGGCTTCACGACACTGGAAATCTTTTAATTATTTATCTAATAATAATCTTTTAATAGGAAAATCAAAATATTTATACGAGTATATGAATCTTACTGCTTCATTGATGCATTTATTTATGATTCGCTTTGAAAACATAAAAATAAGATTTTAGTATTTAAAGTTTTAGTGGTGAACTAAGTACTTATCAGATTCTTACTTTAAAAAACATATTATATAACTAGTTCTTGCTTGTGACTTTGTTTGTTTTGTTATCCTTTTTCCTGGATAAAAAGTAGCCTATGTTATTTCTACAGTGCCAACTTTAAGGGCGGACTAGTTTAAGCATGAAAACGAAACAGACAGACAGAGTTACTTTCGCATATATAATGTTAGTATGGATATTTTCTTGGAAAACCAATACTTCCTTCTAAAAACACTAATCAAATATAAACTTGTGCCTGTCAGTTCCAATTGAAATTGAAAAACAAACCGCTAAATTCTCTTCACTTTTTGCTGACGCCTTTCAATCCACTCACGCGCCGGTCAAGACATTGATTGGCATTAGTAAGGAAGGTGTCCGTCCGGTGGCAAGAAATCGCCCGTGAAAATTGTCTGCATAGCTTCCACCGCCGGCGGAAATGAAAGCTCTACTGGGAACTAGCGTTAAGCTGAGCTTTAAAAGGAGTATTGGAAATTAGAAAGGGATAGATAGATGTCGGTGAGATTGGATCTCAAAATTATCTGGAACTTAGAATTGGTATGTTGCTGTAATGGATTTTTGCGGAAAAAAATTACTTGTAGTCTCTCTGCCTACCCCGCTAGGGAAGTGGCGTGAAGTTTAGTTAGTTAGTTAGTCAGTAAAATGTGTCTTTGTGAGAGCTGCAGCCTATGGATATAATGATTAAGGCAACAAATTTAAGCTCAAACTACTAAAAAGTACAAATAATTAAGCATTGAAGTAGATTATAGCTAGAAAATCAGTAAAGTTCGAGTATATGTGGATAATTAGTTTGATCTCTTTCCCAGGGTTCCTGGGGTTAGCCAAGAACAAATGGTCAATGCTGCGATGTAATAAGCAAATGTTTTCACTAAGATCATGGCTGTCTTTGACATAACATTACGAAAAAGCCTAATAATAAATAATAAAATAATAAATTCTCCAGACTAACACACCAATTTCCTAATTTACGAAGCAAAAGTGCAAAGCACGAGTTTTTTTATATATGGTTTTATATATGAGTCATATAATATATAAAACAACTCTCGCTTTGATATGACACATACAATTTTGTCTCCGTGATATTGCATCACAATATGCCCCAGTATCTTCAATAAGCGACTGCATTCCTCAATGCGTTTGAACACTCATGATTATCCGGAACCAATTCTAAATCAGGGTTCTGTAGATAATGTGATAAAGTTGTATTTTTTGCTCAATAGTGCATATGGAATATATTGATGCATTTAGCTTTGCATTAAGTCGAAAGTCGATATCTAAAGTTGCTTTATAATCTATAATTGAGTAGAAAATTTGCAGAAATTTCGCTCAGAGAAACAGCTATAATTTATGTTTTATGTATTCTTCAAATAGCTTCCCGTAATTTTTTCGATTTTGAAATTTCTCCCCAATTTATTAGTACGCGCTTGTCTTCTTATCTTAACATCACGCCCGTGATCCCCGAAGGGGTAGGCAGAGTCAAAGGGGCAGCAGTCCCCTTTAACCACATTCAGCCAAATAAAACGGGGCTGGGTTAGATGGAAAATTGTGTTAAAGTAGTGACAAGTGGCTAGCTTGTCGCCTACACAATCACAAACCAAAAACCCGATATACCATTAGTCGCCTTTTACGACATGCTAGGCGAGAAACACAGTTGGCAAATTCTTTTATAGTCCCAGACCAACACGGGACTTAATAAATATACTAAATTATGTCAAATGATTGGTGATGTCACCTACCCTACTACCTCGAATTCGCTAGAAAAGATTTCGTAACAAACTTCACAATCTTCCTTCAAGAACACATAACAAATTTAACACGACACATGCAAAGGTAAACAAAAGAAAACAGCTGTGCAATTTATTGACATGCCCTTAAATTGGACCTTGGTGTTTAATATCGTCTATAAAGCGTGTCATTCTTTTGAAATCATTTCGACAATGCAGTCTTTCAGGCAATAAAGACGGCATTGTTCTCATCACGACTCGATCTTGACAGTATTTTGTGATGCACGGACAGACGTGATTTCGTGATGAGACGTCACGCGCAAATGTCTTTATGCATGTCCCTTTCAAAACAGTTGTATAACTGGGACATTCATAACTCTTTAGTGATGTCTGACTACCTCGTTGGTCGATAGCAAACGCCCCGTAAAGACCAAAAAATCTGCAGTTCGAATTCGGGGTCAAGCCAAAATTTGTGAAAATATTACTTAGTACTAGCTCGGAGTCTGGATGTTAGCTGTTTCTCATCCTCGTGCTTCGGTGAGCACGTTAAGTCTTTGGTCCTGCGTCTGACCTCTTTGTGGTTATGTTGGTTTGCTATGAGAGCGAAGGAATAGAGTGGACCTGCGTTTGCTTGTAATTAATCTTCGTAATTAGTTCAAGATGATACAATTAAATATTGCACTCATGCTAACTAATGTAAATTTTTGTTACAGGTAAACAATGATGATTGAGATTACTGAAGAGATTTTTGTTAATGAATGAGTAAGATGTAAGTAATTTAACGAACATTTAAAGAACTTACTTTAAAATAACGTAGGTAGATTGGTAGTTATTTAATATAATTCAAATTCTCTTGATTCTGCGGAGAGCCTGCGCGAACACTTTAAAAAGTGAGTTAAGGCATGCGTTGTAAGGAGCTGACTTAAACGGAGCGCAGTGTTATTTTATTTAATATACCCTTAAATACAGCGCAATACACAACAAACAGACCCACCGACCTATGTCGGCAAACTTTTGTCGGCGGGCTAGTTAGCGGCATCACTCATTGCAGCTAGAGTGTCGCCAGGCAACTGAACGCAAGCCGGCAACATGCCGCTAAAATGTCGGGCGGGCGTATGTTGAATAAGAATAAGAATAAGAATACTATATAGAATAAGAAATAGATACTTGGTCTATATCACTTATCAAGTAAATACATATAGAAAATAAAAAAAAAAACAAACAATTAGTAATATAGGACCAAAATGGCGCCCACTCAGCATGTGTCGAGGTGACGATAAATCACCAAGACGCTGGTTTTCAGTCAGACCAGGCGACGAGGGGGCGTCAGCGGTGACGCCGTTGCCGACATTATTATTTTCATATAGGCCGCCGGGTTGTCTCGGCGGTTCGGCGGCTTTGATATGTATTCCTTCCTTGCTTCAGGTTGACTACCACTGATGAGCATCCTTGGCACCTTTTGAATGAGTGATTCTTGTGATCCATCAGTACCTACCGACAATCCCACAGCTTGCAATGTCGTAAACAAATGTTACGCGTCTAATCCGCTTGCGTGTTGCATCGCCATAAGGAATCCGGGGCGCCCCAAATATTCTCACGTTTTGACTCCACGCTGGAGCTAATTTAGGTTTGGTAATTACGAAACTGATGGTAACGAGCTATGTACGGGTTTTATGTATATCATTGTACAAGCGACGAGCAAACCATTAGTTTCTATTTTTGCGTTCAGCCATCTATCCACACACACTCACCACTTTTTATTTAATTTAATTTTTAGCTAAAATTGGTTAAAAAAGCTTGCTACCCCTTCAGGGGTTGCGGGCACAGTGTGTACAGATAGCGCGCGAGATAAATGCAGTCGGGGCCTTAGACGAGACATACCTGAGCTCTGCATTCAACTCGCGCGCTATCTGTATGTATGTCTATATGTACATTAGAACCCATAAAGCACCACATTTGCCCTTCTCAGTTCGTGAAAAAACCTTGCACACGGCTAGTTTCACTACTTTCCATTTATAATTATATGTTACTCATTGTATATATCAGTGTGTTGGTTTTGGGGTACCGCATCTCAATTGCAACATTAGAATATACCATCTGTCTCGTATTGGTCTGGGACTTAAAAATAATGTGCCAATGTTCTTTGCCTAGCATGTCGTAAAAGGCGACTAATGGTATATCGGGTTTTGGGTGTGTGATTGAGTAGGCGACGAGCTAGCCACTTGTCACTACTTTTTAACATTTTTTTATCCAACCCAGTTCAGTTTTTATTTTTTGGCTGAATGTGGTCAAGGGGACTTGCCCCTTTGATTTTGCCTACCCCTTCGGGGATTGTCGGCGTGATAGTATTTATTTAGTTTTAGTTGGCTCATTAGATTTGGTGGACATAAAACGGATGAATTTGAAGAAGTTAGAAGAAACTGGTTTTCGACTCTCTTTAGTTCAAATTAGTCGGCAGCTGGTGCCCTCAGTGATAATGGTGATGTGTTTTGGACTTCTATCCCTATTGCTGGACTAAGCGATGTGCGAAAAGTAAAGGATAGAGAGAAGACACTAGCTTCCACATAGAGGGTTTTCAGCCTTCTGGCTCCTCTATTTTGTAAACCAGCACATCAAATCACTAGTTTCAAACTACGCATGCGTATTCTCTTAACATTTATTAATTAATGTGTACATCAGAATAACATTTGTAACTCTGATAACGTTTCAAACCACGGTATCGCAGGCTAGATGTGCTCACACATCTAGTCTTTCTTACCATACATTTCAATGTAGCAATATGCCACACTTTCAAAAATAGTACGGAACGCTCACCGTACGAGTACCATTCGCACTTTCTAACGGCGGTTTTTCATATTTTCGTTAGTATATTAGACACGGTCCGCGCCTCTTCGGCGTCAATTAAAATAAATGATATAAGGAAAGGAACTGCAGTGTTTTATATCGCTTCGTGATCGCTATCTTTAATTAAACCGTGTTTGTATGGTGGTGTGGTAATGATTAGAATGTGCGGATTTAGTTGTTTGTACATTTTCACACCTTACGTTGTTAATTTCATAATAGTGTATGCGCCAAGTTAGAGGCAACTTTTCGCCTTTTGTTTTAAACCTTATATGGATAGATAGATAACTAACTAAGTAAACTTTACGCCACTTCATAGATAGATGTTTATGAGAAACAAAAGTAACTTGGGTTTTACAAACAAATCAGCATAATTTAGATCATTTTAGTGTCAGATAATGGTCGTTTGTATTTATTTTGTAATTTATTATAGTTTGTATAATGTGTGGATTTTTTTGTAAGTAATGTAATTTTTGACACTTATAATTTAGATTTTTCATAATAATCTATTGTTGAAAATAAATAGTGATAAAATAATAACAAGTTTGGAATAAAGATATATCTGTTTATATTTCATGGATTTATCATATATTTCATCTTCCTAGCGTTATGTCCCGTACTTAGACGGGGCCCGCTTAGACCATGATCCAGGATTTAGCGAGTCTGGGAATTACATTGAAGCGACTGCCGATCTGACCTTCGTAACCCTAAGATAGGAGAACCAGACAATTTTTGGATCATGGTTACAAATCCAAAGTTGTTTGAATTTGCAGGTTTCATCACGATGTTTTCCTTCACCGTCGAGCTAGTGGTATAAATACGTATATAGACTTGAAAAATCCAGAGGTACGTGCCCGGGTTTGAACCCGCACTCCTCAGTTAAGAGGCGCGTGTCCTTACCATTGAGCTACCACCGCTATAAGTTTGTAATAGAGATATATATCTGTCTTTATTCATATTGACTTAATAATATCTATACTTATAATAAATCTGTAGAGAGGTCAATTCTGTACATAAAATATATTTTCAAAATAACTATCAGGGGGTGATTAGTGATCGATACTGAGGCCAAAAATGCTATCAGTAAAATTTTTGTCTGTCTGTCTGTCTGTATGTTCCTTATAGAAACAAAAACTACTCGACGGATTTTGACGAAACTTGGTACAATTATTCTTCATACTCCTGGGCAGGTTATAGTATACTTTTCATCACGCTACAATTAATAGGAGCAGAGTAGTGAAGGGAAATGTTGGGAAAACGGGAGAAGTTACTCCATTTTTTAAGCTTCCGTCGCGTGTTCAGCCTTAATGGTTAAAGTTACATAGAAATCATGTATGACGGAAATAGTCTATATAATATTAACCATAAACGCGGGTGACACCGCTGGCACAGCTAGTAAGTAATAATATTATAAAGCTGAAAAGTTTGTTTGTTTGCTTAAACGCGCTAATCTCAGGAACTACTGGTCCGATTTGAAAAATGATTTCAGTGTCAGATAGCCCATTTATCAAGGAAGGCTATAGGCTATATAACATTAACCATAACCGCAGGTGAAACCGAGCACAGCTAGTACCTGATTTAAGGAAGAATGCATTTTGAGAGCTCATAAAAAGCATATCTTTGTACTGGCCAAGTGGCTAGATATGCTCCATTGTTTATACAAAAATGCATGTTCAAATGCATTTGTAGACTCGTATGCCTGAATGAATATTGTGTTGTTATTTTCCATCTAACCCAGCCCAGTATTGTTTTTGGCTGTAGGTGGTTAAAGGGCCCTACTGCCTACCCCTTCGGAGATTATGGGCGTGTTATGTATGTATGTATTATGTTCTCTATAGAGCACTGACGGCGGCCTGGCATCGCTTTGTGTAATGAAATTATAATGCGTTTT
Organism: Glyphodes perspectalis; assembly: GCA_951394215.1. Taxonomy (NCBI): domain Eukaryota; kingdom Metazoa; phylum Arthropoda; class Insecta; order Lepidoptera; family Crambidae; genus Glyphodes; species Glyphodes perspectalis. The sequence goes on from OX596220.1 coordinate 2,098,085, forward strand.
TGATTAACGTCAAATATGTGCATTCCCTTGGCTCACGTAATGGGTCGTGAACTGTTACACCTAATGAACTGACTCCATTACGTTAAGTAGGATAAGCGACTTACAATGTATAAGTTATTATGGAATTTTCGAGTAGTAATTAAATTAAAATAAATAAATAAATATCCGATTACATCACATACATTGATCTGACTCCGAGGTAAGTAGCTTAAGCACTTGTGTTACATCAGAAACAACAGTGGTATTACAAATATATACTTAAATATTGGAGATTAACCACCAGACACAGAACAAACACAAGTATTTATCATACGAATGTTTGTCCTGGGTGGGAATCGAACCCACAACTCTTAGCGCATGGGGCAGGGTCACTACCGAATGCGCCATCGAGCCAGTGATAAATAGAACAAGGTTTCCATGAATGAACTGTTTTCGTTTATACATACCTTAAGGGCCACAATCCCTGAAAGGATAAGCATAGTCCAAGGAGCAATAACGCTCTTTAAACTAAAGTTAGCCAAAAAGTAAAGCTAGATACATAACACCACGCCCATAATCCCCGAAGGGGTAGGCAGAGTCAAAGGGGAAGCAGGCCCCTTTAACCACATTCAGCCAAAAACAAAAATGGACTGGGTCAGATAGAAAATTGTGAAATTGTAGTGACAAGTGGCTAGCTCGTCGCCTACACAATCACAAACCCAAAACCCGATATACCATCAGTCGCCTTTTACGGCTAGGCAAGAACCACAGTTGGTATAACCGCGAATGGGACTGGTGTGGAATGAGCGAAGGTTGATAGATATCTTGAAGATGACTGATAGACGACTGATTTATTTAACGTTGTATTACAGTTTATATATCACTCAATCTGTTAGTAAATGCTTGATCATGTTATATCTCGTACGTGCGATACGTGCTATATTTTACTACGTGCGGCAATGCGGCACAGTTGGCATATTCTTTTTAAGTCCCAGACCAACATGGGACATAATAGTGTAGACAAAATAAATAATATTAAAGAAATAAGAAAGAAAGAAGAAACATTTATTGTGCAAATAAATAACACGGAACCCGAGTGGAACACGCAGCTAGTTAAATTAGTGTTTCCGTATTTTTTTTCCATAGTTTTTGTGCAGTTAGATTTTTGGTGTTTTTGTATTTTGCTCAAATTTTCTTGCTAGTATCTCTGGCGAAGTGTCGTAATTGAAGCGATTGCATCAGATGTTGCATGCAAAGCGTCTAGCCTAGAACTGTGCTGAAGTAAGTCTGCCTGTCTGTTACATTTCCACACTTAAGTACTGATCTTTTTGATACAAGATCATGTAGATTTTCTTTTAATTAAAGTCTGCTCTGTTTCGATGTCCCATGTTGGTCTGGGACTTTAAAAGAATGTGCCAACTATGTTCCTTGCCTAGCATGTCGTTAATGGCGACTACCGCTGTATCGGGTATGGGATTTATGTTCGTGTAAGAGATGAGTTAGCCAATTGTCAGAACTTTATTTAAATTTTCCATCTAACCCAACTCTACTTTGATGTTAGCAAAAGTTTAGAGGATCCTGCGGTGGTTGGTCTCTGCCTACCCCTTCGGGGATTCCGGCGTGATAGTTTTCACAATGTTTTCTAATACCAAATTATTTTATAATACGTAAATCTAATATTAAATTCCAATAAATTTTTAATTAATAATTAAGATGTTAGGTATTGCATTCTTGTATATAGGGATGTTGACTGGCTAGTCAATTGAGATACTTTTTACGAGCTGTCAAAACGAAATCACTTCATAGATTTTTAATGGGTTTGTCAACGTGTGACGTCACTAGTTTGTACAGTCTGACTGACTTAATATTAAGCAGTTTTTGTAAAATTAAAAATTTTAGACTCAATATAATTCAAAATCAATAAGGCTAAACAGCATACTACGATACTTTCTTTTTCAGAATTGATATTTCAAAATTAAATATAAATGGTGTCAACATCCCATTTATGGCTTAGATGTACTATCCTTCTAAAGGTATCGTATAACCTGCCTCCACAGGACAGGCATTGCCTAGTCATCAGTCTCATCAGTGATGTAATTTTTTTCTGGCAATAAATATATATATATTTTTTTTTTCATATAAGTAATCATTGTATTGTTATTCTTTGAATACGCGTTTACTATTGTACAGTCAGCATATAACTAAACATATGTTGTTCTTACGTCCTAAGGCATAAAGTTTAAATTCAGCTACTGTAAAACTCTGTTGCGTTTTTGTTGCTCATGTATAATTACACAATTGTCACCTCGTAAGAAGAATGTCGACAAATGTGCGAAGTGTTCGCAACGAAACGGTTGCTGTGATGCTGCGTGACGTAACGATATGCGCAATGATTAACTAAACGTGATAATGCAGGTTAATGTTGCGTTTTTACCGGCCGCTTTTATTCGACTACGAAGAAAGAATGGGTTATGATTTTGATTATTTTTATGTGTAGTCGATAATTTATATTATCATTAAATAAATTCTTCAGACTGACACACCAATTCCCTAGTCCCAAACTAAGCTTATAAGCTTGTGCTATGGATACTAGGTGAACTTAAATACGTTTATAAACATCCATGACTCGAGTACAAATATCCATGTTCATCACACGAAATATTTTGCCCCTAGCGGGATTCGAACCCACGACCCTTGGTTTCATGGCCAGGGTCTCTGACCACTCGACCAACGGGCCAGTCAAATATATTATGAATATGAATATTATGAATAACTAATTTCACGCCACTTGCCTAGCGTGTTAGGCAGAGAGAACCGATGAATCTTTAATAATAGGTATATAATTCTGAAGAGTTTGTTTGTGTGCTTAATCACAGAAACTACTGGTCTGAATTATTAATAATTATTTTTGTGTTGTACCTATATTTCATTTATCGAGGAAGGCTATAGGCTATATAACGTTAACCATAACGCGGCTGAAACCGCGGGCACTGCTAGCGTGAGTATATTCGTTATTCTTTAATGCATTAACTAATCAACCGATTATCACGACATTATTTTGACAAGCTCGACGGCGCATGCGGTAGTGACCCTGCCCCATGCGCCAAGAGTTGTGGGTTCGATCCCCACCCAGGACAAACATTCGTGTGATGAATACTTGTGTTTGTTCTGAGTCTGGGTGTTAATATCCAATATTTAAGTATATATTTGTAATACCACTGTTGATTCTGATATCCGTAACACAAGTGGTCAAGCTACTTACCTCGGAGTCAGATCAATGTATGTGATGTCGTCGGATATTTATTTATTTATTATTATTATTATCACGAATTTTGGATACAGGGAGTTAGGGATATAGAAAAACTTCTTCTATGCTACATAAATTAAATAAATATCAAACACATCACATACATTAATCTAATTTCCATTATCTTATATAGATTCTAGAAGTAAGAATCTTTCGTTGGGGAGAAGGAAAATATATGTATTTTCGGATGATAGCAAATCTACAGCAACGTGGGCGAAACTGAGAGGCGAAGCTAGTTTTACTCCTGTAATCAAGAGCAAAATGTCATAAAACATCATCCTCTACATTATAGACTTAAAGATCTAATTTAATGTGCACATAATGACGTTGAACCACCCACATATGCATCTGAGAACTGTTAAATGCATCTCGTGTCGAAATGACGAAGCCCAAAAACTTTCGCAAAGCAAAGACCGCTTTTATAACGACAAAGTGGTTTGATGTCGTAACGTTCAAGGACAACTCTGTAAAGTCTGGCGTCCACTAGGCTCGCCGAGCCGAGTCGAATCGACTCGCAAAAATTCCCCTTCTATACATTTAATATGAAACTCCGTCCACTGAAGAAGAGCCGCGACGGGCCAATCGAATCGACCGGCCGCATTTGTCGTCAGGCGAATTTCTGCGCCGCGCATAGTGTATCCAGTGTTTGTGCACTCGTCGCTTTCTTTTTCTTTCGCACTCTTCTTCTTCAAAAAGAATTTAGATCAAGAACATTCGTCTGAACTATCCATCATCCACAAGCACGACAGAACCTTGCGACTGATTTCAACTCGCTTCGAGTCCTCTGCGATGAACGCACACGGAACAAATGCGTCGATTCGACGCGATTATCCTGTAGTCGACGCCAGCCTTAACGAGTCGTTTCGACTATCGTTACTTATATTTATAAACAAGTGCATAAATACTACACTGAACAACTAAACTACATAAGACCTTTTTATTAAAATGGTAAGTACACCGCGGTTTTACCCCCGTAGTTCCAGGGTCCGTAGAAATATAGGCTATGTTACTCGCTGATAAAATAGCTTTCTAATGGCGAAAGAATTTTCCAAATTGGTCCAGTAGTTGCCTAATATACAAAAAAACAATCAAATCTTTCCTCTTTATAAATTAGTGTACATTGTGTATATGTAGATGTAGATTAAGTCAATCAGGAATTAATGAAATGAAGAACCCACACTTATGACATAAAATTCAATGTTTTCTATGTATTTTTTAAATAGTTATATGTTTACCACTTTCATCTAATTACTCAGAAGCTTTTGCGAAAGAAAAGATAATTTCTATAAGAAAAGGTTTTATTAATTTAGTTTGAGAACTGCACTTGGATTGGCTTACAACATTTAACGTATCGAAAGCAAGATGCTGATTGGTCGAAGATTGTTTTATTCCAATTGGACATCAGTTGACTATTGGTCAGTGCCAAAACAACAAAACGTTTCGAAGTTTTATCGCCCATATTTCTATTCTATAGTTAAGTTCGTTGTGAATGGACAGGCGGACAGTTGATATGAATGGTGAATGTTCTAATGGTCTAAAATGCGATCAATCATTGTCATCAGCACAAAGCACTTTTACTGCATTCCTGGTGATTTATGAAATTGCCGCTATCCGGCCAACTGTACTAGCTGACTGTACCGGTGTCACCGATGACGAGTATAGGTAAGAGTTATAATACATGTGAGGTTGTTGATAAAGTCGGTCTGGAAATAACAATGTGCCTTTCCAAGTCAAAGTCAAAAGTTTCTGTATTTATATAGGTTTCAAAGAAACATGGTTCGGACATGTGGAAAGAATGGATGACGAAAGATTAACTTAAACAATGCGAAAGTGGAAGGATGTAGGAGCCGCGGAAGGCCTAGGCTCACCTACCACGACCAGATTGGTCGTGTATTAACAGAAGGTGATGTTAGGAGTCATAAAAACCGTAGAGCTTGTTTGAAGGATCATGAATGTTGAAGAGGCGAGTGAGGAATGTAAGGATCGTGCCATATGGCGTTCGGTACTCTCTGCCTGCCCCGCTAGGGAAGTAGCGTGAAGTTGAGTTAGTTCGTTTCAAAGAAACACTTATAAATCGTCAAATACAGATTTTACCATCTACCACCTATTTACCAAGCATTTCGTAAAAGGCGGATAATGGTGTATTGATCGTTGAGAGTCAGATTACGTGAGCGACGAGCTAGCCGCCTGTCACAATTTCTTTACAATTTTCCAGTTAACCCAGCTCAATTTCATTTTCGGCTACAAATGGTTTACGGACATTTATTGTGTCTTGGATTCTGCCTACCCCTTCGGGCATTGCGGGCGTGATGACAATCAAAATATTCCTTTTTAAATTGCTTCCAACCAGTCGTTGAATAATCCGAATTTTAATTTTTTTAAATAATAATAAGTTAATACATTAGCCAGACTGACACACTAATTCCCTAGTCCCAAACTAAGCTTGTGCTTGTGCTATGGATACTATATAGGTGAACGGATAGATACATACTCAAATATATTTAAAAACATCCATGAATGAAGTTCAAATGTTCATCACACGAAACATTTTCCCCTAGCAAGATTCGAACCCGCAACCTTAGGTGTCGTGGCCAGGGTTTCTGACCATTCGACCAATGGGCCAGTCAAAAAATTATCTATACATAGTTCCAATCCATTTCTATTAATACCACTTCAAAGAAAGCACTCCACTACTTCAGTAAACAGATATTGCTCGGCTATTCAAATACATTAGCGTATTACTTCAAACATAATGGCGTTGTGTAAATTGATATTTGTTAACTGCACTTTTGCTGAAACAGTTTTCAGCGCAAATGGTTTGTTAACAAAAGAAAAGATACATTTGTGAAAATAGTTCAACTGTTTAACATAGCTGTGTTTCAGCTGTTGTTTTGCAAGTGTACATTTAACATACAGCTAGTAATCGTACTCTTTAGCGTTATGTTCCGTTACATAGTGGTGTCCGCTTATGGTCAAATTCGGAATTTTGCTATTATTGTTATTAATTGACATCTGACCTTCGCAACCCTTGGATAGGAGAACTAAACGAAATTACATCATGGTTCCTAATCCATAGTTATTTGCATGTATAAACTTCTTATTGTTGCTTTCCTTCACCGACGAGCTAAATGTATTGATCGGCACATACAATTGAAAGGTGCCTTAGTACATGCCCGGATTTGAATGAAAACTATTCGCGTCTGAGACACGTTTCCTAACCATTGAGCTATAAATTTTTGTACTCCATTTTATGTTGGTCAAATATGGTAATCATTTGCTCATTTTGATATTGTCATTGATTCGTATCAACGGTAGCTCAGTGCCCTTTAATATAAAAAAATAATTCACGCGATCAAGGATATAAAAACTCCACAAAATAAAGAAAGAAAGCATAATCTAACTATCAGCTAGAAATCTCAGAAACTAGGACAACCTTGACGATAATACGACAATTAACATCGTTACACGTAATTCCATGAAATAATCACAAGGAACTATGTCTCTTGACATGAGAAACAATTTAAGTACTGTTTAACAACAACTACATGAGTTAATGACTCTGTTACTGCAGGCTATTTGTTGATGTCGTGAGCTAATTGAGCTAGTTAATTACTGAGCTTGGGCAAATGACCTGACGTGGGTGAGTGAGCTCAGGCTTGGAGAGCAGTGAGGTAAATCTGGTTGCTTTGTAGGCTTATAATGATACTAGCTGACACGATATTTATTGATCTTTCAATGTATAAAAACGTCTTTGTAAAACAGAACACATATGTTTTTTGTATATAAAAATACTAGCTGTGCCCGCGGTTTTATCCGTATTTATGGTTAACGTTATATAACTGATTTCTCGATAAATGAGCTATGTAACACTGAAAGATTTTTTCAAATCGGACCAGTAGTTCCTGAGATTATATATTATTAGATTATATTATTAGCGCGTCCAAGCAAGCAAACAAACAAACAACTTCTTTAGTTGTATAATATTAGTTAAGTTAAGATATTAGCTTAAATAATATTTGAACTTTAATATGTAAATGAATAACTAAGTATTTGGCATTTTTGTGTTAAAGTTGTGAGTGGCCAGATTGTCCCCTAAATAATTACAAGCGCAACACTTAATACGCAATTAGTCGCCTTTTACGACAAGCTAGACAAGGAATGTGACAACGGAAGTATTATTTTAGATAACTGTCTTATCTCGATGGCGCATTCGGTAGTGACCCTGCCCCATACGCCAAGAGTTGTGGATTCGATCCCCAACCAGGACAAACATTCGTGTGACAAATACTTGTGTTTGTTTTATGCCTGGGTGTTAATCAATATTTAAGTATATATTTGTAATACCACTGTTTCTGGTATCCGTAACACAAGTGCTTAAGCTATTACCTCGGAGTCAGATCAATGTATGTGATGTAGTCTGATATTTATTTATATATTACTACAGAATCATCGTTAGAGCTATACAACTTTGCACAACCGCATTCTCGATTCCTTCAAGCCATTTCTACAGATATCATCTCATTTCCTACTAGCATAAGTATCTAAATGCATTGCTCATCTCATTTCATCATGCACAAATGCTCATTGTCTTAGTAGCAAGCATTTCCGCGGCGTTTTTTGAAATCGTCATTGAGTAACTGAATAAGGAGGTTAACTTACTCTTGTTCGGGGAAAACAAGAAAATGATGGGAAAATACGGGCCATAATGCAATGATTGAGTGCCGTGCAGGTGGGATATTGCAAGCTTTGCATAATAGTGCATTAGTTTCGTATGTAATGCATGTCATCGATGCATTGAGTGGTAAAAACTGTTGTTTCGTTGTAAGCGGGTTTTTTTGATTATCTTTCGTTAGCGGGTGTGCAATTGGAAAATTAATTGTGGAAACTGTTTGCACACTTCGCTCACAGACAGTTATTGAAACACATAGTGTAATATGTATGTACACAAGGGCGTACGAAGCTTGTGATCCGTATGGGGGGGGGGGGGGGGGCAATATGGTATTCAATTATTACATACATTTTTCATTAATGTCCATTAACCTAGAAGGCTGCATCTTAGTTCGTTAACGAGGTAAACGACCTTCCGTGAGGCAATACCTCAAGCGCTTTTCAACCTTAGCTATAGCTTAGTATGAAAAATAATACGTGACTCAGTCACTGTTGACTGGGCATTTCAATATACCAAAGCCGTTGGTCCTGAGCTTGGCCTCTCTCCGGTCATGTCGAATTGCCGTCTCACCGGACTATGAGGGTGAAGGAACAGAGGCTGCACCAGTGTTTGCGCACACACTTGTGCACTATAATATTTCCTGCGCAGTTGGCTAATCCTCGTTGAGATTGGCCGCCGTAACCGATATCGGTTAGGAGGACATTATTGGATTTGTGATTGTATAGACAAGCTTACTACTTGCCTCTACTTGAATTTTTCCACTTGCTAATCGGTTGATGTAACTTAAAGAAGCACCCGGATCACTTAGGGTCTCTGCTCGTCAAAAAGCTTTGAGCTTTATTGAGGCGTGTTGCGCGCGCGCACGCCGCAACGTTTCGGCGTGTTGAAACAATACAATGGCTCGTTTTTGCGGAAGCGTTGCTCAAGCGCACTCTTGTTAGGGCTGCCGTGACAGCACGCACAGACGTAACTAGGGTTGTACTTCACATAATTCCACATCTTACTTCTTGCTAATATTATAAACCCGAAAGTTTGCATGTATGAATTGATGGATGGATGTTTGTTACTCTTTCACGCAAAAAGTACTGCATGAATTTTAATGAAACTTCACAATAGTATAGCTTATACATTAGAATAACACATAAGCTATGTTTCATCGATTCACCACGCGAACAACGCCGCGGGCAGAAGCTAGTAAAAAATAAGCTAGCTAACAATGACAGTACTTGATTAGAAGAAACAGACCTGCAATCGACAGCCCTGACCAAGCGACCTTTGCGCGGTGGCCCAAGACATAAGCTGGTTATATAACATCTTAATTACCAGGTTCCTCGTTTACCAGCTAATGGGCAGATTCAGAATGGACCGTGTCGAGAGGTTAGCAAGATGAACGAGCTGCGATTGTTGGCGATATTCTAGGTCACAATGTCAAAAGCGCTGTGAAACATGCAATATACAGCTCATGTTTTGACTTTTTCGTAATAGGTATGGTTGGAAGAAGGTTGGAAGTTTCGTCAAGTGAACATATTATTTTATGATATTGGATGTTATGTCGTGTGCATAATGTTTGATGGCATTAATGTGGATTGCTTGCTGTTAATTTAAAACGATTGCTTAATGTCTCGCTGTTTTAATTAAATGTGTGTTACTGCAATGTTGCTAGGAGAGCAGTGGTACTTCGAAGTAATGTGGTCGAAAAATCGATAGTTTTGAAATCGATAGATGAAGGCTAAAATCATCTATACGATCGATAGGACAATTGATAGTATCGATGTCTCTGTTATTGCAATACTATCGGTTAACAGCATTACTATTGATAGTATAGATAGTTTCGATCGCTGCCAACCAATGAACTATCGATAGTATTGCTGTTTACCGAGTTTTGCAGTGTCGATAGACTATCGATTGTCTATAACTCTTGATAGCTAATCGAATTGGCCCATCGAGTGGCAACACTACTTCGGTAGGATAAGAGGAGGCTCGTATGCGAGGGGTGTCGGTTCATACTGGGCACGTACTTCGAGATTTTGATTAAATACACATTTACACCACTAGCTCGGCGATGAAGAAATTATGTTTTTTTTTGCATGTACTTGCAATAAATATGTACATAAAATTATGATACAATTATTCCATAACTAATATTAGGGGTTATGAAGACCAGGTGACAATCAATGTGAAAAACCAGGCTTGCTTTTGATTTACCTAGGATCATGGTCCAATCGGACCCCGACTAGCTACTGGATATAATAACACTAGAAATAAAATAAATATGTAAATAAATCCTCCAGACTAACACACCAATTCCCTAGTTACAAACTAAGCGTATATAAGCTTGTGCTATGGATACTAGGTGAACGGGTAGACATACTTATATACGTTTAAAAACATCCATGACTCAAGTACAAATGTCCATGTTCATTACACGAAACATTTCCTAGCGGGATTCGAACCCGCGACCTGTCTCTGACCAACGGGCCAGCAAGAAAGACGATGACATCACAATGATAGGTACTTTAAGAAAGATGACATTTAACGAACTGATATGTCGCTTAGTCAAGGTTTTTAAGGAAAGGTGATGTTAAGAATATGAATTTTCAGTTGAAAATTCATATTCTTATCTAAATCTTGTGTTTTTATTTAAATCTGACTCGGGTCGGGTAGTCGATGCAGCGTACCATCGATATGGTGTTCTATCGATACAACGTATTATCGATATGGTATACTGTCGATGCAGCGTTCTATCGATGTGGTGAACTGTCGATGTAACCTACCGTCGATATAGCGTACTATCGATTTGTTGTGCTGTCGATGTAGCGTACCATCGATTTGGGGTGCTGTCGATACATTAACCCGTCGATGGAACGTTTTCGATACAGCGACTGTCGATATAGTGACTATTAGTGATGTTATGAACTAGACCCGCTGTATTATGTCTCTCTCTCTCTTATACCTTCCTTCTCTCTCATCTCCCATCGCCCGTGACTTCGAGCGCACAAGTGCATAATTGTTTAGATTGTAATCAAAGTAAGAAAGACTTAACCTTAATTTCTTGCAACGAACTGGGACGAGAAACCGCCGCCCAGATGAAAGCGAGACAACGAGGTTTACGAATTACACTGGCGCTGGTAAAGTAATTAGAGATGATTATATTATTACTTTGAGAGCAGATTTACGATAGGAAGTAACAACACAATGTCTTATTAGGAGTAGGTTTTCTTGTGGGGGACGTATGGGCAAATAACAGTCAATCTTTCGTCATCTATTCTTTCCACATGTCCGAACCACCGGAGCATGCCTTTTCTTACCTTGACTCCGACGCCGTCTTTCTGACCGACTCTCAAATTTATTATAAATGTAAATGTCCATAAATATCCATAATCAGTATATCAAGCCCTATTTCAGACCTTATGGCCACTTAACGACACCTAAATTGTCCTAAGAAATTGATTCGTCAAACCATCAGATGGCATTAGAACACCTGCGCCTATTCGCTATGTCCTTCGTCCGTCACAGCGATTAGGATGCACTGTGCGCATGCGCAACAATTGCGATTGTAAAGCTACGCAGAAGCGTACTAACCCAGGGGCCAATTGTCAATGTAGAGGGCCTTTGGTTAAACGTACCTAGGGCTCTAATATGGTTGTTTTTAATATACCTTCTTTCTTTTTCATCAGTAACAGTCATTTCGAAAATACTATGAGGAGCTAATTCCCACTGCGCCGAAATGCTATAATTACATACAATATTGACCCGTTTTCCGTTGAAACTTAAAAATAATCTTGCAAAGTATTGTCACCAAAGTTCTATTATTTTATTTGAATTGATTATTCAAACAGGTGGTAATTATTATTTTAATTTATAAGTTCTATCTGAATCCACCGATCTATGACTATGCACACTATTGTGATGCAAAATATCAAAGCTAGCGTGCTGACTAAATTATTCGTTTTGTTTACCCGAACCCTAAATAATCTTCGTCATGTCAACAGCCTATTACGTTATCTGTCGAATGACAAATATAAATCGGTCGAAAAAAGAAACTACCTGTGTAAGTATATTTTGTGAAGCCAATTTGCAAGTTTATCACCACGAAATTGCATTGAGATGCAAATTTGCATATTCGTGCGGCTTGATCGCTATGAATGAAGTGACCAATTTTATGTGAGAACTAAGCGGGACATGATATTGCCCCTTCACACCCTCCGCGCTAAGTTTATTAAATAAAATGAAAATATAAAAATACGATTCTATATACTACTAAATGTTATACTATAGAATTTATACTGAGGAAAACAGAAAACCTTCATTATTGTACGACTATTATACGGCCACAATGCGAACCTCGTCCTTATAAAAAGTATATTTGCAATCGAAATTGATTGTCAATGCCCAAATCGTTGTAGATTTTGTTAGATTCCCAAGACAATTTTTTCGACTTGAAACTTTTCTCCGGAACACCGGGTTACACAATCGTAAAATAGGCCAGTCCCGTTTAAAACAGAATGTGTGGTCACTTCAGTTATGCATAAACATCGATGGGAAACGCATGCCGCAAATTGTTTGAACACGAAAACTGTTCACGCAGGCTTTTTTGCATCAACAAGTATCGTAACGTCTATGAATGTTTATTTTTTGCCGCGACTTCTAACGCTTATACATACTGATTTGGGTGCCCTCGTTTTAGCTGGTATGCTTAGAAGCATCTTAGTTTCTCTATTCTTACTTATAAAGAGGTTCTTAATCTTTTTACGGCCGATTTCAACTTCTAATCAAACATTAACCTATTTATTAGGTTGTTAGATAAGCTACGATTTAACCAATTGTCACTATTTTTTTACAATTTTCCATCCAATCTAACTTTATCGTTTTTTTAACTGACGTGGTTTAGGGAGCTTATCCTTTTTTGGACTCTGCCAACCCTTTTGTGGATTGCGTATGTACACATTTATTGACTAATGGAACGTTTTTAAAACCCACTTTACTCAAACTTAATGTCAAGTTATACAAAACAGAACAATTTAAATCTGTTACCAGTTCGTAATTTTGTTTCTACCAAGAAGAAACCGGTAATTTATACAAAATATGTAATGTACAGTCTATATAATATATATTAATACCAACTAGCTATTGCCCTATTAAATTCGAAAATGTAATTATTCTGAATAAAAGGTTTTCGGTATTTACCACTGTTATACATATAATATAACCCGAACGCAGTCGAGGCAAGCCACTAGTTAAAATTTAACAACTCAGCGCTGGATCCTTGCCCGCGGCCCGCAGCTCTGCGCACGCGCCGGTCGCTGTACGTCACTTTCACTGCGCACTGTACCACTAATTCACTTTCCTACTAATAGTATTTACTTTTAGTTATATTATTACCAACCCGTATATTAACTGTAGGACTAATTACTTACATGTACAAAATTCACATAGGCGTACGCAGCTTGGCACTCGGATTCCAAGAGACGCAATTATAGTTTTTTTAATGCAGTCATCATCCCTATTAAGCTAAATTTTATTTTTGGCTAAAAATGGTTAAAGTATTTTACTGTTACTGGGACTTAGCTTACCTCTTCGGGATTGCGAACATCAGGATGTCTGGATGTATGTAAAGTTGCTTTCGTCTCTCCAATCCTGTCTAATAAGTAAGAATACCGTAATTCTATAAAGAAATAATACCACATATATGCACGTTTAATGCAATCGGTTTCATTGCACAATGCATATCAGTATCTCGTCTTCGGACGTGACAGGGGCTGGCATTGGCCTGTCTGTCTGTCTGTCGGGTGAAGGCGAAACCGCTAAATTAATGAAGAGGAAACATTTGGAGTACTTAGTTAAGCTCTTTGTTCGTGATTATCTGGTAATGTTGGTGAACTTGAGAAGCAAGCGCATTGCAAGCTTAATACCAGGAGATATTTTTAGAATAAAATTTTTTTTACTAACAATTAGAGTTAAAATGCTCTTAAATCGCGTTATAATTATTAGCAAAGTAAACTTTTGAAGAATCATTAATGAATTGTTTTTGATAATATCAAACTCAATTTTACATTAAACCTTCGGCTTTGGCTAAAAAATAAGTCACAAGCCATTAATCAGCGGTAAAAGTAAACTTGTCATTAGTATGCATGTCAAAATCCTTATTACACCTACTTTCAATGAGCTCTGAGCGTTTTCTCCCGTCTAAAACATATGAATCCTGTCAAAATGATTGAAGCACTAACTCACTTTTAATTACATTTCTGACAACGTGCTCTTGCGCATCTCAGCGTAATCAAATTTCCAACTTTCACGCTGTCAAATGTGACGCGAGTCGCTCCCGTGCGCACGCGCACAAATGAAATTATAGAGCGAACACAATGGAAGATGCTGCTCTTATTTCTGCTTTGTCTTAAAGTAAGATGTGGGGGCACAGTCTAAATGTTAGGCAGTGAGTTATGTATAACGTTGCAGTGTTTAAGAATTGCTCGTGGTTAAACTTGAGTGATTAATTTTATTATTTCAGTGGATGACGAGCAAGCCACTTGTCACTGCTTTTTTTAAATGTTCTATCTAACTAAACTCAATTCTATTTTTCTCAATTCTCTTTGAACTACGTCTACCCCTTCGAGATATAACGCCATAACGCCGGTAATTCGAGATTACCGACGTTATGGTATTTATTTTTCAATAATTTTATATCTACTGCAACTCAACTGGGTATATATTATGTTCAAAAGTAGAAAAGGGAGATTACTATACCTTAGAAATCAGCTACCCCATTGGGGAATGTTGAAAGATATTGTATGTATGTATTTAAAATGAAATGAATAGATTCTTAAAATAAGACTGGGTTATCGTGAAGGATTGACAACCCGCAATAGCAGAGCGCATACAGCGTATATGAACAATGCGTGTGTATGTAAACTAAGATAGTGTTACTGCCAGTCTACATGTACTGTGTCACGATATTATTGTGAAAACTCACATCGCTATCAGTCGGTCACGGTTCACGCATCAACCTGCTCCTAAGTTGACAATCGCAACTGGGGCATCTCATGAGACAATGACTTTCAAACAGGCCGACTTCGCCCTCGAGGGCGCGCGCGTTGTCTAAATTGTGCTTTATTTCAACGTCACTAATTTACTCTCATTAAAATTTTCTACTTACTTTTGTCTACGTATACTTACGATGAAGGAATCTTGCCAGAAAGGAATTACAGAAATGAGGCAATATTAACTAATGAATGTGTTATGAGCTAAATTTATTTAGTACCTACATGAATGTATAAATCAGTTCAGTCATTAATGCATGATCTAAGTGTAGACGACGAGTTAGCTGCTTGTCACTACTTCCATCTAACGCAATTCAAATTTATATTTGGTTTAAAGTAATTTAAATGAGCTTGCTACTTCTGCCTGTCTCTTCGGAGATTACAGTCGTCATAATATGGATATTAAGGGGCATATTGTGAACATCCCCATGTTGGTCTGGGTCATAAAAATAATGCGCCAACTGTGTTCCTTGTTGCATGTCGTAAAAGGCGTCATATAAATAAAAAAATACGTGTTCAATATTTTTTTATAATCTAACTGACGGACTAAACAGAATTTTTTAATCACTATGCCTATTTATTGGACTGTTAAAAAATTATCGCTCAGCACCCTGCAATCAAAACTATACCCTATTCCATCGCATCACAAGTCAGTTTTCTTTAACAAGTACATTATATCATCTTTAACATTCTCGGTCATGGTTCACGCTCAAGTTGACAATCGCCATATGTGGGTCGGGTCTCACGGAGACAAAGGCGCGCCAACCCTGTTTCCGTGGTTTCTACCTCAAATTTCCACACTAGTTAACGAATTAAAAATGAGTAATGAATATTACTTTTACTACCGAGATCTGAGGTAGATTTCATCTTTTTATTCTGTGGGACCTCACCTACTTATGTTTATTGTTTACTATCTTACTTGAGACAGGCCTCTTTGGTCTATTGTAGTAAGCGCCTTAAGAGCAAGAGGTCGTTGGTTCAAATCCCAGGTCGGATCCAGCCAAAAATTGTGCTTGGGTATTAATTATTGTTAACTATCTGTAGAGAAGTTCAAATCCGGGATCGGACAAAATTAAGTCCAGTAAAAATAAAAAATTTGTTCAATATTAGGTAAAAAGCTGTTTTAATATTGAAATTACTCGGTACCAGCCCGGAATCAGGAAGTTGGCTGTTTAATCTCCCTAATACGTCAGAAAGCACGTTAAGCCGGTTAAGAAGTCCTGCGTCTGACCTCTCCGGTCATGTAGCTGCCGTTTCACCGGAGTGTGAGTGAAGGAACAGAGTGCACTTGCGTTTGCGCTGACACTTGTACCTATCTTAAATTCGCTATTACTGAATTATAGTTAAAAGCTAAATTAAACATATAAATATAAAACCTAAAAACTAAACTAGTTTGGCCTGCTGTCCCATTGACTCTGCCTACCCCTTTGGGGATTATGGGCGTTTTGTTATGTTTTTATGTTATATAAACTAGTTTCGGGCCTAGAGGGGCAAGCAGAGAGAGATAAATATATGTACTACTTACCTAATATTGGTATTTTAATCCCTCACAAGATACTTGTTTGCAATTACAAATATAATATTCTTATTCACAATTTTCCGTCTATTACAACAAAATTTTATTTTTGGCCAAAATGTGGTTTGAGGTTCTTCTTGCTACTTATACTCTATCTACTTCTTGCAGGATTGCAGGTGGTATGAAATATAATATGCATGTTACTGAAAAAATATAACTTTGTATCAAAACTTAGAAGAACTTCTTGAGGCTATACATACACAATACATATTATTTATTGACTAAAAGGATATTAAAATCATTGATTACACACATCGCGTGCTTAACAATAACGTAATTTATCGTATATAAATTTTATTGTTTTCGCAATAAAACTTATTTGTGGAAACTCTCGTATTGTTTTGAAAGAATTGCCATTTATTAATATCGAAACCAGACTGTGCAAATGGAGAAAAACGTGTTTGAATAAAGAAGAGTGTACGTCAATTTGTTTTATTACAATTGTTTAAACAATATGTTTGACGATAGTGTCTGGGAATTTTGTGAAGCAAGGTAAGACTCCGTCATTGAGATTTCGAACAAAGAAGGGTATGTTTTGATAATGATATGGACAGCGTTGTTTTAAATTAATGTATTGTTCAATTTTGGTTCTCTTAAACTTGCTTATGGACAAGGTATTCTTTGTTCTTTAAAGATTCATTTACAAAGAGATGTTTTATTTAAATTTAGACCACATTATAGCATTGCTGAGCAAAGATAACCTAGCTACATTTTAGTAAAACATATGTATTATGGACTAAGCAACGGATATGACATACTTAATACTTTTAATATTCAAACTAGAGTACAAATGATCATCACACGAATATTAGTCTAGTCTGGATTCGAATCTGCGGCTTTTTAATCTAAACCAGGCAAAATGCGAACCCTTAGGTGGTCGAAATTTAACAGGTGTATATGGAATCATAAGTTTAAGGAAGGCTTATTCGTCATCTCGCCCGATCGGGCGACTTGGCACCTTTCGAATTTACCTAATATTTCTATCGTCAACTCGTACAAATCAGATCCAGAGCAAGAAAAAAAAAATCAGCAAATGATGGGATTTCAAATTACTTTTGTTTTTCTTGAACAAAACATCATAAACATCTTGCAAAAAGCTGTGAATTAGACTTATATCTATACTTTCTTCGGCAGTTAATTAAATACCAAAGACAATAGATGGGAAGCGCTCAGTTGACGGAAATGGCACCGCTCTTCCGGCGCGGAAGTGTGACTTTTTGTTGGTAGACCTTAATTATGCCAACTCTGAGACTAATTGTGTTCATTGTTGTTTGACTATATGATGATTATTTTATTACTGCCATTTTATACTTAGAACTTAGACTGCCCCGTTGGTCTAGTGATAGCATGCGCATTACTTAGTAACAGCCCGGAGTCAGGAAGTTGGCGGTTTAATCACCCCCGTGCCTCGGAAAGCACGTTAAGCCGTTGGTCCTGCGCCTGACCTCTTTTCGGTCATGTCGAATTGTCGTCTCACCGGAAGTGAAGGAATAGAGAGCGCACCTGTGTTTGCGCACACACTTGTGCACTATAAAATCTCCTGCGCAGTTAGCTAATCCTCGTTGAGATTGACCGCCGTTTAATGACATGGTAGGGAAAAACATAAATAAACGTATTTAAATTTGTCTATCCGTTCATTAGTATCCATAGCACAAGCATAAGCTTAGTTTGGAACTAGAGAATTGGTGTGTCAGTCCGGAGAATTTATTTATTTATAATTGAACACAGTGACTGGCTCAATGGCGCATTCGGTAGTGACCCTGTCCATGCCCTAAGAGTGGTGGGTTCGATCCCCACCCAGGACAAACATTCGTATGATAAATACTTGTGTTTGTTCTGTGTCTGGGTGTTAATAATTGTACCACTGTAGATTTTAATATCCGTAACACAAGTGCGTAAGCTACTTACCTCGGAGTCAGATCAATGTATGTGATGTAGTCGGATATTTATAAATAAATAAATAAATAAATTCTTCAGACTGACACACCAATTCCCTAGTCCCAAACTAAGCATATGATGCTATGATACTAGGTGAACAGATAGACATACTTAAATACGTTTATAAACATCCATGACTCGAGCACAAACGTCCATGTTCATCACACGAAACATTTTCCCCTAGCGGGATTCGAACCCGCGCCCCTTGGATTCGTGGCCAGGGTCTCTGACCACTCAACCAACGGGCCAGTCGCTTTTTATATTTATTTATTTACAGTTGGTTCATTCAGTCTCAGACAAAGAGACTAGATTTTTCATAGAAAAATCTATGATTGAGTGCCAGTCACAGGTCCCAATGCGATAACAAACGACCCATTGTTTCAAGCGGATTAGTACGCACAATGGAAGAACTGTGGCGCCACTAACACACTTCTATATTGTCTCAGTGCACACTGAATTGTGCTAAAACGCGTATTGTTTTAATAAAGCAACACTTAATATTTTGTATTAACACAGAAGGTCGGTATGTATCGAGATAACTTGGTGTTTTCGAGCGTTTACTGTAAATACGTTGCACTGTTTGACTAGCTCGATGGCGCATTCGGTAGTGACCCTGCCCCATGCGCTAAGAGTTGTGGGTTCGATCCCCACCCAGGACAAATATTCGTATGATGAATACTTGTGTTTGTTCTGTGTCTGTTAATATCTAATATTTAAGTATATATTTGTAATACCACTGTTGTTTCTGATATCCGTAACACAAGTGCTTTTAAGCTACTTACCTCGGAGTCTGTATGTGATGTAGTCTGATATTTATTTATTTATTTACTGTATTTTTATAATCTTATCGGTTCTCTCTGCCTACCCCGCTAGGGAAGTGGCGTGAAGTTTAGTTAGTTAGTTAGTTTTATGACGGTGATAACGTGCCTACCCCGCTAGAAACGGCGTTAAAGTCAGTTAGGTTTATGTCAGCTGTCAATGATACCTACACATGATTGAACACATTATACCTTGTGATTCGTAATGTTAAGACATTAAAACGTGTTCTGTTGTCGACCGTCTTTTTAACCGACCTAAAAAAAAGGAGGACGTTCTCAATTCGACTGATTTTTTTTTATGGTCCAGTCTCATCCAGCGTCAATGTTAGACTGGACCTTGGCTTAAACAGGACATAACGCAGGGAAAAAGAAGCCTTAATGTTAAGACAAATGTGTCCAGAGATTATTCATTAACTTGGAACGTGCGTTAATACGTCACCGCTTTATGAGTTAGTGAAAGCATTTACAGAGCTGTGTGCGCATGTGCGAATAAAAACGAAAACAAAAGCAGATATATTTATGTGGAGTCGTCATCACAACGTCAACTTTAAGAAATATAACTAACTAACTAACTAAACTTCACGCCACTTCCCTAGCGGGGTAGGCAGAGAGAACCGAACGCCATATGGCACGATCCTTACACACCTCACTCGCGCCTTCAACATTCATAATCCTTATCATACAAGCTCTACGATTTAAGAAATATACTTTGTTTAATAATGACCAGTTAAGTATTGATGATTGCTATAATTGGAATTATAGCAATCATTCCCATGAATCATGACAGTGGCTGTACAGAACTTGATTTTAATACTTAACTTCGAAAAAATTTGCTAATAATATCGAAATAAGAAACTTCAACTCTCCATTAAATTAAAAAAATTCTTCAGACTGACACATCAATTCCCTAGTTCCATACTAAGCTTATCCTTGTGCTATGGATATTAGGTGAACGAATAGACATACTTAAATACGTAAACATCCATGACTCGAGTACAAATGTCCATGTTCACACGAAACATTTGCTCCTAGCGGGATTCGAACCCGCGACCCTCGGTTTCGTGGCCAGGGTCTCTAACCACTCGTCCAACGGGCCAGTCAATTGAAAAACTACTATATAACGAAGACTGAAACATCTTATCTATGATTCAATTCAAACCCACAACAGGACGCAAAAGAAGACTGCTCCAAGTTTAACATATATCTATGGTATCGTAGCTTCCAAACGGACTAGTTTATTTTTTTTTATTTAAAAAGAGAACGTCAGTTACGTGCCTACATGTCATAAAATCATAATTAAAAAATAACTATAAGCGCGTGTAGAAAATTAAAAAATAACTCCAACACCAACTAAATCTATCCTTTTCTCCCTGCAGGAATTGGAGCAAGAGAAACATCTGCTTCGGCGGCGCCTGGACACAGCACAAGGGGAGTACGAGGCCCGTCTCCTGGAACTCCAGAATGACATCAGGGAGTTGACGGCCAAGATCGACTCCCGAGACACGTCCGTCAAACAGGTTAGGAAGGTGAAGTTGACTTTTTGTTAACCCTACTAATGGCACAGCGGTCCCTTTGACACGCGGTGGAGGGTTAAGTGAGTTGGGATTTGAAATCCCTTATTCAGCTGAAGTAAATTCCTTGAATGCTTTCACAGGTCTTCAAGAAGGCTTTTGCTAAGCAAGCATGCACTATTTGCAGTAGTATTTTCGCTTGATATCAAAAATACTGGCCAATGCTTCATTATGAACTTCGCCTATGTAAATATGTTTACTTGATGCCTAGTTTTTTTTTTGTTATCTATGATAATAAATCAAGCTTAAACATTTAAGCTGGTTACTGGAGTACATTTATAAGTCACAGTGAATTATCTTAATTGACATTTCAAATTATAGTAGCCAGTTTACTAAATGGCGTTAAACAGCTAGGCGAATGTTTTGAATGAATGATATTTGTTTTTGTCTCGATTGGAACCAATCAAAAAACTATAATAGATATACAAATGTAAAAATGAATTTAACAGCAATAAGAAATTTAGTCTCACCGTTATCTATAGCCATAGTATCATTAATCGAATTACTACCAATGTGAACAGTCATAGGATCGGGCTGTTTAAAAATGCCATCTGCAGGCTCAACCGGTTTCGATGTAGATTTGGTTTTAAATATTCTTCGTATTCTATTCAGCAAACAGGCTAGCCTGCCAGTTGAAGGGCTAGTTTAATCTACCATACATACATATATTAATGGTTTTAGCCATAAAATGCAATATTTATAAATTGGCTATTACGAAACTACAGCTGAAAAAGACTTTATCATACGTTACCGTGCAACTAAGGAGAAAATTGTGTAGTTAATATTACTCTGCTAATACTATTAAAAATTTGCATGTCCTATTTCGTTAATAACTGGTAGGTAACTTTTTAATAACACTTCTATTTACATACTCTCTATAAATACATGTTTATTTTTACCTTTTAATTACAAAACTATTTGCATAATAGGTACGTTTGAATTCAAAAGTATTATTTTAAACGTTGACAGCGACTGCATTTACGTGGAATTTTACAAAAATTATGTTATTACATGGACCCTAACAATTATTTTTGCATAAAACTAGCATAAGTTACTCCTTATAAAACCTTATCAATTAAAGTTGCTTTAAAATTAATTAAGCCGTTACAGAGATTAGGTGGAACATACTGACAGATAGGCAGACAAAATCATAAAAAAAATTGTTATAAATACTATTAATAATAATAAGAGCATTAGGCGATTATTAATCACCTGTTAATTTGAGTATTATAAACAGACACTTCAATGGGGATGATGATAGCATTAAAACACTATAATTCTATTTAGTCCGTCAGTTAGATCATACAAAAATACTAGACGCATATTTTTCGTTTTATCAAATTAACAAAATATCACAAAGATAAAGAGCACCAAAGTTTTCGAGTGGCGGCTTTTTTCAAAGTGTGAAATTTTTTATCAAAGTGTGACGTCACGCGCAACTTGAATGCATTGTATTTCGTCAATGTTTGTTTGACAAATAAATAAAAAAATACGTGTTCAATATTTTTTTATAATCTAAGACGGACTAAAATGATTTTTTTTGCCACCTTGCCTATTCCATTTATCTGTTAGACCGCCCTATCTACGTAGATATATCTACATATAGGCTAAACCAGAAAATTACAAACGCGTTATCCAATATTAAAAGGGATTTTTAAGTCAGTCCGTTGGTTTTTATCAAGCAAAGCTACTATACTCGTACACGAACAAAGTCGCAGGCGGCCGCTAGTAGAAACACAGTTAAGATCAATCTAAAGCAGGAAGGAGTAATTTGTACAATTTCGTTGCGGTCGTAATAATTCGACTCATGTTGATAGATATCAAACGAGCCGACGAACAATAAGACGCCCTGACCTTAAAATAAGTAGAAAATGGCGGTTCCACCAAAAATCAGTACTTAGATGTAATTAACATTGAGTGGGTACCGCCTCCACAGTGCAGAGCAGAGGCAGTACAGAAATAGGTTTATAAAGCCGACGAGATTATGCGAAAGCGGAAGGATGTAGGAATCTATCGTTTGCCCGCGATAACAAAAAAAAAAACAAAAAAAAAATCGCGGATAGCCCAGGCTCATCTACCACAACCAGATTGGTCGTGTGTTATAAGAAGGTGATGTTACGAGCCACCGTGGAGCTTGTATAAATGTCGAAGATGCAAGTGAGGCGTGTATGGACCATGGCATATGGCGTTCGGTTCTCTCTACCTACCCCGCTAGGAAACTGCTTAGTTAGTTAGTTTATATTGAAGGGGATGCCTGCCATTTAATCGTCGTGATTCCACGGCGTTAGCCATAGACTATAAAAAGCCTAAAGTCAATATCAATCCAATCGCACATATTTATTATCTTCATTGTTTGCTGCTTAATATGCATGTTCCATTGCTCAATAAATCGGTTTAATGGTATAATTTGCAACTTAACAATTGTCAAACATGTATGTTGTTTCCTGTACTTAATTCAAGTCTAATAACTCAGAACTTTACAATCTAATTTACAAGTTTATACTTTCAAACTAACTTCAAGTCATTACCCTGGCGGGATAAGCAAATATAACGCCATATGACTCTTTGTACTTTCAACTTCTTATCAAAGTTTTCTTACTGTAATTGACTATAATGTGCCCCTCTCAAAGTGAGTCAAGGGCACCCCGCGGGGCGACTCGCCGGATTTTTACGCTTTTGACAAATGTAGACAGTTCTATGTTAATAGTGCTGTACACTAAATAATCTGCATTTTATGATATTTCACGTAATTAATATTACGCATTCCCTCTATCAATTAGAGTTGGCACTGCGAGTAATTACTCAAGCATTAGTAAAATTGTATGCGACCGTTTTATCTGGCTTCCAGCATCCTATAGCTACTACTACTATGTTTATATCTTCGTCTGCGTTGGATTAAGTCTGTTACAAACTTCACAATTGTATCCTCGGGATCTGTATATTTTTCAAGTTCAAAAGTAAACTATGTCTTTTGTCATAGTTCAAAGTTTAGTCGTTTATAAGTGGCTTGAAAATGTAATAGTTAGTTAATTTAGCACTTACAGAAGTAAGGACTGCTTTTTAGAAAAATAAATCTTTTGAACATATCAGAATTCCCAAATGGTGGAAAACTAAAATAAAAGAACAAATAAATAAATAATAAATAAATAATAAATAAATATCCGACTACATCACATACATTGATCTGACTCCGAGGTAAGTAGCTTAAGCACTTGTGTTGCGGATATCAGAAACAACAGTGGTACATATTACAAATATATACTTAAATAAATATTAACACCCAGACATAGAACAAACACAAGTATTTATCATACGAATATTTGTCCTGGGTGGGGATCGAACCCACAACTCTTAGCGCATGGGGCAGGGTCACTACCGAGTGCGCCATCGAGCCAGTCAAATGGTAGATAACATAAGTAAAAGATTTAAAAACGAGCTAAATGAAAGTAGTTAAAGGATAATTTGCGAAAGTATATCAAGAACAAAAACGCTTCAAGCAAGTGAGACTTTTAAATGCCCAATCCTGTAAGACGGACGTTTAACTTTTTATCTTACTTTTGACTGTTGCTATAGTTGGCCGAAAAAACTATATAACTCTGTAGGTATGATTTGCATACAGAGTCGTCAAAACGTGCTTAAAAGACTTTGTAATTTTTTTACGTCCCAGCTGGATTGCTTGCTTAAGGACGCCAGGGTGCTTAGCCAAATGCGCGCCAGCGATTCCATAACGAACTTCACTATCGCTCGTATCGCGCCACAGACTTTTTCGGGTGGACAAATCGGGAACTAACTCCGAATTCGAAGTATGAGTTCTTAGAAAACAATCATCCAGATCAGCAACGCTTGTAATAAATATATTTGGTATTGCAAATATTTATAAGATACGACGATTGCTCACCATCAAAACTACACATTTAACCATATGTTACGAGTTATTAATCATATTAAGAGGCTAGATTTACCATTCAAATGGATATGGTTATTCGCCATAATCGCCTCTTGATTCACTTAAAGCAATTTCTTATGTAATTCAACGGTATTGTGCCCTTAATATAAATCATTATTTTTAAGGTTCCGTTCCAAAAGGCTAATTAATTAGGTTCACTGTATGTCCGTCTGTCACAGAGCTCTTTTTTGATCCCTAACTGATGGTTTTTGGAAACTTTCTCAAAGTGTATATAACAAAAATCCGCTTTAATTTTTTTTTTGTCATAAAGTGATCGAAATATTTTTTTTTATTACCAGACGTCACTTTTAATCTGGTCCAAAGAAGAATGAACCAACTTAATTCTTGTACAAATCATGATCAACGAAGAACCACATACATACATAATCATGACCATTTGTCTTGCAGGCGCTAAGTCCGAACAAACCAATCACCAACGGGCTCTTATAATAACTATTAAGTATCATAACAAAAGAAGAGGTTTTTTTGTCGTCAGCGTTAAATAAATATCTATATTATAAATTGGTACGGAACCCTTTGTATGCGCACAGCTCGCTCTTGACCAGTTTTTGTTTTCTATGCCGCGATCGACATTACTTCTGCGGTTGGATGATAATCTAATTTGCGATGTGGCAAGTTAGTTATGTAACTGTGGTTTACTTGCGTTACCTTAGTCGATGACGGCGCGATGGCTCAGTGGCTATCGCTTCAGCGATCTATACGGGTTCAGTTGGCTTACAACACAGTCATTGCAGTTTGAGATGTGTTAGGCGAAACTTTCTTGATCCAAAAATCGTAAGTTTAAGATTGCATAGAATGAAGGCAGTAGCTTCAATGTCTATTCGAATGCCAACTGGAACAAAATGATAAGAAAATACATACATACATATGTCATAATCCTCACAATCCCCGCAGGGGTAGGTAGAGTCAAGGGGTAGCAAGCCCTTTCAACCAAATTTATAAAAAAATCTACAGCCAGCTTAGACAAGAAAGCCATTTAACGAATTACGCTGAAGTTAGGCACACAGGTAGTTATTATGTCGAAGGCATTCGCTAAGATAAGATTTGCCAAAATTCATCTTCTAAGGGGATAAAACAGAGGTCCAAAGTTTGTATAGAGAAACAAGCTAGTTTAACGCGAGCGACGCCGGGCAAAAACTAGTTATATCCTAAGAAAATGTCGGCGCATTTAGCGGGAAACTGCATATGTTGCACTCATCTGTCAAGTGGACACGTCGTTATGCAGTTAATGCAGTTTAGCAGCCTCTAATGCATGTAACGCATCATCGTTAACTTGACTGGCGTGTGCATTTATTATCTTTATCTATATATATAAAAGAAAGTCGTGTTAGTTACACTATTTATAATTCAAGAACGGCTGAAACAATTTAGCTGAAAATTGGTGGAGAGGTAGCTTAGAACCAGGAATCTAACATAGGATACTTTTGATCCCTATAACATTTTTTGAATTTTTATTTCTTAATAAAAAATTTTACTTAACATTTAAAATCTGCTTATTTTTTATTGCCTCTAAGGCGGAACAGAGTTCGCTGGGTCAGCTAGTTATATATAAACGTTTCGTTTCTCGTACAAACGGGATGCTAGTAGATGAGTTTCTAAGTATTTCTCTTGTAAATCGACAGTATATAAAGAACTAACTGTGCCGGCGGTTTCAATCGCTTCTATGGTTAATGTTATATAGCTTATAGCCTCCCTCGATGAATGGGCTATCTGACACTGAAATATTTTTTTAAATCGGCCCAGTAGTTCCTGATATTAGCGCGTTTAATCAAAATCTTTAGGCTTATTAATATTAGTTTAGATTTTCAAATTTATATCTTAGTCCTACTTAGTATCAATAGTCAGGAATAAAATAACAAACCAATGAATTCAACATATTATTATGACTTGGAAATGTTTCATTAATTAATTAATGATATAAAGTGAGGTTCTCAAATAAGTTGTTAGGTTATCATCCTGATATTTGTTTATCTGATGCATTAAATGAAATAGCTGCCATTATTATTTAGCAAGTATGGTAATAATATTGAAAAGAAAGATTTGTGTAAATTTAAACAGCAATTTGTATGAAAAAACTAGACGAATTGAACAATTATAAGAAATACCTAATTCATAGCAGCTGAATATACAGCTTTTCCCACAAATATGACTCCACTGCCGAACCGGTAGTATAAATGTATACTTTCTTAGATTTGAGATAAACCAGAGGTGTGAGGCCAGATTTGAACCAACGCGCCCACCATTTGACTTGCAATTTCCGTCTATTAACAAAGGACTTTACTTTCCCCTATTAAGGTCATCAATCGTTTTTATGACGTCAATATCCAGAACATAAATTTTCACCAAAGCCCCATTTTGAAAATTGTTTACATTCACGCACAGTGACGTAATGCGGCGCAAAGTCAAGGGCAATGACGCAACTGTCATGAGTTATAGGCGCGTCACGCCAGCCGCGAAGGCTTTCAGGACCACCCCAATTAGGACCGCCCTTAAATTAATGTGAGTGCGAACGCAAACATTGACAATGCACTATTAGTATATTAGTGTATTTTGGTTGTACAGATAATTTGTTCCGATTAATTCAATGATTTATTCAAATCCAGCTGAAATATATCTTCGATGAACGTAAATCCAATAAATGGCAACATAAAATATATCCAAAAACGATTGTAAACTACTGCCAAATCCTTTGCTAATTAACGCACCTTTATATTAAAAAAAAACCGACTTCAAAAACGAAGATAATAAAAATAAAAAATAAATTGACTTAGGTAATACGTATTTATTTATTTATTAATTAATCAAACCCAAACACAAGGTAACTGCTGTAAATAGTTGAGGAGTTCCCTCGACTGTCTTTTGAATCCATCATCAGATCGACTCCAGACCTTCATTAAATTGTAGTGCTTTAAAATACTTAATGAAAAAAAATACAAAAGCACCACGCCCCTACGATTTTCGAAGGTTCCTATCGATTTCTCAGGGATGCCATCATTAGATCCTGGCTTCTATATCATGGGACCATCCTTGGGATATCTGCTTTCCAACCAAAAAAATCATCGAAATCGGGTCATAAACGACGAAGATATACGCAACACACATAAAAAATTAAAAAAAAAAACATTTACGGTCGAATTGAGAACCTCCTCCTTTTTTGAAGTCGGTTCAAAAGCAAACATTTATTTATTTGGACAACAAAATAGATAACAATCAATTAAATATTGAACTTGTTCGTAACTTAAGTTTAGAGTCAAATTGATATCCAATCGACCTTTTATTATACAAGCACATACCTTCTTCTTTGTGACTAAAAACAATTATGTTCTCCTAAACAAAACAACACAACAATATTCTAAGTCACGTACCAAAGCCTAGGCACGCATTCTCTAAATACCTTGTTAAAACTCAAATCTTGTCTTCGCTCAAGAATCAGCCGTGAAGCAGAAATTCAAACAGCAAGCGTGGTTAATCGTCTTAACAAGTGTAACGACCATTGTCAACAGAAAATAAAGCTAAAATAACATTCTGTAGAGTTCAAATTTGATTGTTAATCATCATTGTTGTCAAGAGTGTTGGAAGGACGTTAGAACCATGACGGTAGTTGCAAAACAAATGGTTGCTTCAAAATGTGCTGTTCGAGGGTGCAAGTACTCGTAGATGGGACTTCGTGCGATACCAGATGTTGCCAATGTGAACGTTGAGTAAGGTCTGCAACGGTTGAAATTAGGTGTATCGTAATTGGATGCAAATAAAGATTTAATTAAGCGTGTAATCTGGCTGGATTTGAAATACGTAGCTTACTTTGTAAATGTCTGGTTCTATAGTCAGCAACGCATTTGGGATGCATCTGGTGTGGCAAATGTTGATAAGTATGATTGCTTATTACTATCAGATTTGCTTGTTTGTCTTCTTGAGTAGTTTACAAATCTTTGCCAAAATAATAGACTATTAATTTTAAGTTTAAATATTGAGTCCAATTCATCAGCTAATTACATAAACTTCACAAAATCAGTAGGATTAGTCCTTTGAGAAGTTCTAAAGCAGTAATTTGGAGATCTTAAAAGTTAAATTTAATGAAACCTTTAAAATACATTATCTGAATTATATTCATGTGATGAATACTTGTATTTTTTCTGTATCTCGGTGTTAAAATCTGAACATTGCTACTTAAGTAGATATATATTTGTGATACCAATGTTCAATCTGACATCCGTAACATAAGTGCATAAACTACTTGACTCGGAATCGGATCAGTGTATGTGACTTTGTCTTCATTGAATAAAAATCCATATATAAATAAAATAAGATATATAATACAAGGCATAATAAGCTTCGTTAAGTGACAATTCCATGTTGCATCATCGCTTGTACCTTGAGCCAATATCTGGTTAACCACAGGTGTCCAATTAAACGGACGGAAAACAAACATATAACGACATCCCTGCTTGTCGGAGGATGGTGGAAGGCCGACAGACAGACCGACAAACGACAGACCTCGAGGGTCTAATAGTAATTGAGGAAGCCCAGTGAAAGTCTCAGCTGTGACTGTTAGATTCTGGAGGCCAAAGTCTTTTTCTACATTTTACTATCCTTTGCAAGTTTCGCCTGTTTCTGATAAACTTATGTTTAATGTTCATCTTTTGTATGTTTTAAATGGTAACTATAGATGATAACAATTAACAACTGGATTAGTTTAACAATGGCGGCGGGCCGCTTTAAAAAAAAAATTTAGAAATAAATCTTTTGGGAAAATAGACGCATCTGAAGAGATAGTTCAGTCTATAAAATGATGCGACTATACTAAAAGCATTGTACGTTGGAAGGAGCTCCTTGATTGCTTAACTGTACACAGGCCAAGACAAATTTGATAGTATTTATAGATTTGCTACATTAAAGTGGCACGCGCGTCGAACGTTAAAATAACTTAATGTGTTTTTAAGGCGTTAATAACATGCCATTACTGTAAAATAAATTTAGATCATTGTAAAAAAAAAAAACAAATGTAATCTTTAATGTACTTAATAACTAGACTCACTAAATCCAGGATCATGGTCTAGGCGGTCCCTGACTAAGCAAGGACTAATAATACTAGGACTAAAAAGAAAAAGGAATAACTAGAAAAATTTAAAACATTAAATTAAATTCTCCGAACTGACACACCAATTCCCTAGTTCCAAACTAAGCTATAGCTTGTCCTTTGGATACTAGGTGAACGGATAGGCATACTTAAATATGTTTGTAAACTTCCATGTTCATCACACAAATCATTTGCCCTTAGTGGGATTCGAACCCACGACCTTCGGTTTCGTGGCCTGGGTCTCTGACCACTCGACCAACGGGCCTGCCCGCAAGAAAAAGGAGGTTATTAATCTTGATCCAAGTCTTGTAATAAGTCTGATATTCATTTAATTCTCATTTTCCCCAACAGCGCGATGAGGAGAAAGCCAGCCTGATCGCTGAACTCACAGCTCAGAACTCCCGGCTCACAGCCCAGCTCAAGGAATCGTCTGCAACAGAAGCCCAGCTGATGGCTCAGCTCGAAGGGCTGAAGGACCAGTGCTCCATGAGGAAAACCAGTCTACAGGTGAGCTGGAGAACAGGATGCAGTATTTGATAATAATTGAAATAAATTGGGAGTTCCGTATACCTTCGGTTAGCGCAATACCTAGATACTGCACTTGAACATGAACCCTGTTTTTCAATGTTATTTAAGTCATCTATGGATTATAGCAAAAGCTACTTACGCGGTGTTGCACGCTAACCGACAATAGGTCAATTTATCATAGACTTTTTTTACTATTAACTATTTACATTTTTGGTGTTTAATTAAAAATATCTACGTATATATTTTTATTGATAGATTGATAGATACTATCTATTTTAGTTTAGAGAAACCCAAATCAATATATATCGGAGGCCAAGACTCACTTTAGGTCGCTGCGCCATTTTAGTTAGTTAAATCAATATACAAAAAAGCGGAGCGGTGGTAGCTTAATGGTAATAACACGCGCCTCATAACCGAGGGGTGCTGGTTTAAGCCCAAGCACGTACATTTACCGTGAATTGAACCCGATAAATTGTTCTATATTTTCTTCCATCACAGGTTTTCTATACTTCCTTAAATAAATAATATGTTGATTTAGTGTTTTGCTTTTCGATAAAATAAGTTCTGTTGATTAAAAATTGTATACACTTTACCATTTTTCTTCTCTACCAATACTCACCAACACCTTATCCTGCAGGACCATGTTCATAGCCTGGAGTCATTAAAGGCTGAGCTGGCTCTAGTGAGCGACAAACGCGCAGACCTGGAGCGGCGGCTGGTCACTTCTCTGCACGACAAGGACAACCTGATGCAACAGCTGGACGAAGCTAACGACAGGATCGTGGCTCTAGAGAGGCAGCTGAAGGAACAGGTGAGGGATTTCTTAGTGAAAACGGGTGCGCGGAACAGACCAGGTACCCGCTGAAAACTAAGGTCGTGATCTGCCTGATTGTCAGGTAGCTCACGACTGAGCTCAGCGGGCGCCGTTTTGGCGGCACTTCTTATTGTATTTCTGTGTTTCCGTCTCTTTTCTGTTACTTGTATTTTTTGTATATACATACATAACATCCCGCCCATAATCACCGAAGAGGTAGGCAGATTTAAAGGGACAGCAGGTCCGTTTAACCACAGTCAGCCAAAAATAAAACTGGGCTGGGTTAACTGGAAAATTGTGAAAAAGTAGTGACAAGTGGATAGTTTGTCGCCTACACAATCACATAACCAAAACCCGATACACCATTAGTCGCCTTTTACGACATGCTAGGCAAGAAAAACAGTTGGCACATTCTTTATAAATCCCAGACCAACACGGGACAATGGGTTCGATGAAAAACTGTAATTCTATTCTAAAAACGTCACTGTAAAACCACCATATTCTCATGCAGTAGAGGATAATAGTATGATCGTAGCACTAAACAATTAATGTGAGGAATAGGTGAGGAACTTCTTAGCGATGAATGAGCTCCTCGTTGTACGACAAGGACAACCTGATGCAAAATGCCTGGTCTGAGATGGTGATGTTTTACCGCTTTTGACTGACCTATCCGCACTTCCGAAGATTGCGGGAATTCGCGCACAAGTGGTATAGGAGGAGGAGCGTACGAGAGCGAGAGTAACGAGGAGCTGCATGGTGAGGAATGGGGGTAATTATGCCTCGACAGTAAAGGCGTTGCTGTGGCGTCATGCCCCAGAACGGGGAGAGTGAAAGAATAGGGTCAAGGGAATCATAAAGATAATATGTAGAGAGCAAAGAACGAGGGTTTTTTTTATTAAAACATCCAAAAGATGGCGTAACTGTGACTTGCGGTCTTGTCACCCTCCTCATTGATTGGTTGTCAGACCAAACTGACATGCTGTCAACAAGGAGCCAATAGTGACAGTGATAAGACCACGAGACTCCCTCGTGCCATCTAGCGGTTTTTGAAAACCCTCATTGCGCGCGGTGGAGTGCGAAAGTCTACAGGACATGCAATATCCGCGCGCATCTCTCAGCTTTGGCCAGAAAGACAAGATCGTGAAGTGGCCATGAGACGTGGTGGGCTTGGCCCATTCATGCAATAACAAGTGTATACTTACCTTCGAGCTAGATAATTGGTATGTCAGTATTCAGTATCTTTAATGTAACTAAGTTTAGCCTACATTTACTGGCATCTATAGACCAAAATAGTGTCTGTCTAAATTGATTTTTGCATAACAATGGATGTCCAGTTTCTTTTTAACTTCCAATCTCCCAATTTACGACTCCGCTTAAAAACAGTTTCGTGTCTAGTCTTGCTCACGTTTCTTAGGTCTTGGAAAATAAACTACCACAAATTGAATAACTTATCGCCTTTATTGAACGCGACAGTATCGATACGGGCGATAAGAACAGCGCGCTATACATTTAGTCCGCACTCCCTTGTCGCAAACTGACGTTGGATGTTGCAATGAATCGGATTCAATACTAGTGATGTAAAGGATATTACTATCCGGAGATATCTGAGGGAGAAAAATATCGTATCCATATTTGGATCTACCTATTGGGCGTGTTTCGATTTTTTGTATATTAACAATTAAGTTGCAATGTAGTTCAAAAGAGTTATCAATAAATAAAATCACATGTTTAAAACTTAAATTTGTAAAGAACAAACATATATTTTAACACGCAAAGTGATTATTATACTTTCATAATATGGCTCGATGGCTCATTCGGTAGTGACCCTGCCCCATGCGCCAAAGAGTAGTGGGTTCGATCCCCACCCAGGACAAACATTCGTATGATGAAACTTGTGTTTGTTTTGTGTCTGGGTGTTAATATTGAATATTTAAGTATGTATTTGTAATACCACTGCTGATACTTACCTCGTAGTCAGATCAATGTATGTGATGTAGGTAGTCTGATATTTATAAAATAATCACGAGCAGTGGGACTAAATGAATTAGGATCCATATCCTTTCTCAAGGACCTAAACACTATTCGTCCGTATTTGTAACTATATTCGTGGATCTAGACTCTATATCCGTCACTAGACGTCTAATCGCAAATCTAGATAGTAAAGATGTATAGGTACCTACTTTAAAAACTAACAATTCTAGTATATTGCTTATACGCGTATACTGATTTGCACTAGCAAGTATCAGTATCCGCGGACAATTAATTCGATCGGTCACGTCACTATTTTGTACGTGCCCCAACTACCTACGCAGTGTCCACTTACCTAAGAGCCGATAGCATCGATGTCGGATCCAATTTAAGATTGCAACTGGACTTTTATCTCACCATTGTGCAATGACTGCATTAACATGGCGCTCCGTACATCATTGCAAAATTATAATGGGGTAACGCTTCAGCTGTATTTAAGCACTGTAATGATTAGGAAAAAATTAAAAGCGGCATAATGAAAGTGCAATATCTTAATTGCGCAGGCTTTGTTTATGTGACTACGAAACAAAGTAGACGGTTGTGATTTTTTTGTATCTGAGCTATTTCTATACAACCTGTACCTTTTGATATTTCATAACTTTAAGGTGATATTCTATGAATAAAATTAATACAAAAAGTCCAAAGAACAACTGTCCTTAAACTCATAGTTTAGAAGTTATTATCAATCTTAATTATATTTGTTAAAAAATTGCCACCTAAATACAGGCGTTCTCGAGGTCAATATGTTAGGCTTGATGTATTTCATTGATGAGTAAGTCATTCATAATTTCAGATTTGAAAATACAATGTTGTCATGATCTAGTAAAGGTGTTTTATATTGGTGGTCGAATTTTTGTTGAATTATTTTGTATGAAAAATAAAAATTTGGAAAAGTAGGTAATGAATTGAAAAATAATTCAAATGCCGTTGGGTTCTTTTACGTGGTCTCGTTTATACCCTAAAGTTATGGGATATCAAAAGGAACAGGTTATAGAACGAACGAATAGATATACTTAAATATGACTATCCATGACTCGAGTACAAACGCCCATGTTCATCACACGAAACATTTGCCCCTAGCGGGATTGGAACCCGCGACCCTTGTTTTCGTGGACGGGTCTCTGACCACTCGACCAATAGGCCTGTCAGTAAATACATATATGTGCAGAGTCATACCACTAGCTCGGCGGTAAAGGAAAACTTTGTAATAATACGAGCATATTTTATAGATAAGCATGATAATCCAATCAATCTGGTTCCCCAAATTAAGTTTTACAAGACACTTTCAATCAAAAATCAGTCACTTTCAATCCAGGATCATAATCCAAGTGCAACCCGATTAAAAACTGGTACAAATTAAGTTGGGTTCAAAGAAAATTTGTAAAAAGACTTCCCTTTCTCGTCGCTTACATAGTCACAAAACCGTCATCCCATACCCCATTAGTCGCCTTATACGACATGCGAAGCAAGGAACACAGTTGACATAATTTTTTTGAGACCCAGGCCAGCGTGTGAACAAATACGTATGAAAACCTCATTTCGCAGTTGACGTCCCATTTCTCATTCCACAAAACGGCTCCAATGCAATTCCAGTGACGTAGCACGCTACGTAATTATCCAATCAACGTTCCGGAGTAATTGTTAGTGGGGTCCTGTAGGTTGAAAATTAACCAATTTTTTGATGGAATTTTTCGTTTTAGGCTTGTTTTACTGGCAACTTGTTATGTAATTGCCTTGTTACAAGCACATACCAACTTTTTCGACGTTGGATATGCAGGAAATACCTAATGGGACATACTGTGTGAGTTCTTAGGGGCCCCTGAGGTGGAGATCCTCTTCTCCTCATGGAAAAGGCTGAAAAAGGCCACTGTATACCCACTAATCGTCACATAACTCCTCATCACTTGGAACTGGAAAAGCCAAGCCATTCCAGTCCTCAAGCATATATGTTTTACCTGATAAAGCTTATAATTTCAAAATCAAAATGCATGTAGACCATATATACATATGTATCACTCCCGCAATCCCTGAAGGGGTAGGAAAAGTCTAAGGAACAGTAAAATCAAAACAAGATCCTAAATTTCTGAATAACTAAATAAATAAATATCCGACAACATCCCATACATTGAACTGACTCCGAGCTAAGTAGCTTTAACACTTATGTTACGGATATCAGAATCAACAGAGGTATTACAAATATAACACAAGTATTCATCATACGATGTTAGTCCTGGGTGGGAGATCGGACCCACAACTCTTGGCGCATAGAACAGAGTCCCTACCAAATGCCAGTCATCCAGTCATCAGCCAACTCTTTGATAGCTACCTGGTAACTCTTGATTTATGTCCGTTCTTGATCCTCACGAAAGAATACCTCTCACACTGTTTTTTTTTTCTTCTTTTGTGTTTTCAGTAATTTATTAACAAAGTAGCAATCACCGTATCCTCCTTTCACCGTTTTAGGTAATGTCAGATTATTTAAGACAATGGTGAACATTATACTTGGGCTGTATGAAGAATTCTCACGTCAGTATGACACTAACTTTGTCTGCGGCTCAAGTCGCATGGGATGCAGTTTGCTAGATAATGTGTCCCGTAGGATCTGTCAACTTAGACAGATAAAAGTTACTTTTAGGTTATGAAGCTTTATAATGACGAAAACATTTCAAAAATCGCACCAGTTCTTTTCGAGCCTATTCATTACATACATACAAACATGCACATATTTTTTATATTAGTGTGGACGAGATTCAAAGTATTCCATCGCGTCAGTCATAAATCAGATAGACGCTTTATGACTGAATGTAGTTCACTCATAATACAATGAAGTTTATTTGTGGACATTGATGCTTCCAGCACAGTGAGTTTATTTAGTGAATCGGAATCAGAAGTTAATGAGAATTTTCAAAAAACAAAATCCGCCAGAGGTGCGAGGGTGTCTCGCGGTCTTATTACTGTCACTATTGGCTCCTTGTTGACAGCACCCTTCATAATGTGACACGTATGTCAGTTTGTTCTGACAACTAACTAATGGGGAGGGTGACAAGACCGCACGTCACAGTTACGCCACCTTTTGGATGTTTTAATTCAAAAAACCCTCATTACACCCTATATTTTTTTCTTTTTTGGAGAATACTATCGGTATATGGCCGAAGGCGGCCTTTACTACCTACCTGGCTGGCGGGGGAGCGGGGAGCTCTTACCCCTAAACACACTATCATGCTCGCTATCTCCGAATAAACCTAGAGCAAAGCACAAATTTTGTCAATAATTCCCTTTCCTCAGGTAACATGTAGTTACAATGCTTCAGACAGTTATAACATGAAGTACCGTGAATGTCAGTCACCGTACGGTGGCTTAGCTGGTTTTCGAAATTGTCCAGTACCAGTCTGAAATATGAAGGATTTCTCTTTTCCCCCATGCGTTGGAAAGCACGAAAACCCAATGGTTCTGCGCCTGACCTCTCTCCAGTCATGTCGGGACGCGATCGCACCGAAGTTAAGAGGAACATATAGATTACACAATATCGATTAGGGAGATATTTAAGTGTCACACCAAAGGGGGACTATTTCATTATACTACATAGTAGTCGCCAAGTGGTCGATCTTAGACCGTAATTCGTATTTATTTTTATAATTTAATGTATTTCTTATACATTACTAATTAAAATAATACCTTTCTGTACTCTTTCCCCGTATAAACTCAAACTTTCCTTATCGCATATTCCTTCTTCCTCATAGTTTTGGTAAAAAGGGGTACAAAGGTTTTGCTTCACGTAATAATATATCGGTATGATGATGATATCTAATCTTCTTTCCATGTCCCAGGAACACCTCTACCACAACACATTGAAAGAGCTGGAGCGGCTCCAGCGCTCCCACGACACCCTAGCGGAGCGGATCGGCGCGCCGGAGCCTGCGGACGTTACGGACACGGCGCGCTCGCTGCACGCCGAGCTGGAGGCCGGCCCGGAGGAGGACGACGGCTGGCTGCGCGCCGAGGCCGTGCACGCGTATAAGCAGCTGCGCGCGCTCGCGCTGCACCTCAACACCGGACATGACGATGACTCAGGTACGGAGACACTAGAGGACACGTCGCCTCGACCCTGATAGAGCTCCCACGCTCCTGTGACACTCTAGCGTAGCGACACACTGACACCTTCAAGATACAGGACTAGTAGGTTTTACAAAATAATGGCCACGACGACTACTCAGGTACGGGGAGTGGCCAAATACTCACGAAACCGAGGTTCATGGGTGCCAATCCTGCTGGGGGCAAATGGTTCTTGTGATGAACATGGACATTTGTAGTCGAGCCATGGATGTTTATAAACGTATTTAAGTATGTCTATCCGTTCACCTAGTATCCATAGCACAAGCTCAGTCAAGTGTCAGTCTGGGAAATTTATTTTATTTATATACTTCTCTATTATTTGACTGACTCGATGGCTCATTCGGTAGTGACCCCACCCAGGATACTCGTGTTTGTTCTGTCATCATCTTTGTTAATATTGAATATTTAGTTATACTTGTAATACCACTGTTGATTCTGATATCCGTAACACAAGTGCTTAAGCTACTTACCTCGGAGTCAGATCAATGTATGTGATATTTATTTATTATTTATCTGAGGCGTTTTGGAGGATGCAGTCTGGTAATGGAATTTCTTATAGGATTTAAGTGATTACATTCGGCTCAGTGGTGGTAATCAATGTTCATAATAGCGGTTGTGTTTTGTGTGGTGTTGATTTGCTCAGGTGATCTCAAATAACATTAAGTTGTTAAATTAATATTTAGAAAATAAATACAAAACCTACTTAGGCATCGCTAACCAATCGGAAAGTCCGTTTCTCCTTTTCTCATATCAGGAAAAGTCCTATCAATGGAGCCACTTCCTAATTTCATCTTTAATTATATCATTGCACTTCCATTTCCCACTAGTACAATTCACCCATTGTTACCCAGAACACCCATTCACAATTTCTCTGCTGTTCCGGTCTGCGCATCCATCCGTAGCAGACCTAGCTAGACTGAACTAATTATGACTCATAGTTCATTTCGACGGTTCAAGCAAACATAATAGCTAATTGTAACTAGGAATTATTAGTTAAGGGTTCCGCAATAACACATAAGCGTTATATTCTTGGGATAAATAGAGATCACAATATCACATCCATTGGCTGCGATCCTGGAAGAATCCCCTTGTACACATTATCACGATTTTTCGAATGACCCTTCTTGATTTTAATTTTGTTACTCATCTTCCCTGAAAAGAAGGGCCTTTTTAACAGACTTAAAAAAAAGGAGGAGGTTCTCAACAGGACTGAATTATTATTTATATATATATTTTTTGTATGTATGTTACTCGATATCTCTGAGAATAGTTAACCGATTTTCAAAATTAGTTTTTACATGAAGTAAACATATAAGTTGTATAAAAAAAAACAATTCATGTATCTAACCCAGCTTAGTTTTATTTTTGGCTGAATGTGGTTAAAGGGTCCTGCTGCCCCCTTTGACTCTGCCTACCCCTTCAGGGATTATGGGCGCGATGTTTAGTACGTATGTAAATATCTATGGTTTACTGGCAAACTAACGGAAATACAGACAAACACACCTACAGGGAGGTTTAGTACTAGAGCAGATAGATATGGCTCGCTAGTTAGGCATTATAAAAGTCCGTACATTGGTAAATCGTTAAATATCTGTTGTATAAAAATAAATAAATATAAATAAATATCAGACTACATCACATACATTGATCTGACTCCGAGGTAAGTAGCTTAAGCACTTGTGTTACGGATGTCAGAATCAACAGGGGTATTTTACAAATATATACTTAAATATTGGATATTTACACCCAGACACAGAACGAACACAAGTATTTATCATACGAATGTTTGTCCTGGGTGGGGATCGAACCCACAACTCCTGGCGCATGGGGCAGGGTCACTACCGAATGCGCTATCGAGCTTGTCAAAAGTAACATATTTTAGGTAGCGTCTTTAAACACATTTGTACGTAATTCTCAAAACACAAATTTTACCTACTAATACTTTTTCGCCTCTTTGTGAAAGGGTAACATACTAAAATATTTAGTGTTCGAGTTTGTTAGGTTAGCCATTCGTATTTCCATAGGGTTAAAAGTTTAAGAGTTAGGTCCTAGGGTTCGTAGCCTTTAAAAGAAGTCTACTTAGAAGTCTCTGCCCACTGGAATACAACTTTTCCTTGTGCAGATTTTTATATGACTTTTAAACAGACATTGATAATATTGTATGAGAGTAAATACTACAGATTAATAGTTAGTTAATAATACATAAGTTTTAATTTTTACAGAAAGAGCATTTTCCAAGGACAGTGTCAATATAGATTTTTTTTTTTTCATTTATTTTCATGCTTTGGAAACAAAACATATTGATAGATTAAAAGTACCTACTCTAAATGTTTTTCTTTGCAACTTAGATTATATAAAAAAATTACGCAAAAATTACGTACTAACTTTGTCCTGATAGACTAAATTAATAATCCCATACTTCGAATTATTAACTCCACTACGGAACCCTGAAAAAAATCGAAAGCTATTAGTTTTCGACCTCCATATGTCAGTGAGTAAATTCCGCCGTAGCCTCAATACCAGTCCGATGCTTATCACGCAAACTAATCGATACGATACTCTTTGAATATTGCACCGGTTTACGCTAAAACCGACTCTATTTCTACGCAGCTAAAATGCGAAGTCCTAACAAAAATTGGGGTCCGAAAAAAAATCATGTCTACCCTCAAAAGCTGAAATAGACCCTATAAGTGAAAATGTAAAGTTCAAATTGCTAAATTGAGTGTGAGGTCCGAAATTGGGCTAATACAGTGTTCGGTGGAAAGGTCTAGATCCTAGATCTAGACAAACTAATTTAACTTTCAGCGTCATGTTAGTTTGGTAACCTTGGAGATGAATGAGATTGATTTCTTAGGCCAATAACCTGTCTTATTCAGTGAGCTTTTATAATCAAGAACTACACTGGTTAAGAAACGAAAAAATATAAGTATAAAACCAATAGTCTATCTCGTTCAGCACTAAGAGAAAAAATCATTAAGAAACCTTCACATTTGGTTATATTATACCTAGTATAAAAATAAGGTCCCTGACGCGTATATTAATTGTCTGTCTGTGTAAGCTAATCTCAAGAACTACTGCACTGATTTTAATGCGGTTTTCACTAGTAGATAAAGTAAAGATTGAGAATGGTTTATGTATATAATATA
This sequence comes from Glyphodes perspectalis, assembly GCA_951394215.1. NCBI lineage: Eukaryota > Metazoa > Arthropoda > Insecta > Lepidoptera > Crambidae > Glyphodes > Glyphodes perspectalis. Next base: position 2,138,653 of record OX596220.1, read on the forward strand.
TAAATATTAATTAGCAAATAACTAAGTAAATGAAAATGAGCTTCATCTTGTTGTTATGTGTGTGTTGTGTGAGTTAAATTTACCTCATGTTAAGTTTAAAGATTAAGAAAATTAATTATCATACCGAACATACCGGTCCATCAACAAATATTTGTCCCAGTGCGGGGTTAGAACCCGCGCCCATGCGTCCAACGCGAACCCTGAACCTCTGTACAAATGGAGTTGACTTTTGCCCCAAAGATCAACAACGCAGAAAGGTTAGCTTTCAAAACTGGTTAGAAAATGAGCTTTAAGCTCAAATGCAGTATGCGGTTGAACTTTATCGTAGAAACGTAATAGATATGATCGTAGATCGTCCACAGTACAATAACACGAGTGAGACCATGGCCAATGACCTTGGGGGCATTGCCGTATCTTTAAGCTTGGGTTTGCAAGATCAGATCATGCAAGACGCGATAATTGTTATAAGATATCTTTGATATTTTAATTTCTGTATTTTTAACGTCATTATCAATGTCCCATGTTGATCTGGGACTTGAAAAGAATGTGCCAACTGTGATCCTTGCCAAGCATGTCGTAAAAGGTTACTAATGGTTTTTTTTTGGGTTTATAATAGTAGAAGGCGATGAGCCACTTGTCACTACTTTTGCACAATTTTCTGTTACAATTGTCTGTTGTATCTTCATAATTTTTCGTTGTTGTTTCTGGTTCGACTGGCTCGATGGCGCATTCAGTAGTGACCCCGCCTGCGCCAAGAGTTGTGGGTTCGATCCCCACCCAGAACAAACGTTCGTATGATGAATACTTGTGTTTGTTCTGTGTCTGAGAGTTAATATCCAATATTTATGTATATATTTGTGTACACAAGTGTTTTAGTAGTAAAGTAGCTTTAGAGTCAGATCAATGTATGTGATGTAGTCTGGTATTTATTTATATTTTTGGTTTGCTGATAAAAAAAACTATGCGTAAGCAATATTTTTTTATGATTTTTGTGAAGGTAAACAATCCTATTCACCAGAAGTAAACTATAAGTGTCGGGTGCTTCCAAAACTGTTAACTGACGTGTTTCATTTCACGAGCAGCTGGCCAGGAGATCTCGGTTCAGAGGTCGTTCAACCTCTTTGTTGTGAGCAGTTGCCAAGGAAGGCAATATCACGATTCTTGGCTGTATAAATACTTAGGCGGAGTTCGCGTGACCGTTTATAGGGCAGAGTAGGGGTGCCAGACAAGTTATTAAAGAAAACAAGAAAATAGTAAGGCATCTCTTGAAATATTAAACGCAAAGGGTTCGATTCGCATCGGGAGAAGTTGTTGTTGAAACGAGTATGGGTGTTTATGGTAACTTCGTTGATTCGGATTTCCTAAATATAAGTACATAAGCTACTTACTTTTGTAATCAGAGCAGAAAATTTGTGCAATTATGACTGATATTTATTATTATGGCAATAGAATAATTTATAATAAATAGTTTAATACGAAATACTTACACAAATTTTGCGTGGCATTAGTGTAATATAACATCACCATATGCCACACTCAACTCACTATAAATTTTATTATTTGAAAACTTATTTGAAAACGATCTTAGACTACTGATTATATTATATTAGTGGCAACCCTAGCTAGGGTAGCGTTATCCGTGCTTACCGAAGAGTTATAGCCTCTATGACATTCAGCCATAACCCCCCTTTTGGTGTGGCGGATTGAATAGCTGTTTGGCACCGTTCGGGAAGTAACGAATATTGCATAAGTCTATTTCAGGCTTGTTAATTTTTAAATTTCGAGGAAACGGTAAATCACTTTCTGCAATCGTAGCTTATTTTGTAAGACGGAATATGAATTCGGTTTACTTACATACACACCGTCACGCCCGTTAACCCCGAAGGAGTAGGCAGAGTCAGAGGGGCAGCCCTTAACCACATTTAGCCAAAAAATAAAACTGGGCTGGGTTGGATGGAAAATTGTGAAACATTAGCTAGCTCGTCGCCTACACAATTACACACCCAAAGCCCGATATACCATTAGTCGCCTTTTACGACATGCTAAGCAAGGAACACAGTTGGCACATTCTTTTTAAATCCCAGACATATAAAATTGGTTTTCTCACATACATACGGCCTCGCTCGCAATCCCCAATAGGGGGGAGCAAGGATCAGGTGTAATAAGCTTCTTAAACAACATTTAGCAAAAATAATAAACATTTAACGAATTTTTTTTGAAAACTAGTGCCATGTGGCTAGCTCGTCGCCTATATTCTCACAAATAAATAATACAACAACACAGCATTAATTGCCTTTTACGACATGCTAGACAAGGAGCACAGTTAGTACATTATTTTAAGTCTAATACCAACATGGTTTTAAGAAATAAATTAAGGAGTTTTGGAGTAGCCTACGTAAAAAAGCAAATACAAGTCACGGCGTGTTTACCAACAGTTTGGTGTCGCCTGGTACCAGCCGCGGCGGCCTCGCACCCCCATCCATTGTGCGAATGTTCCATGGCCCATTTATGTGTGTATACCAGGTCGGAGCTTCAGGGACGTCGGTGAAAATGGGACTTTGGCCTTTTAGTGAAGTATCTACTTGGAGTTTGATCAACAGAATGCTTCTGATGATAAGATTTAGAATCTCAATCACAATCGTAACAATTATTAAGAGGGTATCTTAGAAATAAGTTGATTAACATGGTATAAGTGTCAAGTGAAACTAAGCTAGCTTTAGACTCATTCCCCTGGAGGATTAGGTAGAGAGAACCGAGGGCCATACGACACAATTTTTATGTCAAGTTACTCCGAAAAACTCCCTAGATTTTAATGTGAAACCGAAACTTTTTTTTTCAAATATAGCAAGACAATTATACATAATAGACATGTCTATAGTAAAATCCAGCTGCCTGCCAGTATCACTGCACTGCGCCACGCAATTGCGCCAACTCACTTCACTGCGTCAGATACGTTGACTCATTTCTTCAAAATGACTTAGCATACTAACAACGAGATGAAGGACAATTCTCAAATTTTAAAGCCAAATACTACGTGTTTTATAAGTACATATATTATCTAAGGCTATTTAGTTATTTTTACGTATCCATCTCTGCCACCACTTTTTTATTGACATAGTATACTGAACGATGACGTCACAATAGCATCGGATCTGTTTGTAGGTGTATGGTTAAACTATTGGAAGCCCCAGTTACTATGTTGACTCAAACATTTACCGAGTTATCGATGTGTAATTCCGTCCCGCTTACTTCGGGTTTATGCCAATAATACTTGATACTTTCAATAATCGCCGGCGATCGCGCATTCTGCGGAGGTATGCGTGTGCGCATGATGTAACAGCTCTAGATATCCACTCGAGGAAGTGGTGTATCATTTCTGGGTCCTCTTTGTTTACATGCATACACGGCCATTTTACATACACATACATACATAACATCACGCCCATAATCCCCGAAGGGGTAGGCAGAGTCAAAGGGGCAGCATGCCCCTTCAACCACATTCAGCCGAAAATAAAGCCGGGCTGGGTTAGATGGGAAATTGTGTAAAAGCAGTGACAAGCGGCTATTCTGTCGCCTACACATACAATAGGGAATTAATAACTTGTCTTTACTTATTTGCTTAAGTATAAGTAAACGATTTTTTTTTTATATCTATTATTATAGTTATACCTGCCTATTATACATACCGTAGAGGGAGGAAGAGAGGTCGGCAAAGTCCTAGGAAAAAATCATACATACAAACAATCATATCACGCCGTTTTCCCATGAGCAAAGATCAACAAAGTAAGCTGCTTAAACCATACTTAGCCAAAAACACAATTAATCGATTGTCGGATTAGTTGGTAAATTGTGAAAAAACATAAGTCAACTTTTACGATATGCTAGACTAGTGACGTAGTCCTAATGCATACTGTGACGTCAAATTTCTCACCGTAATTTTAAATGAAATCAAATATGCTTTCCACAATTTCCTGTGATTACATTAAATTATGGCCCCTTTACTTATTGACATTTATATATAAGATGACGTCACAATATATTAAAGCATTGTATTTCAGTTATTGAATATTCCGCAGAACTGAGTACGTGCGCACACGCATGACGCAATAACAGCTCTAGATACTTGCCGAGGAAGTGATGTTACTAGGTCTTCTTTGTGTTTTAACATATGTTATTGCACATACTATTGTATTATACGCGAGAGCGGTGGTAGCTCAATGGTAAGGACTCGCGCCTCTTAACCGAGGAGTGCGGGTTCAAACCCGGGCACGTACCTCTGGATTTTTCAAATCTATGTACGTATTTATACCACTAGCTCGACGGTGAGGGAAAACATCGTGATGAAACCTGCAAATCCAAACAACTTTGGATTTGTAATCATGATCCAATAATTGTCTGGTTCCCCTATCTTAGAGTTACGAAGGTCAGATCGGCAGTCGCTTCAATGTCGCTAAATCCTGGATCATGGTCTAAGCGGACCCCGTCTAAGCACGGGATATAACGCTAGGAAGATGATATTGTATTATACGCAAACACAATACTTAAAGTATGTGCATGGCCGCAATCCCTAGGCAGAGTAAAAAAGGAGTAATTTTCCAGAAATATTTACGTAACAAACTAAATAAGTATATGTAGTAGTGTTTCTATAGCAGCTCAAAATGTGTCAATAGAAAAACAAATAACACGAAAACGTGATTTCTTTCCTTTATTTACCTTATTACAACATATTTTACATTGTGTGTTTAGGAGTTGCATATCTACTTAAACCACTAAGATTTGTAATAACGCAACCCGTAATATAATATTATATAACATAAACATAATAACATAATATAATAACCCGTAACATAATATAATAACGTTAAGGGTTGATTGGTGTTCAATTAACTATTGCAGTGCAGTTACTATCGCACTAAGACTTAGTAAATGCACATCCAAGTTTATCATTACAACTTGCATATCTGCAACAATTCCTAGGTTTTCTAAAAAGAAAATTTTCGTTGTTTAATTCAACTTATGCTCGGTCGTAGGTGGATGATTCGAACAGATGCCTTCTGTAAAAAATATAACTTAAACGTATATTTTAAAATCTTAATGTCAAATTAAAAAAATATATTTAATTTGAAAATTGTTATGCAAATCAGTTTGTTACGCAAAGTTTATTTTAAAGGAATAATGTATCCGTCCTTTTTCCATACATATTCTCAAGTTATAATACCATCTTGGTATAACCGTTATAATATCTTAAGGTACATAAATACTCATGCGAGGTTCCAGCTTTAATGTGATAAATAATTATTAAATAACCACATAAATTCTGATTTCAAAGTAACAGTCACAGACTCGAGACATGTTTATGTTAATAAATTATTTTATTATTATTATTGGGGTGGGTTCCAGTATTTATATAAAATAGCTGGTCTATATGAATTTTGACTGAATATACTTAACCGTTAACCAACTTAGTCACTGATGAAATTAATCGCAACATTTATCCCATTCTTTCATACATACATACATACATAACATCACGCCCATAATCCCCGAAGGGGTAGGCAGACCTACCCGATTCTTTCGTTTTTTTTTTAAATAATTACCGGGATAATTTATTTTTGAGATACCTACTATTCAGACTCTAATAGTTCAGAAAATTCTCTGAATTGAGATCATCTGTGATTCCGATAGTAACTTAAAACAAGTTTGATATAGGGAGAAGATACCTACATTATGTTATATGCCATAAAGATTCAGATTCATTTCTCGGTAACAATTTGTCGCTTTCATCGGAATCCTTTGATGCGATGAACAAAGCCGTGTATGCGTCACACAGCTGTGTGGCGACATAATGCGAATGAGAGACGTTATGTAGCTTACCTTTACTCACTTGCATCTAAGTTCAAAGTTACAACTTTTGTACACCATTCATGATAGTCCTTGATAACTTAGTCAATAAAGTTTGCCATCATCTTAGTGCTACGTCAAGATCCGCTTGGACAATCGCCTACACAATCGCATACCCAAAACCCGATATACCAGTCGCCTTTTACGACATGCTAGGCAAGGAACACAGTTGAAACATTCTTTTTAAGTCCCATACCAACATGGGACACATGTACCTATAGACCTATTTATAAAGCTATTTGTTTCCATGTTTCGAGCGATTTTAAACCAAGCCTGCGGTTCGCGTGTTCAATACGTTGCGGTCACGCCGCAATGACGTCAGCTTACAGTAATACATTGATATCATGTCATCAGGATCATGCCAGCAACCCCTACGTGGTGGTGTAAGTTGGAGATATAAGCGATAACTTAAGTATTAGCATGAGAAACCCAAAAAAATCACATGTTGATCTGGATCTTAAAAATAATGTGCCAATAGAGTTCCTTGTCTGACATGTCGTAAAAGGCGACTAATAGTATATCGGGTTAGGAATGTGATTGCGTAGGCGACGATCTAGCCACTTGTCACAAATTTCCATCTAACCCAGCACATTTAAATTTGACTGAAAGTGGTTAAGCGAGCCGGCTGCCCCATCGGGGATTGCGGCCGTGATGTTTGGTTGTAAACCCAATAAATAAAGTGTATGTCTCTGAGCACGCCTAAGAGTCTTTGTGATCATGGGAATGGAATTAAAGTTATCCTATATGCTAAGTTACATTAATATAGTTAATTAAGTACATATCATCACGCCCGTAATCCCCAATGCGGTAGGCAAAGTCTAAGACACAGTAAGCTCTATTATTAACTCGCTAGTATTAATCTAACTAACTTACTAAACTTAACGTCATTTCCCTAGTATTCATCTTATATTAATTATTCAAAACCATTATACACATCACTATATAGTTCTACTCACAGATCTACATATTCTAAATACAAATATTTTTGTCTTTAAATTGTACCATATACAAAAGTTCACCAAACCGTTCTTCTAGTTCCTCTTACATGTAGACGTGAACAATACATGGCCATAGAGCATAGAGTCGCAACGCCATGTCATGGGAAAGTCGGTGTAAATGCCTTGAACGGACAGGTAATCTAATTCAGATACCATTAGAAAGGGGATTACTTGTCTTACAGTAAAAGCGATACATTACAATATTTAGCGTAACATGCTATAATAAGATATACTTGGCTTGCATTTTTTTAAGCATCGTCGAGCGATTGGACAATGTTTGTTTATTTAAGGCGAAAAATTATATTTTTGTCACTGATTAGGAAAAGATCTTTTTTTACTGGTCTTGGACTCCACTATGTCATACTATAGGGTGAAGCCACGTTTATGTATGTGTTAGTGAGATACTTATGGATACCAGATATCGGATAACTATCATTTGGAGCGCTTATTATGTCTATGTGTGACGTAAGTGGCGTGTCAAGTTGGAGCACCTGAGGAGCTTCAATGTTTACCTAAGTTAGATTATAAAAATATATTAAACACGTATTTTTTTATTTATTTGTCAAACAAACATTGATGAAGATACAATGCATTCAAGCTGCGCGTAAGGTCACACATTCGTACAATTTTTACTAAATAGTGACGTCGCATGCCCCCACTCCAAAACTTTTGGTGCTCCTAGCACCCTGCCCACCCCTTCCGGGATTGCAGGCATGTTGGTATGTATGTAAGTGTACTCAATTGATAACGGGACTCCTTGGGTAAGGGCGGCCTGTAGCTGCGCCTGCGCAGACTAGCTGTTACGTGGTTACGTCCCTCTACGTAACAGCTGTTACGAAGCTGCCTTAATCGACAAGCCGCTCGTAACTGTAGCAGACCAAAATTGTTTCATCAAATATATATTTAATGGATTGGTATGGAAACAAGCACAGATTGGTTGTAAATTATCGTTCTATATAATAATTGTATGCCTGTCAATAGACAAAATAATAATTACATTTATTAGGTAGGTATATGATGCACCCATCGAAAAATTACAGCGATTCTTCGTCTGCATGTTGTGGCTTCATGTAGTATGAAAAATAATTTTATTCTGTTTTTATTAAAACTCCTCTGGACAGTGAGTCACTACACTGTCCAGAGGAGTTACAAAATATATTTTTTTTTATTTATATCTTGCCTTTAAGATAGCGGTGGTAGCTCAATGGTAAGGACACGCGCCTCTTAACCGAGGAGTGCGGGTTCAAACCCGGGCACGTACCTCTGGATTTTTCAAGTCTATGTACGTATTTATACCACTAGCTTGACGGTGAAGGAAAACATCGTGATGAAACCTGCAAATTCAAACAACTTTGGATTTGTAACCATGATCCAAAAATTGTCTGGTTCCCCTATCGTAACGAAGGTCAGATAGGCAGTCGCTTTCATATAATTACCAGACTCGCTAAATCCTTGATCATGGTCTAAGCGGACCCCGTCTAAGCACGGGACATAACGCTAGGAAGATAATTATATCTTGCCTTTGCAATTCTAAATTTCACTACTCGAGTAAATATAATGGACGAACTACACTCTGATCTTTGTTATAAATCTGACTATGCAGGATTCCATTCCATTATTTTATTCCTCACTAGATTTGGAAGAACTGGTACGTGCCCAGTTCATTACTCGTGTCATGGCCAAGTACACACTAGAGGACCTCCATATCTTATTACCCGCTCCTGTGAGCGGGTAATAAGTAAGGCCTAATCTAGACACAGCCTAATCTCCGCAATTCTTTCCAGGGCTGCACTCAGACCTATCTCTCACATCCCTGGACGGAGAGGAGGGGGAGACACTCCGCCGGGGGGCGCTCGCCGCGGCCTGCGCGGACGCGGTCGCCGCCTACGCCACGCTGGAAGGCTCCCGCGTGAGGGACTCCATCGCTGCTCATGCGCGTCGCGCGCTTGAGAGGGAACGGCAGATTGATGAGAAGAACGAGATCATTGCTGAACTCTCTTCGAAGGTGAGTTTTTTTTTAGTGGGGCACATGACGCCATGTCGTCTGAAATACTTTTTGTAAGCTGTTGAAAAAAAATACTTCCATTCTTACTTACTTCATTTTTATCTTTTTTATGAAAGACGTGGAAAGCGAGCAGAAGAGTCATTTATTAGTGACTTATATTATTAGTGCTAAAATAGGTCTATTTAATTCATCGGTACATTTATTTTCCAATCATTCCACACACAAGGGTTGTTTTATACAAGTATCTTCTGTTCAACAAAGGCCTTCAAGACATAGAAATAACATGTTTGACAGCTGTCAAAAATATTTTGATTACTGTATCTCGCAAGTGGCCTCTTACAACTTGCTTGTTTTTTATAATCGGTATGTCACAGAAATCCTTTCGTTACTCGCCTGTCTCCACTGCATTACACAAACATCCAGCTTCGATCGATCAGTTTAACCCGAAATGGTTAATTATGTAAATTAATTGAGCAATTTCCTTTAATATTATGTTATTATTGACTTGTTATATTTGGTTCAAACTGCCGAATTTAATACGGCCTAAATTGCGTCATACAATCCTGTCTTTCCACCTTTCACGTGTTTTTAGCGCCATCCAAAAGTAGGTTTATTAAGATGTTGTTTGACCTACAAGCCCTTAACGGTATGTAGTGTATTTTTAACCGAGTTCAAGAAAGGTATGTTTAGCTTCAAGTCTATTGTAATGACTCTTTAAGCTAAATTAATTAATCATCAAAGTGTACTTTGTTTTTAAGAGTGTAAAATACTATACGCTTGATACATGGAATTCTAGCAAAGTGTAATCCCCGAAGGAGTGGGCAATGATATGAAATAAAAACTAGAACCTGTTTACACAAGACCCCGGCGCGATTAGAACTCGCGATCTCCTCTTTACTGGACAGGCGCTTTAGCCAACTAAGCCACGGCGCCTCTCTGAAGGAGTAGGCAGAATTAAAGGCAGCTAGCCCCCTTAACCACATTAATTAAAGTAACTTTTCTTAACAATAAATAAAATCAAAACAATTTTTTTTTATTTTTTAAATGTTCCTTAATATACTTTACTAAAATATACAGAGATCTGCGTCGTGGCATAATCTGCTTTCTGTATAGGTACAGCAAGCGAGGAAAATCAATTCTTAAATGTTTTGTTCATCCCGATAATCCGACCAACGTGCATAACTGTTCGAACACTGTATTAAAACACCACAGCCAAGGTTAAGTGAAAAATAAAATCCACCGTAACAGCCGCACGATACCACACCGCATTAAAAATATTATCTCGAACTCATTACGTCCCCTGCCTAGATGGCGTTAATTTATCTATGTTAAAGTAACCTTTATCACAATGAAATAGGGTGCAACATTTTAGTTCCGTAAAAATCCGTTGTCTTTTATCGTAGTGTAGTTATGTATACTGCTAGTCATCGAGCCGCAAAATCGAGTATTTTATCGATGATAAATCGATTCCGATCGGCGTAACGTGCCAACGGTATTCGAATTGAAACAGCGTAACTGAGTATGTACTTACATTGCATTGCTGTTTTTGTACCTACTGTTTGATATGAAACTGTCAAATCTTGTTATTCGATATCTGCGTAACTGTTACGTGTGTAGGGTTGCCAACCGTACTATAAAATATAGTATTGTACTATATTTCCGGTCTGCGCAATATATACTGTTGATGAAATAAATAGTACGCATAATAGCTATATTTTTTTCTATATCAAAATTCAAGGGCGTTAATATTAAAAATTTAACGTGAAAAAGCATTTGAGTGTATTCTTTTACATAAGTATAAAAAATATTAGAAACTAAAACATGTCGTAATAAATATAGGTTTAAAAAAAATTTGCAATACATACCTTTCTGGATTTTTCTATAAAATACGACTTATATTTTTTTTTTTTGGACGTAGATACTATATTTTTTGTAACTAAGTTTAAAACATACTATAGTTCGTCTAAGAAATGTTGGCAATCCTACGTTTGACGTACGATGGTAACGGTAGAAGCGATTTGTTGGAACCAACAGTCGTGCTAGGTTTCATTGGTATATCGAGCCGCGTAACTCTCCACATATTTTTTATTCATAGAATTGCTCGGTGGTAACTTTACTGTAAATATCGGAATACAACGGTGGGATGCAGCTTTTGTTCATTACATTTTTTGTTGCTTAGACATTTTTTTTTCTCCACACTGACACACAAATTCCCTAGTTCCAAACTACACTAGGTAATGAATAGACATACTTAAATAGATTTATAAAATCCATGACTCGAGTACAAATGTCTATGTTTATCACACGCAATATTTGCTCTAAACGGGATTCAAACCTGCGTCCCTTGGTTTCGTGGCCCGGTTCTCTGAGTACCAAACCAACGGGCCTGTCAATGTAATCCCCAAGAGTCAAGGCTTTCCCCCCAATATCAGGAAGTTGAGTGAAATGTTAAATACACCCTAACAGGATCACCGGATAATCCCTTTAAACCGATTAGCAACATTCAGACGTTATGGGGCGTAGTTGTATTGAAAGTTAGAATTTTAAACCGTGTTAATAAAAAAAAAATCTGTCGAATTGAGAATCTCCTCCTTTTTTTTGAAGTCGGTTAAAAAGGGAAGATAAATACGCGTAGTGTTTTTTTTTAATATATAAGTCCTATGTTGGTCTGGGACTTAAAAAAAATGTGCCAACTGTGTTCCTTGCCTAGTATGTCGTAAAAGGCGACTAATGGTATATCGGGTTTAGGATGTGTAGGTGACGAGCTTGCCACTTATCAAAACTTTTCAGTTTTCCATCTAACCCAGCCCAGTTTTATTTTTGGCTGAGGTTCAGATGGTTAGGAGTGCTAGCTGCCTCTTTGATTTTGTCTACGTTTTTTCAACCTACTGTGGATTCTTTCTATCTCAAACCGTATTCTTGTTTATCACCGTATAACAGAATATACGATATGGCCACGGTGTGACGTCATTCAAACTCTAGTTTCCATTCCGGTGCGGACCATAGCGATCGCTTTATTGTTTTATGCCTATAAGAGGGAGGTCAGTTGGCAGCTACACTTTAAGGACGACCACATACGACCACGCGTGGGCGTGGGCGTGGGATAGGGATTAATGGAACAATAGACTCATTTATAAGCATTACGAAGTTTGGAGATACAGGTTCACTAAATGGTAACTAAGCCAAAATAGAAATAAATGACTCATTCTTTTAGACTACTTTTTAAAACCTAAATACAAATATTACAGCCGAAATCCCCTAAGGGGTAGGCAGAATCCAAAGAGCAATAAGATCCTTAAACTGCATCCTACTAATATTATAAAAGTTTGTGAGGATGTATGGATATTTGTTACTGTTTCACGCAAAAACTACTGAATGGATTTTAATAAAACTTTACAATAATATAGCTTATACACCCGAATAACATATAGGCTATGTTTTATCGATGTACCACGCGAGCAAAGCCGCGGGCGGAAGCTAGTAGGTACATAATAAATAAATAAATTTCCCAGACTGACACACTGATTCCTTAGATCCAAACTGAACATGTTTACTTGTGGTATGGATACTAGGTGAACGGATAGACATACTTAAATACGTTTATAAACATTGATGTTTTGAGTACAAATGTCCATATTCATCACACGAAAATTTTCCCCTAGCGGGATTCGAATCCGCGACCCTAGGTTTTGTGGCCAGGGTCTCTGACCAGTTCACCAACGGGTTGTCAAATAAATAATAAATAAATAAATAATAAATAAATATTACACTACATCACATACATTGATCTGACTCCGAGGTAAGTAGCTTAAGCACTTGTGTTACGGATATCAGAAACAACAGTGGTATTACAAATATATGCTTAAATATTCAATATTAACACCCAGACACAGAACAAACACAAGTATTAATTATACGAATGTTTGTCCTGGGTGGGAATCGAACCCACAACTCTTGGCACATGGGACAGGGTCACTACCGAATGAGCCATCGAGCCAGTCAAATATAATATACATAGCATAAGCTAATTCAAACAGTAGGTAAGATAGTCACTTTCACGGCACTAACTGAACTAAGTCCAAAGGTCATCGCCCTGCCCGGCAGCAGGTCACGCCACGTTGGTCTAGTCTAGATTGTCCGATAACCGTGTTTGATAGAGGTTCAACCAGGGCCGCAGTAAGGGGAGTCGCAGTACATTACCTTCATTTAACAGGAATAAATAAATAAATAAATTCTCTAGCCTGACACCAATTCCCTAGTTCCAAACAAAGCTTAAGCTTGTGATATGGATACTAGGATAGACATACTTAAATACATTTTTGAACGTCCATGATTCAAATATAAATGTCCATGTTCATCACACGAAACATTTGCCCCTAGCGGGATTGGAACTCGCGACCCTCGGTTTCGTGGCCAGAATCTCTGACCACTCAAGCAACGGGCCTGTCAAATATTCGATAACATCCCTTACATACGTTCTCATTTATACGAAAATAACTCAATAAACTTTTGCAATGATGGTTTTCAAAAGATAAAACCGCCAGGTGGCACGAGAGTCTCGTGGTCTTATCACTGTCACTATTGGCTCCTTGTTAACAGCACCCTTCATAATGTGACACGTATGTCAGTTTGGTCTGGCAACTAACCAATGAGGAGGGTGACAAGACCGCATATCACAGTTACGCCATCTTTTGGATGTTTTAATTCAAAAAAACACCTTATTATGAAATCATATTTAAAAACACAGCTTTCCATCTAACCCAGCCCACTGTCCCATGTTGGTCTGGGACTTAAAAAGAATATGCCAACTGTGGTTCTTGCCTAGCATGTCGTAAAAGGCGACTAATGGTACATCGGATTTTGGGTGTGTGATTGTGTAGGCGACAGGTTAGCCGCTTATCACTGCTTTTTCACAATTTTCCATCAAACCCAGCCCGGCTTTATTTTCGGCTGTGGTTGAAAGGGCATGCTGCCCCTTTGACTCTGCCAATCCCTTCGGGGATCATGGGCATGATGTTGTGTATGTATGTATAGTTAAAAAAAGGATTAAAATACCTAACCAAAATCATAAAAAAAATTCTCATGTGTGTAATTAACAACTGTTTGTCTAAGTGATTGAAACCTTTCGTTCGACTCAAGGTCTAAATAGATCACAAACGGGGATATTATTAAAAAGAACTGCGTCAAATTAAGGTCAATTTGTAGTCGTCAAATAAACTACCTACAGTCAATCCTATGAAAAAAAACTGCTGCCTGCCCTAACTGTTATAATTAATTTGAGCTACAGCCCTGGGCTCACCTTAAGTCTGACGTCAAACAAGTTTCTTCACCTGTTATTACCGCCAAGGACTATGAGTAATACTATTTAATTTAGTAGAAACTATTAAGTAGGTTTGTTAATTCATTATTTATATGCTGCCCTAGGCCGTGGAAAGAGCGGCCAACAAAGACTATATAAAGTCCTATTAGGAATCTTAATAATTATGCTCTCTCTGCCTACCCCGCTAACTGAAGTTTAGTTAGTTAGTTAGTTCCATATGAAACAGTGTAGGTGAGTATACATAATTTTATGTAGGGATTTAATGTAACGCCAGTTTTAATTATTTTTTCGCAATTTAATAGGCGGCTTGATCTTTTGAAATATAACTGTGCCCGCGGTTTCACGTCTAGTCCCATGTTGGTCTGGGACTTAAAAGAATGTGCCAACTGTGTTTCTTGTCTAGCATGTTGTAAAAGGCGACTAATGGTATATGGGGTTTTGGGTATGTGATTGTGTAGGGGACATGCTATCCACTTGTCACTACTTTTTCACAATTTTTCATCTAACCCTGCCCAGTTTTATTTTTGGCTGAATGTGGTTAAAACGGCCTGCTGCCCCTTTGACTCTGCCTACCCTTTAGTTAGAGGATTATGGTGTGATGTTATGTTATGTATCTACTCTACAGTACAAACGTAATTGTTTGGCTAGTTAATTCTACACCAATACAAATGCTCCCCGTAGGTAGGTATATAAATTTGTGCATTATGGAACTATAAAGTTCTGCTGACATTATTCTATTTAGTAATTTTATGGAAGTTACATATAACGCCATATAACCTCCCTTTATCGAAAACTTCCTCCATTTTTATGTATCTTGAGCCATTACATCACGCAAAACAAACACAATTTCGCGCCAATTCCAGCTGTCAAAACTTCTCAGTAAGACAAAGGAATTAGCATCATAAAGCCTTATGCGCGAAAGTGTTAACCTTGCCTCAAACTTCCGTCGCCAAGGCCGCTACTTTTGTGCGCCTTTTAAAAAGTAGCCTCCGTTAATGACGCAGTTATTATAATAGTTCTTGTTGTAAAAGCCCTTGGTCCCATTACAGTTTGGCTAAATTAAGAAACGGGGCAAGAAGTTTGGTTACCCAATCAAATATTAAGACATGGCTGATTTCATTTGTAATTAACGTGACAGATTACAATGAGAATTAGCACAGATAGTACGTGGTCAAGCGCATTGTTTATGAAATCTCCATGTCTATATTTTTTTAATAAACAGTACGTGTTTTATTATAGTCGACTTATATAAGTACTACATCTTACCAAAAATAAATATTTTTGTATAATGTTAGAGAGGATACTGTCCCGTAATTTAAAAAAAAACATAATTTTTTTTTAAACATTTGTAAAAGAAAAGATCTGAGACCGCAGAACAAAAAACGTTCTTAATCGGGATTTTCGACAGGCAACCCGTCTCTTTCTAGAGTCTGAGGATGAGTATAGTACCATTTCCTCATCCTATCTATCTCTATACCAAAGTTCACCAAATTCAATTCAACGATATAGGCGTGAAAGCAAAAACATAATTTCGCATTTATAAAACCTATTAGTTTGGTTTCGTCGACTGAGAATACCTAACTTTTGTTAAAAGGGAATGGTACCTTCAGCAAAACCGTTCACTTTTTATTACCCAGATTTTAAAATGTTTGCGCAAATATATTGATAACTGGGTCGCTCGACAAGATTAATCAATAAATTTTATCCATATATGAAAAAAATATCGTAACCTGGGGTTACTTATTTTGATTTACGGTGAAAGATGGATGCTCAATGATAAGGACACGCACATTTCAAGGGAAATATGTTGGTTTAAACTCTTTAAATTTATTACACTACCACAGCATTGATCATGGTTAAAGAACCATGATCTAATTTGTCTGATTTCTTACGAATGACCAATTGCAGACTTTTTTGAATAAACCTAACATTTAACCAGTTAACAAGTGACATAATGATGGAAAGATCGGTCGCCAAAAAAACATTTTCGTTAATCCAGGCGTTAATTTCAGCATCAATGCAGGTTCCCACATCAGCTGTGCCCCCGGCGTTGCGCGCAGCACGCGATGTGCCACTTTCTTTTTTTTTTCACGCACGTTTCTATTGTGTGCAAGGTCGAAATGGATAGCTACTTTGCGGAAATTGCTCTTTATTATTCATCTCTTGATTGCCAGAGACAATGTATTGTCTGTTCACAATAAAGATAAAACGAGGTACCTCAGTAAATCTTTAACACGATCTAGCAAAAAATTGTCTACGCTCTTACGAAAAGTATAATCAATCAATCCATAAAAAGAAAAGTCTGTGTTCATTTTAAAAAATCTACTATTGTTTTCTAAACTCATACACACTATTACAAAGTTAGCGACTAGAAAATAAGTAGAGATATAGAATACTTATTTGACAACATTTATTTAACAAGTGCTTTTTTGAGGCCTATGTAAGTAAAGATATTTTTGACTTTGACTTTTTTGACTTTGATTTAATCATTACTGAGAATTACTGAGAATATCATGATACCTTTATGTAACGACTGATATATTTGAATTTGCAGCGATATGTATCTAACATTGAAAATTGCCCGGTTAGTCTTATTATATCCTTCTCAGCAGAATCAACTTTCCGTTCAGGTGGCAATATTCTATTATTGGCATTTTTTGAAGTCATATAAAGTCTACAATTCTAAAAATTTAGTTTTTACAATATTTAGTAAGGTTAACGAAATATAAACTCTTCAGAGATTTTGCCTTTTCCCTTGAATCTGGCTGGACCGATTGGAGTCCCGATCTTCATTTTTAGACTTCACCGAATCTTTCAATGTTACTTCACTTCACCTACAAAAGAAAACACGTGGTATTGACACAGTCATAAGACCCAAAAGCTCAACCTTCATCCTTCTGTTCCAGCTGTCAGTAGCTGAAGTGGAACTGCGCGCGGCGGCTGAGGAGCGAGACAAGCTCCTGAACGATGCCAACTACAGCAGCCTCCAGAATGACGAGGCGGTGTCGCGGGCCAGGCAGGAGCGGGACGAGGCCATCGAGAGGAAGAAGGCTGCTGAGGTAAGGAACTCCTCCAGGGAGACCATGGGATAATGTTCAAATGGTTTTCTAGCGTATACAACTACAACCGCCTTTAGAATGAGGCGGTGGCGCGGGCAATGCAGGAACATGACAAGGTCCTCTAAAGAAAGAAGACTGCCGAGGTAAGGAACTCTTCCACGGAGATCCCATGGTCTTATCATCCTATGATGACATTAAAATGCGTTACTAACATTACTACTGCTGCTAATGGGAGAGAACTCTTCAAAGAAGACCATGGCAAGACGCCGTCTGATATTACTTAGACTGCTCAGATGAAGAGACTATTTAATGAAGATGCCGAAACGTTATACTAACAGTACATAGGTTCTTGGGTGAGGAAACTGCTCAACTGATGATGACCGAATTTGAAGTGCGTCACAAACATCCTATAATTTACGTGCGCTTTTAAGCGAGTTTTTACACATATTGTGTACAAACTCGTATTAAAGTACGCTTACACATATATTGTGCATTAACTCGCTTACAAGCGCGCTTGTCTGCTGAACTATCTTATACGTTCCTGAATCACAGCTTTAATACTTGCATGAAATGTACGCATTCCTTATTAAATTCCAGGTATCCCTGGCAAAGACTAGAGTCGAGCTGATGCAAGCCAACAGCCAGCTGTACGAAGCCGTCCGACAGAAGGTAGACCTTGGACAACAGCTGGAGCAGTGGCAGGTTCGTATCGTTACCTATCATCATCAACAGGATATTTCCTGTCTATTGACTCCATAGTCTATTACTAGATTGTGCAGGTTTTCTTTAGATTTTTTTCCTTATCTTATCTTATAGATTATTGAAAAACCAAAATGACAGTTTAAAACATTCGTATTTGTTTGAGAAGAGTTTGAAGTAAGGTTTCGCAACTTAAATGGTAATAATATGATATGATATAAAAAAGAATCACATTCCACCACTGGCTGGAAGCTGGTTTCCTTGCGCATGTATACCGTATCTCTAGGTCTATCCCCCGCCAATATTTCTTAATCAGCTAGTTCTTGATCATGATGGATTTCTTGTTTCCTCCCCAGATGGACATGCAAGAGCTGATCGATGAGCAGATGAAGCACAAACTGACGTCTCAGGAGAAGAGGCGCAAGCTGCCCGAACCGCCCGCTCCCACGCGTACCTCTAGACTCCTCGGATTTTTTCAGCGGTGATCTGCTGTACCCAACTCTTGGTGCGCCGCCAAGCCATAGATACAACTACCATAGCAACAGTATACTTCTTAACCCTACCACACGACCCCCTCACCTACGGCACAGCGTTCAGTCTATTTTTAATTTTGTACAAAAAAGGTTTTAAGCTCGTCGTCGCGTCCGCCATTTTGTTCTCCAAAACGGACGCCATTACGGCGACCGCGAGTTTAGGTTATGTTCTAATTTTATTTTTTAAACCGTGTGATGTGTACACCTTTGCAGTGATAGCTAGTATTTTAGTTAGAATGTTTATAGTTAATGTATGTGTAACTTTTAACATTTTACTGTGCTTTTTATAGAATTCACGATTAGGTACCTAGGTGTTTTATTTTTCTTCGAGATGTAGCGGGAGGAATATTCTTTTGGGCATTTTCTTTTATTTTTTTTTTGTAAAATTGAACACGTGGAATTCACTGGAACGGTTAGGGCGGATTTGGTACAACAGATTTATACGGATTTAATATCAAGAGTACAATTCCATCATCCGTATCACTGATCATTACGATGACGTATTATCTTAATGTTTATATAACTTTCTTTATTATGACAGTGAATGCTGAAATGAGTCAAAACCATACTTTTGTGTCTAAGACTTATGATAATAATGGAGAATATTTAATATGAATACTTACTGAGATTAGCAAGAAAATGTTTTCTGTTAAGGTAGACCTTTTGTGAAATTTGTCAATTATCGGCAAAAATAAAATTATGACAAACTTATTAACGCTCACAAAATGAGCCCTTAGCACCTCCATCTCTCTGCCCTCCTGTAACTTTGAACCAAAATCTGACATCAGTAAATAATTCTTCCTAAGATATCATATCGATTTCTAGATATTTAAGGTAAAACCTAAATATAATCAAGACGCAAAGTCATAATACATGATTCAATATCTAGCATTCACTGTATTAATATTATTTTATTAAAACAGGTTTACGATACGATGACGAAACGAATTAATAGCGTATCTTATTACTACGAACTTGGTCTACCAGTGGTGTTTGTGGAAAATAATTGCGATTACAACAGTAATATTTAAAAAACCCTTCTACTGCGATCTTAAATATACCTGCTCTTACGCAAGTTCTGTCTTAAACGGGGAATAAAGTTGGCATTTAATTTTTAGAATAAAATTTTAGATCCAGTCTAGAGAATATTCGGATTTTTTTGTATGTTGTTACAGTAAATCCAATAAAATTGTAGTGACACATATTTTAAAATTATCAGTTAGTATTCAGATTGAGTTGGAGCTTCGCCTTATTTTATTTAATAACAAGCCTGGGAATGTTTCAACGATCTGTTCCATGAGTTACAGCATAATGAGATGTTTACGGACTCAGAAGGATCAATGAATAATATTATTATACCTACATAAGTATGTAATCAAAATCATTTATTTACAATTAGATCCCGATACATTCAATCTGAGTAAATATTTTAAAATAAAACATATATTGGATTTTTTCCACAAAAACGCCAATCGGTGGATCGTAGCTTTATTACCATACTAATATACAATTGTTAATAAGCTTATACAATGTTGAATAAGACCATTTCTGCAATTAACCCGTCCAACGCTTTTTGATATCACTTCCTGTAAATACACTACTAAATTAAGGTAAATGAGATTATACTGTATTGTATAGTATATACAATGTCACTCTAAGTGAAAATGGTGCACCTAATTATACCTACATAAGTCTAGAATAGTTATAAATTAACAATAGAAGAACGTTTTAAATAGCCATATTATTACCATAAAGCGAATTGATCTGCTACAATTTGAGTACCTAATACATAAATAATGTTGTAGTAATGGTATTTTTCAATAGTTTAATTCATATAATTTAATACAATTGCATTAATGTCATGTTGTACTGTGCCTTAAGGATCACGTGGCCTTGGAAGTGCCTTTTGATGTCAATTTTATTTATTTTTACTATATTGGACGAAATATTTTGTATTAGGTATTACATAATATACATATTATTACGCCCGCAACCCCCAAAGGGGTAGGCAGAATGTAAGGAGCAAATGTTATATTGCTTACTTTTAGCAACTTTAACTAAATAAGCCAATTTTTCGTGGTTTCTTTGTTTACGTATTTAAGATTTTGTTGGATCAAACCTGTAGTGTTCGCGATTGAACCTACAGCAAATTCACTTTTTAACTTGTGATTTATTTTAGTGAAGTTTATTTCTGTGTATATTTTTTAGATTATAGTTTTTTTCAAATGAAATGGTCCGATTTAGTAAAAATAACATATTTTAAGAAACACCGTTTCTGTATAATAGTTTTACCTATTTTAATGATTATATAAAGCTTATATTTATACGTCACGTCGACATGTATAAATGGTACACACGCTCAAATAGAATCAAAGGTTTTCATAGCTGTTAGATTATGTTTTTGACCTTAGCCTATGATAAGGTTTAGGATTCATTTAGCGTGCCTTTACTTTAAAAAATCATAGAAATATAAAAATAATATAGAAATATTAAACTGCCTTTACAAGTTGCGCTGGTAATCTTTGGATTATTAACATTAGTACAACAATTGCTTGGCAATGATTTTGTATCAAACTTTTTCTGAACCTTGACAGTCAGACGAAGTCGACCTGTAACTTTTTTTTTATGTAAACTGCCTAACTTAGACATAAAGTAACCAGAAGGGAAAGCTTAAGCAAGACTTTTTTTAAATCTGCAGTGTACACGATAGGTATTTACTATCTTAACAAATGAGATATTTTTATTGGCTGTTAAAACGAATGTTCCATATGGTCAATTTCGCGATCCACCACCATCCACACAATAACTAAATATAAATATTTGAAAACATAAAAAATAATACCTAAATAATATCTTTTGGGCTACATAACTGGTTCTTGCTCTGGTAGTGCCTAGGTGATTGGTATTAAGTGAAGATAATGAGTACGACATTCGCTGACGACGATGCAACTCGTCGACTGATGAATGTAGGCGTAGAACTGCACTCCAGGGTCGGATCCTCTTCCTCATCAGCCCTTTGAATAGTAAATCATTTTATAAATATAGTTTTCATAATTTTATAAGAAGTCACTACTATGAACAAATAAAAGAAAATGACGCGCTACGTAAGTATAATATTTAAATTTATTTCACTTAAAAATTTTAATGTGATGCCATAACCATTTTTGCAAATCACAGGGTGATTTTTTCATATTTTAAGGGGCAAAAAGTGTCTGACAGCGATTTTAAAATATCTCAATTGACTTAACAATATACATCTTCGTCTTCTCGAATCTTAAAAATTAAACAGATTAGGTTTGTCTATAAAATCTATTAGAGCTTGATGATGAAGGTTACCCAAGTGACTCAATGAAAAAAACAGTCAGGTCCTTTCTAGTTTATGGTCTAAACCAGACATACTCAACCTTTTTTTTAAGGACCACAAACACGTTTCACTTTTCAGTCATGGTGTCGAGGGCCGCAAGCAAAAATGTTTAGGTCTTTATTAAAACGTGATTTAATAAAAAATGGTTTCCAATAACTTTGTAACTTTAGATGGGCCAATAACAAAGTCCCGGCAGGCCGCAGGTTGAGTACAGCTGGTCTAAATCAACACACATTTTAGGTTAAGGAACAGAAGAAAAATTCAAATGTTATGTAATTATTATACCAAGGATTACATGAGCCTATCTATGTATGTAACACATGTTATGTACACCTTAAATGATACGTAATATATTTATATTTCTATGAACAATAATATCACTTCTTCAATGAAGTTACCTAATATAATGTTTCAGTAAATCAAAAGATATAATT
The DNA here is from genome assembly GCA_951394215.1 of Glyphodes perspectalis. NCBI lineage: Eukaryota > Metazoa > Arthropoda > Insecta > Lepidoptera > Crambidae > Glyphodes > Glyphodes perspectalis. Next base: position 2,160,966 of record OX596220.1, read on the forward strand.
ATTACAATTTATTATATAAAATAAATGCGGCACAGTCAAATTTAATTTCAAATTAATTAATAATTTTGAATAATTTTCCAATATTCATTATAATAATAATAGTAAGAAAAGACATATTTTTTATTAATTTATTGTTAAGACTGAAACTAATTATGAAAATTTTAAAGTATTAATTCTACAGATGTTTCTGCTAAGTTTCTTTACCATGTTTTATGGTTTAATATTTTAATCATAATAATCAAGTAACTTTACATTAAAAAATGTGTTTTACAACTACTTATTTTAAAATTAAAGTTCGTTGAAATAAGTATTGATAAAGACATTTTTTTTTATTTGTATAAAATGTGATTTTTTTAAAGTTTGACATACTTCATTTCGTACAACTTGTCACTTTGATATAATAGTAAATACTTCATTCATAACAACGACATTCCGAACTTCCGGAGCCCAAATTAAAAAATATTGTGATTAAAATCTTAAACGTTTTACAGCAGCAGAATATGTACTTACTTTTAAAAAAAATATTTAACATTAATAATTTTCTATTATGCACAAAAGTCTATATGGCGAGTATAACTTCTTAGTCATTCCATTTTTTTCTGAGGTCTATTATAGTGGTAATAATTTTATGAAAACGCGTGCATTGCAAAACATACTTGCAATGTTCATATTTTTACATAAATGTAAGTGAACAAGTTAGTTTTAACTTGTACGATTCTTGTACAATCTTCATTTATCATAGTATAAGTCCGTCCTAATTTTGGCAACAAACGTCTTAATATGCTTTTTTGTAAGCCTTGTATGATGCATCCATACTATTTACTTTTGTCAAGTAACATTGTACAAAACTATGAGATTAAGTAATGCCTGCCCAAATTTTAAATTACACGGCAACATATTATTATTGGCATTTATCTTTGTTATCAGATGTTGCCCGCTGACATTTGAAAATGTTGCTTGACAAAAAATACGGTATAAATGCTCCATTACTTAACATTATTATGATGTGCCAGAATTTCCTTAACGTGTCATGATGAACCAGAAGTAATCAACAAATTGCTATCTATTTATAGCAGTCACAAGAGTATGTAAGCCTAAACATGGACCAATTTCTTATGTATTATTAATGTCAATGTCATTCGACAAAAGTTAATTTTGTCATTTGTCGACGTGAGCCAGAAAAGAGACAGATTGTATCTGTAGCCTTTTTGAGACAGTAGGTGAGATTTTAGAAAGAACTTATTGTGGTTTTGGCGCGTAAATGATGCCATGAATCAAATAATACAAAGCCTTTTTGTCAATGGCACATAAATAAAGGTTATTAATGCGAATGGATGCCATCGTGACTGAACTATTACATATCAACATTATATCTACTATTTTTACCACCGATACACCAATATGAAGATTAACTTTGGAAATAGGTATCAAACTTACAATTAAACGAATATTTGGCATATCAAATATAAGCTGTAAAGTTAATACGTTTAGGTATGTATTGGCATAGCATAGTTGCTTCATCTTGGTTAATATCTTATAGGAAAAGTGGAGCCTTCAGTTACTATGGCAACAGATAGGGTACCATTTTTTTTTTTCAGTTATTTTGTGTCTATTTTGATTGATTCATTTAAAGGAAGAACCTAATACCTATATTATGATTGTATTTCACTTATCAAAAAACAATTGAAAACTAATGTTCCCAAGACAGGACCAGGAATCCAGCCAAGAACCATTGTAGCACGAAATATCTGCATTTTTAGTTGGTAAAATATAGTGCAATATAAAAAATAATGTTTTAATTTAAGATAATATAAACACATTGTATAATAGACTTCAGAAATGTCTTATTGTATCATTTTAACACTTAACATCGTCGGTGTAACGCAAGTGTACTTAAATCACTCCTCTACGTACTTAATTATTGTAATTTAAAATGTAAGATCCATTATGACTAGCTACTTACAGTTAAATAATTTGTTTGTGGAATTAATAAATAAAATATGAATTTTATGGCTTTTGAGTTTTTCTTTTTAATTGTTTGTTTTTATCTATCGTTTCTTAACCTTTTAGTATTAAGACCTAAATATTGAATCCTTGATTGATAACATTATAAATGCGAAAGTTATGTAAGTACTCCGTTTAATTTTTTATGTAGCAAACACGTTTTAATGAAATTGATACGTACAAAAAGTGAATTCTAAAAAGGGTCACTCTTTTTTTATAACCTTGTTGTTAATTTTTTTTAAATGTTGGACATACATAGACCGATTGCCTCGCATGGCAAAACCTAGCTAGATAATTAGAGAAAAAATAACAATACAATATTTATTCTTGCACAGCATTGTTTCATAATTTTGGCTGAATGAGGTTTAGGGGCTAGCTACTCCTTTTACTCTGCCTCCCCCTTCGGGGATTACGGGCGTGATGTTATGTATGTATTGTCTCATAAAACAGTCAATATTATTTATTTATTTATTATTAACACTTAATCACAAGGTTTAACTTTAAATAAAACATTGAAAATTAGGCCTGATCAAGTGTCTGTTACACGGTATTGCAGTACCATGGCTTAGTATATCTGTACGAATGCTTTAAGGTCTAACTTTGACTTAAATATGTAACATTGACTAAAAGGTCTCACCTTAAAATAGTTTTGCGGTATTGCTCTCTCACTGACGATATTCAACCTTCGTAGTTATAATCAATGCAAAAATAACAGCTGCATTACCCTCCTTATAAACTTCTTAAAAACATTAAATTCAAAAAATCTAAAAAAAACCTGTCATTGTCTATTCTATGAAAGCGGAATCGTGTAGTATTTTTAATTGTTTTTAATAATCATAAATAATCTCTATTTTTCTTACTAGTTGTATAGAAATCTTACAAAATGCCTACCCAGGTTGAACAGAAGGTGGTAGATCCTGAAGCAGAGCTCAGCAATGTTCAAAGGACGGTGAGTATATCAGATGTTTACGTTCATAAATATTACCACGCCAATAATCCCAAAAGGAGTAGGCAGAGTCCGAACAGCAAACTCCTTTAACCACTTTCAACAAAATAAAATTAAGTTGGGTTAGATAAAATTGTGCGAAAGTAGTGGCCAACAGCCACCTAACCTAGTCACCTACACAAATCTATAGCCAATATGCCTTATGTCGCCTTTTACGACATGATAGGCTAAAAACACAGTTGCTACATAATCTCTTTTTATTTCGTAAGAAAAGGAATCTACAGGCAAGATGACTAAAAAAAATATGTTTAGTCCATTGAGCTATTACTACGTATAGAGAAGCTATGTCAAACAAAAATATTATCAGAAGAATGGACTGAGCGTGTTTCAGCATTTGCAGCGCTAAAACTAACAATTGACTAAACGAGTTGTTGCCGATCGGCAACAACGCACGGCGCAAAAAACTTGTTCGCTGCGTCAGTTCCATACGCTAATAATCATAGTTCAATGGTTTAGTCTGTCAGTTAGTTTATAAAAAAATATTGAATTAGTCCATGTTGGTCTGGAAGTCCCATGTTGGTCTGGGACTTGGCCCATGTTGATCTGGGACAAAAAAAATTTTTTTTTTTTATTTTTGGCTGAATGTGGTTAAAGGGGCATGCTGTCCCTTTGACTCTGCAACGACATGCTAGGCAAGAACACAGTTGGCACATTCTTTTATAAGTCCCTCACCAACTTAGGACAAATTACGTACATTAAGGTAAGTAAGGTACTAGACAAATTTGTAACACAATTACCACTGATATGACGATTCAGCTGGAGTTCTAATCAAAGTATTACATCCCCACAGTTCCAAAAGATGGCGCCGCAGTGCAGCGTGGAGAAGCGAGCGGGGGGCATCCCGCAGCTAGCCCCGCAAGAGAAGCAGCTCGGCATCCTGCTGGGGGAGCTACGAGAGACACTGCTGTGCATCAACGTTAGTACCCTCAGCAACAACCGGCTTAATCCAGGGTGGGGGGCTACTAAAGACTTGAGCGCCGCGCAATCTGGGGCACCTTATCAGTACTGGCCAAATATTAGTTTCCAACAATCTCCCAGCGACTTGCACCCACTGGGGGAAACTGGGCTATATGAAAATACTAGGCTATATGAATGAAGTGACCTCATACATACATATTATATACATAGTATATGTACAATGTCACGCTTTCTAATTCTATCACTTAGTTACACTCCAAAATGATAATGATGTGCACTCGAAGTCACTTAATTAATAATGACTATATAATTACTTATAGAGAGACCCCAACGTTCAGGTTCATAATGTCCCTTTCCCATATTGTCCCTCGGTTTCAAACGTTAAGCCGTTGGTCCTGCGCCTGACCTCTCTCCGGTCATGTCGAATTGCCGTCTCACCGGACTATGAGACTGAAGGAACAGAGAGTGCTCCTGTTTGCGCACACACTTGTGCAAATCCACTGATACAATGTCTTACATCTTCCAGCTTGCGACTCGAGGCCAACACGCGCTCCGCGACAACATGATCAAGGGAGGCACTCGCAAGTCCATCGTCGAGTACGAGCACCTGGAGGCCGAGCTGAGGGACGAGAGGGCTCAGCAGGCCGAGCTGGACTGCTTGAACTATCTCGCGCAGAAGCAACTCGTGGAATTGCTGAAGAGGGTGCCTACTGAGGCTGATGTAGGTCAAACGATATTAATTTTTAAGAAATCTCACAAAATCTTTTAACACATAACCTTCGCAATGGAAACTCGATAAATTGAATGGATCTAGAGCTCTGCTGGATATAAAATATCATGATCATGAAATATCAGATCTTAATATTCAGGTTTTCTAAAGACCGTTTCGTTCATCGCCGAGCTAGTAATTTATATCTGTATTGAAAATTAAGGGATATGATTAGAAACCATTCATGGTGCTAAAATTTAATGAAATTCTTGAGAAGAAAGTATTTAAATATGGAATTAATTAAATAATTAGGGTTTATCAGGAGCTGGCTATGATTGAAAATGCGGCAAACCGATTGAGACGAATGGAGAACCGCCTCGATCTGGCTACGAAGAGGTTCTGCGTTGTCAATTCAAACAACAAACACGTTAGAGAGGAGATACACAGACTGCTTGTGGAGAGGTAAGCATGTATTTTGCTTCCAAACAGTTTTTAACTTTAGTGGTCTAGCACAGAGGTTTTCAAACTTTTTGGACTACGGAACTCTTTTGGGAAGCGGTATATTTGACGGAACCCTAGAATTATCCAACACCGATTTATTTGTATGTTTATTTATGGTCAATAAGTACATATTTTCGTGGACCCTCAGAAAGGCTTCGCGGAAACGGAACACACTTTGAGTAATACTGGTCTAGCATATTTTAGAAAAAATAATAATATCGATGTTTCCATACATCGGTAGATTTTCTTTACTGTGTTTGCATTTTTAATTTCTGTGTATGTAAGTCACGGACTTGTAAAAAAAGAAGAACTCCTCGCTTTCTACTATAGCGTGAAGCCACGTTTATGCATGTGAGTGAGATTCTTATAGATACCAGATATCGGATATCTGTCAGTGGGAGCACTTATTATGTTAATGTATGACGTAAGTTGGTCAAGTGTCAAGGTGGAGCACCTAAGGAGCTTCAATGTCTAGTTAGTGGAGCGGAGTCCTTCTTTTTTTACTAGTCCGTGACGTAAGTAATATTATTTTTAACTGAAAAAACACTTGTGTCCTTTCATAATTGCTTAACGCCTCCCAAGGGGCACTCTCCGGTTATTAAGAATTCATGTAACATATAAATTAATTCTAGGAACGACTTCAACATCCAATGGAACCGCACCATCGGCAAGCTGGTGAAGGGCAAAGAGTACCTGATGGACATCTTCGAGATAGCGTCTGTCGCGTTCGGCGACAGAGACGAGTGCTGCCGGATGCTGGAGGCGCTTAAGTGGAAGGGGTTGTACCAGCTCAACAGAGATATCTCGGTGTGACCTTAATGCTACTGCGAACTACTAATACTATTGTGACCTTAAAAGTCAAAGCCAAAGTCAAAATATTCTTTATTTATATAGGTTTCAAGAAAACACTTATAAATCGTCAAATACAGGTAAAGCCACAGCTATATGATTATACCACCGGTTCGGAATGTTGTATCTACCGAGAAGAATCCGGCAAGAAACTCGGTAGTTACTCTTTTCAATACAATTTATACAAGGTGTATGAACCATAATTAACTTTAAACCACGTTTTAGTGTGGGCCTGTCGTAGAGTATCAAAATAAAAATATATAAATAACAACCAAAAACTTGACCCGACCAGAGCAGACCAGACAGACTTAATACTTGTGTCTCGGAAAGTACGTTAAGCCGTTGGTCCTGCCCCTAAACTTTCTCCGGTCATGTCGGGTTGCCGTCTCACCGGACTATGAGAGTGAAGGAACAGAGAGTACACCTGTGTTTGCGCAGACTCTCCTGCGTAGTTGGCTAATCCACGTTGAGATTAGCCGCCGTGACCGAAATATGTTAGGAGAATTATATTATTATAATACTAATGATTTTCTTTCCTGATGGTAACTGACTGGCCCGTTGGTCGAATGGCTAGAGACCTTGTACACGAAAAAAGGGTCGCGGGTTCGAATCCCACTAGGGGGCAAATGTTTCATGTGATGAACATGGACATTTGTACTTGATTCATGGATATTTATAAACGCATCTAAGTATGTCTAACCGTTCACCTAGTATCTATAGCACAATCAAAAGCTTAGTTTGGAACTAGGGAATTGATGTGGCAGTCTGGAGTATTACCACCGTCGTTAATTCCAACACCAATTGTTTACACGGAAACACGGAATTGTTTACTGTATGAAACACGGTACTACAGTGCTGTAGTGTACTGAATAATATATAAAGCTGAAGAGTTTGTTCGTTTGCTTGCACGCGCTAATCTTAGACACTGCTGGTCAGAATTGAAAAATATTTTTTGTGTTGTTCAAGTAAATTATCGAGGAAGGCTATAGGCTTTATTATTACATTAACCATAAACACGGGTGAAACTGCGAGTACAGCTAGTTACATATATGCCGATTTTCTGCTACTTTTCTGCCTAGCCTACATACCTAGGCTGAATGATGTCAATTGGCTATGTGCTATAATGGCTATGGCTACATAGCCATTTGACATCATTCGGCGACGACGTGGCTCTACCATAATGTTGATTATCTGTTCCGAGAAGTCTTTACCAGGTAGGTATTTATAAAATACTAAAAGCTATAATAATAATTTTAAGCCTTATTTTGAGCTCAAACCATTGCTCGGTATTTATATTACACTTTTTTCTTTCCGATTCACACATTTACTTTCAGGAAATGCAATCATACGAAGGCGAGTTGAACCACCTGGCCAAGTTAGAGGAGTTCCTTCGCGTGAAGGGCTCCCGCAGGATCTGCGAGGCTGACGAGAAGGAGGAGATGAAGCGTCAAGAGGAGATCCAGAGGTGCGAGCAGGAGATAGCGCGCCACGACGCTCTGCTCGAGGAAATATTTGTGAGTATATTTTTTATGAAAGAGGTGACAAGCTCTATTCTAGATCATGCTAAGCGGACCCCGCCTAAGTACTTGGACAAACGCTAGGAAAATGATGATGAGATGGTTGACAATAAACCGACTAGCATTGGGATGTTGACACCATTTATATTTAATTTTGAAATATCAATTCTGAAAAAGAAAGTATCGTAGTATGCTGTTAAGCCTTATTGATTTTCAATCATATTGAGTCAAGATTTTTAATTTTACAAAAACTGCTTTTATTAAGTCAGTTGACTATACAAACTAGTGACGTCACACGTTGACAAGCCCATATAAAATCTATGAAGTGATTTCGTTTTGACAGCCCTTAAAAAGTATCTCAATTGACTAGCCAGTCAACATTCTTATTGTCGGATTAAAATTGCTCCATTTTGTCATTGATCCAATAATTCGAAGCTATCAAATGTATTGATCAATTTAGCGTTTTTGAAGCGTTTTTCCCGAGCCCCGTTCTGGCTTGGTCTGTTACTGATTAAATAAAATAATCACGTATTTAACAAATGCTTTGTTAAATAAAATAATAATGAATTTGATTGTTAGCACATAACTATCCCTATCGATAATAAAGAATCCTTCAAAACAGAGCCATCAGATAGACAGATACATAGCTGAAGAAATAATCAAACAATCTTATTGGAAGCGTTGGAATTCCAACACTCTTTTTCTTATCAGGAGTACGCACGCACTGACCGGGTGGTGACGATCATAAACCACTTCCAAATAGTGGAGATCGAGAACTTCTCGACGTTCGTGCTGCTGTGCGAGGTGCTGCAGGAGTCCATCATCATGAGGCGCGAGCTGGAGCTGCTGCGGCAGAGGATCCGTGAGTACCCAGGCCCTCTTTTCCAAAGGGACCTCTGGGCACGTGCTTAGGCCTGTTTCGGGGGTTTCACCTTCGTATCCTTTACATTAAGATAACAAACAAACATAACATCACGCTCATAATCCCCGAAAGGGTGGGTAGGCAAGGTCAAAGGGGCAGCAGGCCCCTTTTACCACATTCAGCCAAAAACAAAACTGGGCTGGGTTAGATAGAAAAAGTAGTGACGTGGCTAGCTTGTCGCCTACACAAATTAAAGTTTAATGATTATGAAAGAAATAAGGTACTTTTTATACCAGAAATATAAGTAGGAAATACTTGAGAATGTCCTTATAACAGAATTCCACACGTGCTGGTGAAAACTAGTACTGATATATACCAATTCTTTAAACTAGAGCATCAGATATAAAGTTATTAGATTGCAAAATGAAACAAAATCCTTCCACTTAACAGTCGACCAGCGCGACATCAACGAAGCGCGCGAGGAGACCGAAGACAAGAAGCTGGCCGCGACCGCCCTCGAGTTGGAGACGCGGCGCGCGCGCACGCAGCACGTGCAGGACCTCAACAACATGGCGGACACCACCATCACGCGCGTGCTCAAGGGCATCGACGACCTGGTCAGGTCAGACAGCTGCTGCTAAACGTAGAAGCTTTATCTCACTTGCTCAGTCGGGATCCTCTTAGACCATGATCCAGGATTTAGTGAGTTTAGTAATTAATTACAATGAAGCAACTGGCTGCTGTTAGTCTACAATAGAAAAAATAAACTAATACCTTAAAAAAAAATACTTACTGTTGTAACCAGATTCTAGTAGTATTGGTAACTTATCGTCTAATTTAATGTGATTAGTGTAATTATGGAAACAAATGAAATAATCTATATTAATAATTTCGTGCAGGGGTACGGTAGACTCGATCGAAACCTTACTTGAATAATAAAACATAAAAAAATAAAAAATTCGAGTCGGCAACATATATCCGCAAAATTCGGTTTGTCGAGTATTTTGTTAAATTCTAATGGTGCTGACAGACAAATCGCAGTCGCCATATTCATAAACGTCACTCACACCGGATGACATTTTGAGTACATACGTTCCGTTTTAGCTATTAACGTAGGTACTCTGGTTAAGTGTTTTTTCTTAAAACCTGAGATTGGCCAATTGCCATAACATTAAATAAATAATACTGTCCTTAACCCTAAAATTTTTTAAGTTGAAGTTCTTTTCGAATGTTATTCTACATGTTTCAGTATCCATTTAGTTTACTAAATATGTATCATAATAGCTAAATGGATATAATAACTAAATGGATATTATGCCGAAAATCGTAATTATTTCATAAAATGAATGTGAAAAAATGTTGTATATACTAGAAACATTTTATGATAATTAATCTGTGAAAATAGAGAATATTTATGATTTTCATAATAAGTACCTTTGCCAACTTCTCGGATGAGTACTCATTGAAAAATTGCAATGGTTTTACTTGGTTTCTCAACATCATTATTGATTTAGCCAGTTTGTATAACAGAGAGAAAAGATTTTTTTTTTTAAATAATAGTAAGCCAAGTAATAAACCAAACCTACCTACCAAAGTTAAGAAAAAGCCTAAGTGCTTAAAACAGAGAGGTTTACAGAAAATAAACCATAAAAGCTATTTGTTTTGTTAATTTAGTTAGTTTATTTTGAAAGTTGATTTAAAATTAAAATTATTTTCGTAAGAACTTTTGCAGTTTTAATCTACTAAATTTATTAAAAACAATGAACGATGCCCTTAATAATAAATGAATAATGATGAATCGATGCACGAAAGGATGATAAGTAGTGTTGCCGCTCGATAGCCTAATCGATAGACTATCGATAGTTGGGCATAAGCAATAGTATCGATAACAATGCCTTGCTTTGCCTATAATATTCCTTGAGAACCGATAACTACAGAAATATCTACCTACATGTGTATTATCACATTTTACCCGAGCGAAGCCGGGTTTTCATCTAGTTTGATATATTTCTGTGACAAATTGCAAAAAATGCCCAAAATCCATTTCAAGACCTCGAAGGCAGCTACTATTATGCGGCAGTAGGCGTGTGTCTGCCTTTACTTTAGGCTATTATCGCTATTATCGCTATTATCGCTATTATCGCTATTATCATGTCTGGTTAGTCACATACAATTTTACACAGATGGCGTATTTTTACTAAGAAACAACTAACCTGTGCTTGTAGCGTCATCTTGTATTATTCCTGACAAACAGACTAAACTTTGCTGTAGTTCCAATTACTCACCACTGTCGCTGTTCTTGCGCGAGTTATAGCAGTAACTTTTCAAGTATGGGCAGTGACCCTCTGTTGTACATAGTATATTATTACTCTGTGCTATTACTGTATTGTTCACGGTGGTTTAGCGCTGCGCGATCCCGTGGGCACCTTACATAAAGGCGTAGGTGCACATCCTAGGGGTTTATATACCCCGCCCACTGCCACCTTGGGCGGAGCAGGGCCCTCCTATCATTTCGAGGGCCCCGGGAGTCCGCCACACACTGCTGATTCCCCCCGGTTTCAGCGGGACGGTGCGTAACGCATTCCCCTGGGTAAACAAAAAAAAGGCTTGTACTGTATTAAGCAAGTGACGAAGACTGTGCCTTCATTCTTTTATGTCGCAAAATAACACGAGAAACGTAAATAATTGACAGGCTAGCGAGATGCGATTGTACCCCACTCCTGTCACTACTCGGGAACCACAAGGAGGTGACGAAGTGGAACGTGTCCAAGTTCCTGCGCCTGCTGGAGACGGAGGTCAAGTCGCTCATTGAAGTGGCGTATGGCGCTGTCAAGGTTTGCTCATAACAACTACTAACAAAAACAAAAAGAAAGACGAATTTGTTGTTTATTTAGTTTTTTCTAAAATTACATACCTATATCTACTAGGTTTCTCGATTTAAACCGAATAAATTTTTAAATGGTAACCAGAAATATAATTTGTAATAATTAAGAAAAATAATCAATCAATTTAATGCCACTTCCCTAGTTTATTAATAGTAGCGATTCAATGCTGAAATTTTCGATACATGTCATTTGTCTTTACCTATTCAGTCTTAATTTTAAACGATGTTTAAACAGTCTTAATATTTTTTGTAACAAGTATAGGATGGTGTTAATTAATTCTAATCGATTTATCGACTTAATTGATACACAGCCGCCAGCACCTACGCCGAAAGCCCGCAAAGGACCGGCGGGCCCAGCCCCGACCAAACTAGTAGCTGATCCCTACGTGGAGCCATTGCGGCCTAACAGGATCGAGAAACTGGTGCCATACCAGCCTTGCGCTTAGTAAGTTGAAATAACCGTCAGCCATCTCAATGCATTTGACATACTAAAGTCTAAAGATGGCGCTGGACGTATCTTTTCGATTGAAGCGCCCTCTACTAGCTAACTAAAATTTCTACCATTTTCTACTATAAAGGGAATAATACATAAACTTATTTATATTAAATATTTACTTCTGATTCCCTATATACCTAACACATTATTGAAAATATGTTGAAAACAAAACAATGAATAAAATGTAATATTTTTTTTTTTCTCGATTGCACTGTGTTATAAATAAATCATCATACATAAACTACAAAATTTCACCTCACCTCACATCTACATACTTAATTAACTTATCACTTTTTACATAGTTGCGTGGAGGACTACATTATGAACTTGGTATTCGAGACGCCAGCTATACCAGCCGACAAAGAGTATGTAGAAGGCATCTTCCACCTTGAAGACGTTAATACCAAATTCGGAATATATACACTGACCATTCCGGCGTAAGTACCTACATTAAAATGGTAATGAAAAACTATTAGCTTGATAATATCTTTATAGGAAATGAATCTCCTCCTGTGAATAACCCCATTTGTCTACTCTGTTGTCATAAATTTCCAAGAAATAATCAAATCGTGGTCACTTTAATATGAACACTAAATTTAGAATTGTTGAAGTGAACCGAACTAAAACGGGAAATAATACATAACTATTATTATTAATTAATAATCTATAACATTTTACTCTTTTCAGGAAACGTCATCCATATCGTGGCCCCAAGAAAGAATAAATAGTTCGATTTTAATAATTCTAATTTTTTTTATGTATTTTGATTTTCCAGATATCATTTGTTAATGTTAATTATATTTATAATTAATGATAAAAGTTTTTGTGGTGATTGTTATAATAAATGAAGGAATAATATGTATGACGGACTATTATTTATTTTTAGATATGTACAATAAAAAAAGGTCCTTTTCTGATAACAAAACATAAACAGCTAGGGTTTGTACACAAACGATAGATATGTATTTTGATTATCTTTTAATTACATATGAATAAGGAATTGTTTATTTATAATAAAAGCAGTTTGACTTGACACCTAGGCAATAAACCAGCAAACTTTTTTTAGTAGCTTTTATAATTCGTCTCTTGCAACATTATGTTATACTTGCAACACAGAAATTTCATTTCAGTGTTGTCATATAAATATTTTACCCTATAAATTGACGATAATAGGATATCGTTAGTATTTAACGTAGGATAAATTTCTAGTCTATTTATATTTTTCATCGTACTAAAAGCTGTTGCAAAAAAACATGATATAGAGGAATTTCTAAATTTGATATTAAATTTGAGTAGGTACCTACTATTGAATTAAATTGAATTCTTGAAGGTTTGTACGGTAAAAGTAATAACTTACCAAAAGGTTTAATAAATAATTGTCGTCAATTAGTGAAATAGTATTATGTATTATCTTAAAATTCATATAATACGAACTGTAAAAATTGTCCGTACATGACAGCATCTTGATTTAAAATAGGAAATTTATTTTATTCACATGGGAACCCCAGTGATGTGTTTGCGTTGTTTGTGTGTGTGAGTGATGTCTCCGCCATTGAAATTCATTTTAGCCGAGAATTGAAATAGGTTGTACCTTTCATAATCGGCAAATATCTTCATAATCTTTCTTCTTTTACTTATTCTATTTAGTCATATTCCGTGCACAAACATTAAATCAAATGGCAGACAGAGACACAGATGAGTTAAACATCGATAACGTAATAAAAAAATTACTAAAAGGTAATTGTTGTTAAAAAATCCAAAGTAAACGAACTGTTTGTGTTTTGTGTGAAATATAGTGCAATACGTGTAATTGATGTTGAATAGTGAAATTATTGAGTGAATACTTGGTGTTTTTATTGTGTTGGTGTCATGTTTATATCTGGTTGTTTTCAGTACGGGGCGAGAAGCCTGGTATGAATGTTCAGTTAACAGAAATAGAGATCAAAGGGCTATGCTTGAAATCACGAGAAATATTCCTATCACAACCCATATTACTTGAGTTGGAAGCTCCGCTAAAAATATGCGGTAAGTACAATAACAAATGTAGTTTAAAATTACAAAGTATCTTCCTGGTAACTTTCGAAAACGCCAATCGGGTACCTCTTTCCTTTGCTGTTTCTTGATGTGTCACCAAAAAACGTTAGGTTTTTTTCAAAAAATTGGATCGATTTTGTGAGGGTATTCAAATTTCGCGTATTCTGAACATTGGATATTTCAATTTTGTATGAACACTTTTCATATTAAGAATGTAAGCCTTATTATCTTTTAATAGCAACCAGGTTTTTAATTTTTTTTTTTTTTTTCAAAGTGCTCATTGCAGTATTTTGCACAAGAGATCCATTCTTTCTTCAAACAAGTCTATTACAATGTTTTACTTTACAATACACACTACACAAAAATATGTTCAGTGACAACAAAATAACACTTTTAATTATCTTTATCAACATTGGGTCCACATTTCCTTAATTGGTTATGAACCTCAACATACGAGTTATTATGTTACATGTACCTAGCTACTAAGAAGGGCTGTGATAATTAATACTGTTGAGTATGATTCATACAGTTTTTTTTTTTACCAAACACATAGCTATCAAGTGAGTAACATACTCTGCATTCATTTTGTTATAAAACTGTTGTTATCTTTATCCAAGGTTAATGACAATATTAATCATATTAATGCAAAAGTATGTGTCCGTAAATTATTAACCAAAACAATTTAGGCTTATTTTTTTAAATACAAAATTACGAACTGGTAAAAGTATATCAGTGTAAAAATGCTTACATATTAAAAGTTTTTATTTCTTAATGCTATTTGGTATTTTACTTACTTATAAGGTATGTGATGTGATTATATTGTTAATATTTTAATTAAATAGATGTTAATTGATACTTTGCTGTTGTTTTTTCAATACAATAAATATTTTAATAGTAACAATCAAATGTTGAATATTCACACAATTGTGTGTACTTTCTATTTAAAAAAATATTATATTAGCTTGACTAAGTAATGCAAAGTGCTTTCTTGTAATAATGAAATATCTTTAAAAAATTCACAATGCTAATGTTGTATTCCCGTGTTTATTTGAGCCAGTTCCTTCCTTACAAGCTACAAGCCACCATATTCTTTCTAAAATATTAATTCACACCCTAACACCATGTTGCAATAAAGAATTAAATATTTATATATTGACACTGTTCAATAATTTTTTTTTGATCAAAAACCTGTTTAAGAATTTGTGAATAATGATTTTTGATTAATTTCTATGCAAATTTATTTAAAATACACTCATTGAACATAAACTTTAGCTGAAATCATTGATAATGTTAATGTTTAGAATAATATTTATTTATGTTTTTATTTCTGCACTAAATGATAAAAGACTTGTATCACGGTTATTCATTCTTTATCATTGTCACCAGGTGACATCCACGGACAATACTATGACTTGCTAAGACTGTTTGAATACGGAGGCTTCCCACCAGAATCGAACTACCTGTTCCTCGGAGATTATGTGGACCGCGGCAAGCAGTCGCTGGAAACGATATGTTTACTGCTTGCGTACAAGATCAAATACCCAGAGAACTTCTTCCTTCTACGAGGCAACCATGAGTGTGCTAGCATCAACAGGATTTATGGGTGAGTTTATTGATATTTTATTTAATGCACAACCGACTTTGGCTTCGCTCAAAAATCATTACCTTTCCTAACATTTCTCTAATAAGAGGAAAGTTTGATGTTCCTCTTTTACCAAAACTGTTTTGGTAAAAGAGAAAAACCTTATGAAGATTTATATGCTGGTTTTTGAGATTATCCCTAAAATGTATTTATAGTATTATGTTACCATATGATATACTCTATCCATATGACGTTTCAAGTACCTAGCCTTTATTTGTAATTAATCATATGCAAAACATAATAGGTACCTGATATAAATTGAAATGGTATAAAATGACATTCATCAATATTGTAAAGTAATATATAAAATATTAGATCTTTGTCCTTAAATTTTCAGTAAATGGCTTCAAAAATATCAAAACATGCTATATATGTGCGAATCGTAACATGCCAATTAATAATAATTCGTTTCTTTATTATTAAGATAACAATTGCTAGTTATATTACTCAAGATATGCAATTAATCATGAAAAGTTGATTGAGATAATGTCAAAATAACGAGGTTTTAAAGTCAAAATATTTATGTATTTTCATAAATCCAATGCTTTCCAATATAATATAAAAATTTAAAACTAAAATAATAAGTGAATCCAGACAAAAAGAGTTCCCAAAATCCTTTTATTGATAAGATATATTGTGGTAGTAGTTAAGATGAAATCTATATTACTCAAACATACGTAACTAATTGGTTAGGTATGCCCTATACATATAGAGTAGTATCTAATCATTCAATAATTCAGATCGCACACAAATTTTCAGTCGGCTTAAATCTTAACCCTTCTGATTGTCATAGTCGGGTATTTAAATGAGAAGCTGTGTGTCTCATGCATACCTGTATTTATCAACTTGTTTCAAATATGGGCAGCAAAAAACATGAATATGTCATCATATTCATGTTTTCATTATAAACAGCACCCTTAACCGACGAGCGTGTATGAAAAGACTTATGAATGTAGAAGAAGCGAAAGGTGTGTGTCAGGATCGTAGCAAATGGAAGTACGTGATCTCTGCCTACCCCCATAGGAAAAAGGCGTGACATTATGTATGTATGTCATCGTCATAGCGTCATGGGAGTTGAACAGTAGATACCTACCCCTCTGTCACGCACCGCCGGCTCCAATACAAAACCTGTCACACGCATGTGTGTGTGTGTGTGTGTGCCACATATGCACATTGTGTCTGTGTGTGTAATATTTTTAATGTTCAATTTCTTTGTTTGGCCTTCGTTCAGTGCGCGGATTTTTTACGTTAAAATGTGTCTAGATATTCTGTATCTTTTAGATTACAAGTCGTTATCGTAAAGCAAAGAATGATATCTAATAGGCAGGCATTCATTTTATTTCGTCATTTCGCACGTAGGTTAGTTATGCTATTTTATTAAGTCTGGCTTTTCAGTAGAGATTTTGCGGTAATTCAGCCACTGTCGAGCGTGTAGAGTAAGAACAGTCTTTCTCAAACTTTAGTAGCGGTGGACCCTAAATAGTTGATAGTTCATTGAGTCATGGATCTTGTAGACTGTGATAGAGTTTTAGCTGTTCCTATGTTTTTGGGGGGTGATATCTGTCAGTATGACCTGTAAAAGCACTTGAAAGTAGGAGTCTTAATATACAATCCCCTTGATCATATTGGAAAACCCTTTCAGAGCGTTGTATACTGAACCTCCCCGACGACATTTACGATTTAATGTTCAACACTTTGTAGCGACGATTTTTACTTTTAATTGTGATATTTATACAGGCCATGTGTCAAACGCATTGCAATCCTAGTTTTGGTTCTAATTTTAAACAGGACTTAAAGCTCCATAGAGGTTAAACACATATTAATTTGTATTATTTTATATTAAAGCATCTGACCGATTTACAGTCTTGGCCGCTCTATGCCCCAGGCCATAATTCTCAGTACTAAAGCGTCATCACTTAATTTTTATTACGATTCGCCGCTCTAGGCTCGGGCCTACTGGGCCTTAGGGTAAATCCGCCACTGCATCTGACTGTGTGTTCCAACTATGTATAGATCTATTGACTTCAAATAATTGATAATTATGTGTCCGTACATTTTTAATTGCGCAGGCTTATTTATGAAGTTATTTGCATTAATTTCTCATGCACAAGTCATGTGTAAATTGGTTTAGGTATAAATAAAGACAATGATAACCTCGACACATGATGAGACTGTTAGCGGGTCAACTTATTATGAAGGAAAATACATGGATAACATAAATAATTTCCGTTTCAATAAGTAATGACCATCGCCCTGTTTTGGTCTGCGACGTAAAAAATATATGAAAATAAATAAATATCAGACTACCAGATCTGACCCCGAGCTAAGTAGCTTAAGCACTTGTGTTACGGATATCAGAATCAACAGTGGTATTACAAATATTTACCTAAATATTGGATATTAACACCGAGACACAGAACGAACACAAGTATTAATCACACGAATGTTTGCCCTGGGTGGGATCGAACCCACAACTCTTGGCGCATGGGGCAGGGTCGCTACCGAATGCGCCATCGAGCTTGTTATATTCCAACTGTATTCTGTGCCTAGCAGTTTGTAAAAGCTACTAGTGATAACAGAGTCTGAGATTATGTAGGTGACAAGCTGTTGACTTGTCACTTTATCATAATTTCCATCTAACCCAACTCAATCTTATTTTGACCTAAGGGTAGATAAGTCCTGGTCTCTGCCTACAACTTAGGGGATTGTGAGCGTGATAGTTTTTTTTTTAAATAATATGACACCAATTCCGTAATCTTACTGTTTATCAAATTTACTTCCAAAAAGTCTTTGTTTGCAGCCGTTATACTATGCCTTATAAGGCCACCATATTGATATTCGCAAATTCTGCTCGTGATCAAGTTGACCGCTTCCAAAGACTTGTGTTGAGATCGGTCAGTGCCCTCGAACGGTTGCCGACCGTTCCGTTGTCAAAGATGCGTTTATAACGCTTCGAGTTTCGCGTTTATCCTTTAATGGTGAAGTGACTAATAACGTCAAGTTGAGAACACGAACATGGGATTGTGAGATGGTATATTTTGTTCGTTATTCGTTGTTTAAAGAGCTGTAGTAGCTCAATGGTAAGGACACGCGCCTCTTAACCGAGGGGTGCGGTTTCAAACCCGGGCCCGTACCTCTTTTTCAAATCTATGTACGTATTTATACCATTAGCTCTACGGTGAGGGAAAACATCGTGATGATATCTGCAAATTTCAACCACTTTGGATTTGTATCCATGATCCAAAAATTGTCTGGTTTCTCTACCTTAGAGTTACGAAGGTCAGATCGGCCGTCGCTTTAATGAAATTACCAGACTCGCTAATTCCTGGATCATTGTCTAAGCGGACTCCGTCTAAGCACGGGACATGACGTTAGGATGATAATGATTTTTTGTTTGTTATTAATATGTGTCACTCGTGTTGAGAATTAACATTACAATTAAGTTTAATATGAATTTGGGAACTGCATTGCATCTCATAAATAAAGTCTAGCATAAAGATGAAGGTCCTCATACGGTCTCCAGAAGGCAAATGTTGAAATTTATTTACATACTAGCGTCCTGTCCCGGCTTATCACAGCTATATGAAACTACATATACATATAATTATAAACCTTCCTCTCGAAACATTATTGGAGAAAACTGCATCAACATTCCTTGCATACTTTAATAGATCTAAGCTAACCGACGGAAGCGTCGCCTTTGTATACTATTTAAAGACTTACATTAACATCTGCCAGACATGTCATGACCGTTCACACTGAATAATGAATGTTTTACTTAATTAGATTTAATATATTTAACAGAAAGTGTGTATAAAATTATGTAACTATTATATTATGTACAGTAGGTACACAGAAAAGAGCCTAATTAAAGAAATTCCGACTAGAATGTCCTGTGTAATGAGATTTTAGCTCATTATCCTTGCAATTTGTGTCTTTTGTAGCAATTAGTCTCCGTCTGTTTAGGAGTCGACGGTGGCTTAAGCCTACTGCGAAATAAGAGTGGGTTATTGCTTGTAGTTTGAGAAACGTTTGTAATTGTTTTATGTAACCTTTTTTACTTGGAGAGGAGCATTGCAAGATATATCAGGATATGGCCTTCGGGCTGTAAAGACACCGTCTTCGATCACCAAAATACATCACGGCTAGATATAATTATTATTGACTGGCTCGATGGCGCATTCGGTAGTGTCCCTGCCCCATCCACCAAGAGTTGTGGGTTCGATCCCCACTCAGGACAAACATTCGTATGATGAGTACTTGTGTTTGTTCTGTATCTGGGTGTTTATATCCAATATTTAAGTATACATTTGTAATAGCACTGTTGTTAATGATATCTGTAACACAAGTGCTTAAGCTACTTACCTCGGAATTAGATCATGTATGTGATGTAGTCTGATATAAAGGTTAGGTCACTAAAGTATAGCTTGGATTTTAACAGTTTTTCCTTGGGTTCCATAGAAAGGTCGGAGTTACGTGCCTGGCTGTAGGTACTAATCATACATACATGGAAAAATATCACGCCCATAATTTGTCCTATGTTGGTCTGGGACTTAAAAAGAATGTGCCAACTGTGTTTCTTGCCTGGCACGTCATAAAAGGTGACTAATAGTATATGAGGTTTTGAGTATGTTTTTGTGTAGGCGACGAGCTAGCCACTTGTCACTACTTTTTCACAATTTTTCATCTAACCCAGCCCAGTTTTTTTTTTGGATGAATGTGGTTAAAGGGGAAAACTGCCCCTTTGACTCTGCTTACCCTTTCGGGGATTATGCGCATGGTGTTATGTGTAGTATAATACCCGAAGGGGTAGGCAAATCAAAAACGGCAAACTATGTCTGTAAGTTTGAATGACGAATGATGGTTGTAAATTACATATAGAATACCTAAAATCTGTCAAGAAATAGACAATCATGGTAGACAGAGTCATTGACTCAATCTACCATTGAGTCCTGTACAGAGGCTTTATGAGCGATACAGGACTCCATGTCACTGTGGCCATACACCAAGTCTGTGGTCAAACCCTCTTATTGTGATTTGATTGAGTGCCCACGCCCTCCTCGAATGACGGATACAATCAAAACCAAAGTAAACAATGTGAGTCACGCCCCTCTGATTCATGTATGCAAGGCTGATACAGTTATGTACCTGGTTGATGTAATCACAATACCTAATTGCTTCACGTGACAGTCTATCTAGATATTTTTTTCTCTAAATTTACATACACGCCCATAATCCCCGAAGGGGTGGGCAGAGTCAAAGGGGCAGCAAGCCCCTTTAACCACATTCAGGCAAAAATAAAACTGGGCTGGGTTAGATGGAACATTGTGAAAAAGTAGTGACAGGTGGCTAGCTTGTCGCTTACACAATCACATACCCAAAACCCGATATAACATTAGTCGCCTTTTAAAAGAAACACAGTTGGCACATTCTTTTTAAGTCCCAGACCAACATGGACAAAATTACATCAGCTATTAATGTGTATAATAACGATAAGCTGCGGCAAGCTTAATTGCGTCTTACAAACTCTTTTCCATGGTAACTGTGTATCTAAATTTACAATGGCAATAGATTTAAGTCTTTTTCTTTTATTTCCTGTAAAAAAATTACGATTACTGCATTATCTAACACAGATTTGAAAATCACACAGATTTTTGAAATCTACACGTGCAGAATAGCATATTGCTTTGGAACGCAACGCTCTTACTACAGACAGGGCATCACATGTACTTACTCCTTAAAACTATCTTTAACATGTGATTTGCAATAAAGAATTTGAATTTGATTGGTCAAGATTTTTACTCTCAATACATATTTCAACACGATTTACCCAAATGTGTCGTTATCACAAGTGTGTACTACTCAGTCTATGCGAATGTACTTAAGCTTCCTTGCCGGAGTTTTTGCCGATAATCTCGGGGTCAGTGAACTGTAATACTGGACGCCATAATGCTTTTATCACAACCATCACGACCTTACGGTGAAAGGCGAGGGTTTTTTTTTATGTACTGTGCAAGTAAACTTGTGACTGAGAGCATTTTTTTTCTTATGTTAAGATTCATTTTGATGATGGCATCATAGTACAAAACTCAAATTAATATTCTACATTGGATTGAGCACTTGAAAATTTAATACAATTTTTGTTTTGTAATAAATTTCATTCATATGTAGTACTAAGATATTTTCCTACTTATATATACTTTCTTGATTTTTCCTTTTGCTGCCCCTTAGACTCTGCCTACCCCTTCGGGGATTATGGGCGTGATTTATTTTATGTATATATATTTCCTACTACTATTATTATAAAAGTCAAAACTTTGTATGTTTGTAAGTCGTGCTTTAAAGAGGAAAGTAATTAGCTGAGAAGCTCATTTAAGAATTGAACACGTAGGATAACATTTATTATTTAGATGAAGCATTTTTTGTGTTCCTGTGGGAATAATTCCTAATGAATTACCACTTGGTCTAATTTCGACACCTACACCGATTAAAATCTGTAAAAATGTTGTTACTCAAAAAGTCAGTTTTTTTTTTTAATAGACGAGTAACGTGAAAGCCGACACCTTAGAAAATATGTTCATAGCATTTGCAATTGAAGTATTGATAAATCTGCTTACCTATCTATCAGGCTTGTCACAATGAAGGTACCATCAATCTAGACTAGTGGGAATCCAAGCCACATAAAAACCGTCATCTCCATCGATCAAATTTGATCGAGTGGAAGTCGGAATGTGAGAATCTGGTCTTCTGTATGAATGAATGAATCTTCGCTTTTTAGCTCAAATGACAAGTTAACTTATGTCAGGCGCACACGCATTGCCGTAGACTGATGATGGACTCTTTGGTTTTGTGCAGAATTTCTTAAAATATTTGCTGTAGAACTAAATTTAATAGACCCCTTTCCATAGAATAAAAGAAGACAAAAGATAATTTGAAACATCTGATTAATTTAATTTTTACCATGAAGGACATTATAATCTTTCCTTTCTTCATTTGACATCTCACGTTTGTTAGTCATTTAATTATAATTTAACATGAAACTAAGCATGGTTCAGCCGCTGTATACCTAAGACTCCTCTCGGGGTCCATCATCACAGTTTTTAAGAAACCCCGGTCCAGTTGAATGTCCACGAAACAAAAATAAGCGTATAAGAATCCCGCTCGGGGTAAATGTTCGTGTGATGAACACGATTTTTTGCGAAGAAAGGCGAAAACATGTTGACACGCAACTGAAAATAACTAACGAATTCAACGCTTTCTCATTACACACAACGTTCGGAGGCCACGGAAGAAAAAAAAACATGTATACCTTAGTTGAATTTTAGTTTTAGTGTATGCGAAACCTCGTACCTACTTATTTAACACATTATTCTAATAAACCAATTTAAAGGATTTAAAAAAAGAGATTTTTTTTTCTTTTCATACAAAATAGCAAATTAGCTGAACAACTTTTATATAAATAAATATATATCAGACTACATGACATACATTGATCTGGCTACGAGATAGTAGCTTAAGCATTTGTGTTACGGATATCAGAATCAACAGTGGTATTATAAATATATAAGTACTTTAATATTCAATATTAAAACCCAGACACAGAACAAACACAAGTATTCATCATACGAATATAAGTCATGGGAGGGGATCGAACCCACAACTCTTGTTGCATGGGGCAGGTCACTACCGAATGCGCCATCGCGTTTGTCTACGTATATAGAAGGGTAAAAAAAATTGATTGCAAATTGTTTTCCTTTAAATTACTTCCTTAGAATAATGAGTTGAATAAATAGATAGGTGGATTTGCGCAAACTAAAAATTACACTGTATAGCGGTTTTCAACCCCGAAATGCTTAAATGTATCAAGTGATGTAATCCTTCGTCTAAGTACCCTTGTACAGGTTTTAGCTGCGCTGTGATACTTGAACAGATAATAGCACCCTAACTTGTTTATTATAGGGCTTATGGAGCAAACATTTGTTTTACCATCGTAGCAATTAAATTGTTAACGGCAATCAGGTGTATTGAAATGGTTTTACATAATTAATGTTATCATTTGATGTCCTAATTGGCGACGGTTTAGGGCGTTTAAAATATTGATTTAAACGTCAACTGTGTTATAGGTATTATAGACAAGGCTACTGTACTGTCCACGTCGAACTAAGTAAATAAATTCTCCAGGCTGACACACTAATTCCCTAGTTCCAAACTAAGGTTCATAGCACAAGCTTATAGCTTGTGCTATGGATACTAGGTGAACGGTAGACTTACTTAAATACGTTTACAAACATCCATGACTCGAGTACAAATGTCCATGTTTATCACAATGCATTTGCCCCTAGCGGGATTCGAACCCGCGATTGGTTTCCTGACCACTCGACCAACGGGCCTGTCTAGCGGTATATCATTGCAAAGTTTTCCCAAAACATATACGGTTTTATGCTCAAAACATACGTTGTGAGAAGCTCATCGGATGTACTTATTATGTACTAGCTAACCCGGCGCACTTCGTAACGCCCCGTTCTCGGATTTTCAATACCCTTTTTTTTTCTTTTATAAGAACCTTCACTTGACAATAACAAACACAACTAAAAAAAGAATTAGCGAAATCGGTTCAGCTGTTCTCGAGATTTGCGCTTAGAAACACATTCGGCGATTAATTTCTATATTATAGAAGATGTATGTATGTATAATATTGCATACACGTCACCAGGGACTCAGAAAACGATTGCCTTTCATTCGTAGGATAGTACTATTCCAGATAGATAAATGCTATTTATGCTAGTGCAGCCGGTCTCAAAATCATATTCTTTAGTTCACTTGACTATAGGATAGGAGATCGTTTTGCCTACTTCTCGAATAATGCGCAAAGAATCTAGAATATTTAACTCGTTAAATACATTTATGTAAACGAGTCGCTCTGACCAATTTGCAACGCCCTTGAATTCGTTACCATTGATAATAATTAGCGTTGCGTCTTAATCGTATGCAAAACATTAGCTTTTCGTCGCAACTACAATACTATAGTAGGTATTAACGATTCGACACGTGTATTTGTTTTGGTAATTGTTTTACCGAAAGACGTGGTACGTGGTTATTCTTAGGATAATAGGATGCGTGATAACAAGTCACGTGATTTGATTACGTGATAGCGGCACGAACGAATGAGGCTTTACGTAACTGAGCGTGACAAGTTACATCATCTTCCCCGTGTTTAGACGGGGTCCGCTTAGACCATGATCCAGGATTTAGCGAGTCTGGTAATCAGATTGAAGCGACTGCCGATCTGACCTTCGTAACCCTAAGATAGGGGAACCAGACAATTTTTGGATCATGGTTACAAATCCAAAGTTGTTTGAATTTGCAGGTTTCATCACGATGTTTTCCTTCACCGTCGAGCTAGTGGTATAAATACGTACATAGACTTGAAAAATCCAGAGGTACGTGCCCGGGTTTGAACCCGCACTCCTCGGTTAAGAGGCGCGTGTCCTTACCATTGAGCTACCACCGCTCTGAGCGTGACAAGTTACGTTCTCCGTAAATTATATAAAATATGTATATGTTTATGTACTAGCTTAGTAAAGTTGAGTAAATGTACCTCATTTAAAACTGATTATAAGGGGTAATTGTTGAACTTTCAGCAAACGTATACATTTGATGTAAGGCTCCAACGTTTTTGCAAACATCTAGTAGCATGAACAGCAATCCTTACTTATACCATAAAAAAAACTAAATTTTTACGGCACAAATTTAAAACCTAAACTTTTTATCTCAAAAATGTTACTGATGAGCATCGGAGCTACAAGAAGTAGCTAATCAATATCTTCAGATGTAGGTATCTTATATAAATGCAGTAAATTATAAAAACTCAATTCCAAAAATCAACGACGCACTTTTTAATAAAGGATCTTTCACAGACAACACTTAAAAGGAAGTAAACTTAATATTAATATCGCCGTCGCCCCCCCGACACAAAGAGTTCGAACGTCCGTGCTTTCATTTCGCTTCAAGGTATCGTTTACCCCGGAACCGATTTCGCCGCCGTTGCATCCGCGGACAGCCTTATCGTCCGTATTGTCGTTTCCATGTGTAAAGGTGCGTCCACCAACTCACTTAAAAGTGAGTTTTGAATGAAATTAGTGTCCACGCGTGTGTACCGTGCAACCAATGCGACTTGTGTGCTTAGGATGGTGTATAGATACTAGGTATTGCAATACTGGATCCGGCAATCCAGCTCGGTCCAGCACAATTTTAGCTGTGCTGGATCTAGCGATATTTGCTGGTGCAATGCCGCTGGATTTCAATCCCTACTGGGTATTGGAATCATCGTCTTCCTAGCGTTAAGTCCCGTGCTTAGACGCGGTCCGCTTATATCATGATCCAAGATTTAGCGAGTCTGGTAAATACATTGAATTATTTTGGATCATGGTTACAAATCCAAAGTTGTTTGAATTTGCAGGTTTCATCACGATGTTTTCCCTCACCGTCGAGCTAGTGGTATGAATAGGTACATAGATTTGAAAAATCCAGAGGCACGTGCCCGGGTTTGAACCCGCACTCCTCGGTTAAGAGGCGCGTGTCCTTACCATTGAGCTACCACCGCTACTACCCCCTACTGGGTATTGGAATGCTGGATCAAAATTCAGATGGGTCCGGCACAATTTTAGCCCTGCATGATCCAGCGTCACGTGCTGAATTCAGTTTATAATGCCGTTGGATTGCAATCCTTATATAGGACACCTTTGGACATATATAAATCTAAATCTTAGCTCAAACAAACACATTTGTAACACTGAGCTACGCCGTGCAATTGCGCCAACTCGTCTGTGCCGGGCACGATAACTCACTTTTTCAAAATGAACACACTGTATAGCACACTTCTTCAGAATGATGCCTGGCAAACTGTACAGCACTGAAGTTGAAAATGCCGCCCGTAGCAGCTCGAAACTCAATTGGTGCATTTAATTTTAATGAGCTGTGGCGCAGTTTTGAGTCAACTCAAAGAGCTAGCTAGAATGATTACTATTTCTGAGTTACTCATGTCTTAAATATTCGAGGCTCGTATGCGCGGGTATTGCGCATGCGCGTGTGTGGACGCAGCTTCACATTACCATCTCACAATTCCCACATGGTGCGCGTAAACATTTGTCCGCGTCGTGAATATGTATGTGCATTGCAAATTTATGTAATCACTGCGCGAATGTTTGTTTTTGCCAGCGACAAAGACGCTGTTGGATTTTGATGATTTCTATCGATGTAACGAAGTATTGTTTTTACCAGATTTATAAGTAAATTCACGAAATGAGCACAAGGTAGAGTTTTATACCAATACCTTTTAAATGAGACGAACTGACGATTAACTTCGCCTTTGAGCTTCCGTAATGCACCAACGTAACATTTCAACGTTTTTATAACAACATTTAATTAAAAAAATAATTGAAAATTGTGTTAAAAATCACTAAAATGACTGTACAATGAAAAAAAAAACATTATCTATACTTATAATAAATCTGTAGAGAGGTCAATTCTGTACATGAAATATATTTTCAAAATAACTATCAGGGGGTGATTAGTGATCGATACCGATGCCAAAAATGCAATCAGTAAAATTTTTGTCTGTCTGTCTGTCTGTCTGTCTGTATGTTCCTTATAGAAACAAAAACTACTCGACGGATTTTAACGAAACTTGGTACAATTATTTTTCATACTCCTGGGCAGGTTATAGTATACTTTTTATCACGCTACAATTAATAGGAGCAGAGTAGTGAAGGGAAATGTTGGGAAAATGGGAGAAGTTACTCCATTTTTTTTGCTTCTGTCGCGTGTGCAGCCTTAATGGTTAAAGTTACATAAAAATCATGTATGACAGAAATAGTCTTTATAATATTAACCATTAACGCGGGTGACACCGCTGGCACAGCTAGTTGCTTCTAAAGATAGACTACATATAGGAAACAGGCAAGAAACTTAACTACACAACTGAAGAGTATATAATTATACTCTTTTTGTTACCAACTTTTTTTTCACTTTATGTACCTATTTAAATAATAATCTGAAGGAAAGGTCAGATTGAAACCCTTTAAGCGATCCTGTAACCTGAGGGGCTCCGAGAAATGAACTCAATATTGGGAAATATCCGTAACGTATAAAGGTCCAGAGAAACAAGAATCGGGATTCAAATCAACTGAATATTTATTTATATATCCAAATAAGTCTACTGTTATATAAATAAGGCAGTGTATAACTTTGGGGGGCGTTGAACCTGTTGATTATTTTCCATATTAATAAACCGATTCCAACCTTTTAAATTTAGCTAAACTAATATTGAACCTATTTGCGATGTATAATTTATCTCTTCTTTAAATTCAAGATCCATTACTAGTCATGTAACTCAGTTAGTATTAGTTACATTGGCCTAATTATTTTATTACTTGTTATAGTATCCCCATGATTTTATTGAAATAATAAACTTTTCTTTTAACGTGCGCCCTTTTCTTAAGATCATACTGAGCTACGGTGAACCGCGATCGTGTTTTATTGAATTATATACCAAAGTATAACTTGTTAATTTATTAGACAATTAATGAAAACCGCTTGTAAATCCCCTAGCGAACGAATAAGTTAGGACAATAGACTATTTTCCTCAAAAAAAAATTATAGTCCACTATATTGCTTACGTATTTTTTCTTTTGTTCAACAAACTAAAAATGATGAAGATACAGCGCGTTAAAGTACCGCATGACGTCACTAGGTGTGTAAAATTTTACCGCCTAAGTAACGTAAAGCGCTAAATTTCAGATCTTTAAAGCGCTGTATCATTGTAATAATTTTCAATTATCAGATAAAGCAAAAAATACGTATTAAAACTTTGATTGATAATCTAACTTTTTTTTTTTTTTTTTTTTATTTAGCCTGTTTTGTCCCACTGTTGGGCAAAGGCCTCCCCTAATTTTTTCCACAGCACTCGATTGGTCGCCAGAGTCTGCCAATCTTGGACGTAGACATCTAATCTAACTTACGAACTAAAAAATTTTTTTTGAGTATAATACCTTATTCTACGGCGGCGCGCAGTGTTAGCTGCAAACGTATAATCAAAAGCTAACTACCTAAGTGTTACCGCCTTTCTACGTATCATTAAGCACATTGGATTCCTTATAACACACACAAAAACTTGTTCCCAGGTTCTACGACGAGTGCAAACGGAGGTACAACATCAAGTTATGGAAAACATTCACAGACTGCTTTAACTGCTTACCTGTCGCCGCGATAGGTGAGTCCTCTTCAAATATTGTTTTAGGCTCGATATTGTGCTGCCCCGCACTCTAGTACCAGTGATGTGAACCTTGGAGTCGGCAATATTCTGTAATGGAAAGACTCAGGCCTGTCTTTTAACATTCAGTGCCACCGACTCGCACGGAGAGTTCATGTTAATGTTGTGACTCGTTTGGCAAGTTTAAGTCTTTCGCTAAAATGTAAGCGGCATCAGAGAAGACACAAAAGACAGGTTAACAGGTTTATAAACACTATGTGTGATAAGCGGTATATTAGTCTTTGTTTCTCGATAACTACTACACTACAGCAAACAGTACTAGATTCATTATAAGTACGATATCTAGCCTGTTTATTTAAATAGGTGGGAGGCCCATAGGCCACAAATATTTATTAGTTCAATTAGCTGACACGGCGCACTTCGTAACGCACGGGGCGTTTCTCGGATTTTCAATACCTATATTAGATATACCCCTACACGCACGGGGGTATATTGAACTAAAAATATTTCTGAGGGGTATATGTATGTAGAGAGGTACTCTCTTTATTAAGTAGGCGCTGTTTCCATGTCTTATTTGAAGAATGAATATTAAAAAAGATGTTGTATAAAGGCCGTCCTTAAAACAAAGAAACGCCGAGTATTTTTGTAAGTTTGCTAATTAAAATAAAACTTGTTTGTCTTACTATGAAAGACGCAATTATAATAAATACTGTAGTCCAAGTACCTTGTACTGGGTAGACTTCACTATCAGATAACACGTGCTGAGCTATGTTAATTCGAACTTTTGTATATTGAGTGTCGAATACAACGATCTAATTACCGGGATCTCAGGTTTGTAAACTACAAAGGTTTAGTTAGTTTAAGTGCCAAAAGATCTTGGTACTTTAACTTTAACTTGCCTGACTGACATCTCGTTAGGTAGTTAATTTTAAAATGGAATTTATTATTTTTTTTTAATTTACCTAAGGGTAAGTAAATATTGTTCTATACGTAACCCCTCTGCTAAAGGATCACTTAGATGAAACGTTGCGATATAAAATAACCTTATAAACACCAGTTGATAATTATTTAAACTTGCACTTTATATTAGAGAAAACTTTAGTAAAAGTCCGGAAAAATTCCGATTTTTCTTAAAGTTAATATTACTGAATTTACACACAAATGACGTCAGCAGGTTTTAAATAACATACACAATTAACTATATAGATATAATGAGGATGTTTTATTTTAATGATGAGGTTCATCGTCTTCGATAAACGGAACAAATTATAGGTATGGCCGTAATGTAGCCTTGCAACGGAAATTAATTAACTGTTATGTGATAGCCTTCGTTCATATCACATAATCTTGAGAAACTGAGTGCTCGAAAGATTTTCCATCTGGTTTTTACCTGTCTCGTAACATTTCATTTATTGTATAATTTGTGCGTCAGTCCCTCGGGCTTTGTAAATTAAAATTTGAGGGTGAATATGCACATTATATCTTTGTTTGCTACATGATCATTGTGATATAGAGTTTTAACTCAACTGAGTTAAAGATGCTTAGTCAACTGACTGCAATGGATGACTCAACTCACTTCAATATCTGTTGGCGCACAGCGTAACGCGCCTGAGTTGGAGACGTCACAGTGTCGCTTGAATCATTCCACGTTAGTACGTTATAGTTGTACGTTGTATATTATTACTCTGTGGTTATAGTGTAGGGATTGCAATGCTGAATCCAGTTGGGTCCAGCAAAATTGGAGATGAGCTTTGACCCAGTGATATTTGTTAGTGCAATGCCGCTTGATTCCAATCCCTACTAGGGATTGGAATGCTGGATCTAGGAATCCGGTTAGGCCTAGCACATTTTTAGAGCTGCTGAATCCAGCGTCTTGTGCTAGATCTAGCAGAGCTACAATTTTCCTAGAGCTGGAATTTTAAGTGACCAAAAATATATATTTATTGTGTTAATTCCAATATTACGCAAAAGTAGGTTATTCTTATCCTACATGATCTTAATAAGATTACCCAATGACTCCTGAAAGTATTTGCGCAAACTTACTCACACCATGTCGTGCTCAATGAGAAATGATTAGCATTTTTCACAGTTTTCCTTTGCATAAATACCAAGTACGGCTACAACTGAATAGATAACGCATGTATATCAAGGCCCACATACATTGCCTGGGCGATGGCGGCCCCGTTAGCCGCCGCACCATACGCGGCACTATAAACGGTGCTCAGAGAAAGCGCTTGCTAGTAAAACGTACCCCATTTGATGGGGAAATCTGGGAGCCGTGAAAATGTTGACTGTTGTTCATCGGTCGTTATTTTAAGTGGATACTTTGATGTCGAATGTATAACTAAGTTTGCGAAATATAATTTCGTTGATTAATCAATACAAATTATCGTAGCAAGCTTACTTACAGGCATTCGTAAGGTTATTTGGTCAATTCCGACATCAATAATGATTCTTGTTTCTTGATAGTTATTTATGTCCACAAAGTCATATTCTACAGTTTTACTATACTACCTCTGGACTTTACGTTAACTTTACGACTTTACTAACTTACGATAACTTTACGTCATATCTATGGGCACATTACTAACCCCACCATTATTGTGTCAATTAGCAGGCTTAATTTAACTTTCATCTTGACCTGACACGATCGATCAATGTCGAAATAAGTCTTAATCAAGATAAATACGCTTTATTTCTTATAATTCGCTTATTCGCCGCTAAGTAGTGCCAACAAATACCTTAACTACGTCGTATTTTAATGTGCGTGAAGTTACCTAACTTATACCTAACTTCACGCATGTTTTAAGTGTGAAAACATCGTTGTAACAACTTTGTACTGCGTTTTCCTTGAAGTGGGATAATACATTTTATGTTTAGTCGAGTTTGTATTTACGATGCGTATCAGAAATAATATTTTTATTTCGTAAGCGGAATACATTAGAATAAAAA
Source organism: Glyphodes perspectalis (assembly GCA_951394215.1). Taxonomy (NCBI): domain Eukaryota; kingdom Metazoa; phylum Arthropoda; class Insecta; order Lepidoptera; family Crambidae; genus Glyphodes; species Glyphodes perspectalis. The sequence continues at coordinate 2,192,610 of OX596220.1, forward strand.
CACTTTTTCAGAACGTTATAATGTAATTGACAATATTTCGCGAGAATCTTTTTGGCAGATGTCAGTTTCATTAGGACCTATCATTCTCAATCTTGTGGTAGCAATAATATGATATATCTTTATCTGATCTGTCGTATCATATCTCTTATTAACGACTTATACAGCGGTTTGCGTATCGAGTTGAGATCTGCCTTCAAATAATGTTTTTCGAACCGCCTCCCAATATAAACAACTGTTCTGTCGATATAACATTCGCGCGGAATATCTGCCCGATATCCATTTTATTTGAGCATCATCAATCTTTTATAAACACGGCGCTTGATACAATTTTATATTCGCATAAAACACCTTATCTGGACCATATCGTTATACGCAAAATAAAAATAAAATATGTTTCCAATATACAAACATAACCTTGAGGTAAGAAACCGAATCAAATCATGTTTAAAAGACTTAATGGGTCTATCCTTATCAATGTTTGCTTTTGAATTACAATCTTAAAACAAATACTAATAATACGTCCGTCATTCAAAGCATAATACTTAAACAAACATTAAAATTAAATTCTCCAGACTGACACACCAATTCCCTAGTTCCTAAGCTTAAGCTTGTGCTACGGATACTAGGTGAACGAATAGACTTACTTAAATATGTTTATAAACATCCATGACTCGAGTACAACTGTCTATATTCATCACACGAAACATTTGCCCATAGCGGGATTAGAACCCGCGACCCTTGGTTTCGTGGCCAGGGTCTCTGACCACTCGACCAACGGGCCTGTCGACTTTTTAACAAGCAGTCGAGTATAAGGGAAAACTCTTGTTTGATATCAGGTGATACCTATTGATTCACTGGTATAGTGAATATAACCAAATTAGTGTGAACTTGTAGAAACACAGGTAATAAAACAAACCATATGATTAAGCCTACACATTCAGATAAGTATGAAAGTGTCATAATGATCACTTTACCCTGTTACGAAAGTCCGATAGGAGTCGGTTTATCAATAGTCAAGGGACAGACGAATTCATTTAGATACCCTTCCATATTGCTTCGATTTGTCAGTTCCCTGTCGTTTTACTTTCTTTTACATTAGTCGGTCTTCCTCCATTTATACTTCATTTTCATTGCACCCTCTTTAATGCACCCCACCCATTCACCCTTAAAACAACGGGGACGCGTTTATTTCATTTCAAACCCTAATTGCGTTTTGTCTCAGAGTGAATACCTAGATTGAGACTAGATTTTGTGTATTATTATTAAAATTCATTTTCATTTATTGAGACAACTAAACGTCCATTGTATTTATTAGTAACAGGGACCTTATAACTAGTGTTAGTATACAATTATCAATCAATAAATTAATATTATTAATAAATTCAATTCACACAATATATTTGCCCCGCATTGGGGCTCATCAGGGCAGTGATCCAGTGCCTTCTCAGGCCACTGTCCCACCTTTCCGCCAAAATCCCTAATTATTATGGCTTTGAGTATTTTAATGTACTAAATGTCTTCTGGCTTACACCATTAGCCATAATATGGCCTATGATAGTGTAGGCGAGTTAGCAATCTGTTACTACTTTTCACAATTTTCCATCTCGCCAATCTCAATTTATGGCAAAAAGTGGTTAAAAGATCGAATGAAAACATTATCCTTCACTTCATTCGCCTTGTGTTTGGTTAGGTATCCCTTAGGAACTGTTCTTTTATTGAATAAACAATCCTAAGTGATAAAATCCCAAAAACCCTATGTCCCAAGTAAAGGAAGAGAAATCGTGTCTACAGGGATTTCTAGTGAAATCGGTTGATGTCCGGTTTCCACCGTTTTATTGAACGTAACTAAGTTTATGTAAGCTATAACATAATGATTGATTGATCTAATGATTCTTGTTTGACCAATCACACAGAGGCATCATTGGTACTAACAAATAGATAAACATCACACCTACCATCCCCGAAGGGGTAGGCAGAGACCAAAGAGCGGTAAGCTCTTTGAACCGTATTTAGCCAAAACCACAAACCGATTTGGGTTTGATAGAAATTGTGAAAATAGTGACAGTGACTATAATGTCGCCTACAAACTCACGAGCAACTTCCACTGGAACATTAGTCGCCTTTGACGATATGCTAGATGAGAATCACAGTTGGTACAAACTGTGTTATCAACTGTACCAACGTGGTATATATTGAATAGGTGAACTATGGTAAACAAAACCTCGGAAACAAGTGATACAACTGTAATTAGGTCACCGCGATTTGTATGAGATACAAATTGATATTTACGTGAGCATTTTTCATGGCCTCGTTAGGCATTTGGCTGGATCATTTGATTAGCGGCTCATTGGACCGGCAACTGGGCGAAATCGCCGGCGCATCGACACCACTCAGCTCATTAGTCGTGCCGTTTGAAAATGTTCATATTGCAGCCCGTTCAGAATTCACCCATATGTAGTATGATTTTACAAAAAAAAAATATTGTTCAGGTGGTTACCCTGCTCATGTGAAGTACAATACCAGGCATGATAAAACGCATGGAGATTCGAAAATGAATGTTTTCTTTTAAAATCTTGTAGTCTTGATATTAATCGTATCACGTCGAATGGCAAGTAAATAAAATAGAAGAAACAGGAAACAATTGGGCTATCAAATGTCTATTAATAAAAAAATACTCTTATCAATGATAGATACCTCTTAATGAATAATTATCTTCTATGTATTGGCTAGCGTGATACGGCATGACATCAGAACCATCGTCATTCCGGACTATAAAAATGATGTCCATAAAATCCACCACGTAATTTAATATCGAACATGTGATTCACAATTATCGAGGCTTAGAAATATTTGTTTACTTTTCTCTCAGTTCAAGTTCGTTAGCATCCGCCGATTGTTATCACTATCGTATCGGCAACGTTAGATAAATATAACTTTTTAGATATAAACGCGATGGCCGACCCACGAAGGTCAGAGCTACGATGAATACTATCGAACTCTATTCGATAGCTGTTATGTGCTATTATACTCTGTAGAACTGTGGTAGGTCAATCGACAAGAAAAATAATCTATCTACACCTTTTTGTACATGGGAATGTACACTTTTAAATTACTATAGATGTGTAACCATGATCCAATTTGTTTGATTCCCCTAGTTGTTTGCGAAGGTCGAATAGCGGCCTCCTCAATCAATATAAACCAGTCTCGTTAAATCTACAAACTTGGAATGGGTGTTACATTATAAGAAAATATATGAGTTCCACTTTGTAGGGATATGAAAGCGTACGAGTTCACAGACGTCTATATTTAAATGTTCGGAAAATACATTTAAAATATAAAGGGAAAAATTGAATGGATTTTGCTCAATAGAAATGTTGGGTTCAGTAAAGTATTCGAGAGCGGTGGTAGGTCAATGGTAAGGACACGCGGCTCCTAACCGAGGAGTGCGGGTTCTATGTACGTATTTATACCACTAGCTCGACGGTGAAGGAAAACATCGTGATGAAACCTGCAAATTCAAACAACTTTGGATTTGTAAGCGTTATGTCCCGTGCTTAGACGGGGTCCGCTTAGACCATGATCCAGGATTTAGCGAGTCTGGTAATAACATTGAAGCGACTGCCGATCTGACTTTCGTAACCCTAAGATAGGGGAACCAGACAATTTTTGGATCATGGTTACAAATCCAAAGTTGTTTGAATTTGCAGGTTTAATCACGATGTTTTCCCTCACCGTCGAGCTAGTGGTATAAATACGTACATAGACTTGAAAAATCCAGAGGTACGTGCCCGGGGTTGAACCCGCACTCCTCGTTTAAGAGACGCGTGTCCTTACCATTGAGCTACCACCGCTCTGCTAAAATTAATCATAAGCCCTCGGCTTATATTGACTTGTATTTATTTAACTAATCTCAAACGAACAACATTAGAAAAAAACATTATCTGGAATGTTCTTATATAATTTTTCAATCACATTCAGATGGTTTCGTTCGTGTTAATTATGATTACCACGCTAAAGAAAGATTCAACCGAACTTATTCGTCTACCCTTAGATCCCAAAGTCTTTGTCTTTTGATTCCGTCCTTCTGTCCTTTTACCAATTAATTTTACGGTCACTGGTCACCCGAGTGATTCAATGGCTTCACTTGATGCACAGTTCTCCCTCGTATCAGACTAATTTTAAGGCGGTCTTATTGCAAGCTCAATATTTTATCGATTATTGGATTTTGGTTATTTTTTTGCAATTGATTTAATCAGAAATTTTCTTTTTTGCAAGTCTCAAGATTGTCTAGTCGCCATAGAACGTATGAAACTTTAAATTGTCAGTATGTTCGTTAGTTCAGGATTCTCAGACGTCGCACACGTAATCATACAACTCCTGGACGGACGTTTGAATTATTCATGTTCGCCGCGAAAGCGAAAGGCTCATCTTCGCCGGCCGCCGCGCCGATCGTAATGTCAACGACTTCCGAATACCTGCGCACGCGCACATAACGCGCTCGTCGTAAGGGGCCATCCATAAAGTACGTCACACGTGATGGGGGAGGGAGGGGAGTCGACGACGTGTGACATGGTGTGACAAGTGGTGTTAGGGGTCCTAAGTCTCGTGACAACACATTTCAGAATCTAATATATAGGATTCAATTGCAAAATTTGAACTATTAATGAAATCCAAAATATTTTCACACACACTTAAAAATCATAAAATTCGTCTGACGTAGGTACTCTATGGACGGCCCCTAACTAATTCGACGCACGAACGCTATATCTTGGAATGTCGGGAGATTATAGATTGCGATTCGGCATTGATAAGAGAAAGTTTTGATCGCTTTTTTACTTTTGATAAAGGAAAACACTTCAAGTGTAAGTGTTTGTGCAAGTTCCAATGGTGAACGTTATCTTGTTTGGGAATGAGCCTGTTAATATTTTGCTTAGATAACAAAGACCTTTGTTGATCCTGTGTTGGAGAAAGTTGACGTCACTTTTGCTTTATATATTTGCTTTTTAGATTGTTTAGACGGCCTTATGAAAATAATCGTCTTTTAAATCAATATAAGAATATATCTAGAATCTAGAATATATTAACACGTTCCAATATCTCTGAACCCTTGTCTCGTGTCTCTATACGTACGTTTAGGGGTAGGTCCTATCTGCTTATGGTAGAATCTGCTTCAATGTCAAAATCAGGGATTTTGGTTAACATATTGCAGCAGATTCTATATATCCTCATTTCTGATGTGACTAGCTCGATGGCGCATTTGGTAGTGACCCTGCCCTATGCGCCAAGAGTTGTGGTTTCGATCCCCACCCAGTACAAACATTCGTGTGATGAATACTTGTGTTTGTTCCGTGTCTGGGTGTTAATATCTAATATTAAGTATATATTTGTAATACCACTGTTGAATCTGATATCCGTAACACAAGTGCTTAAGCTACTTCGCTCGGAGTCAGATCAATGTATGTGATGTTGTGGAATATTATTATTTATATTTCATACCGGATCTCGAATAGAAACTAAACACTCGATAAAGGAATATGTAAATTCCACTAATAAACACAATTGAAAGAAAGTAAGAAGAAAGGTAATTGATGTTCATGAACGAATTGCCGATCAGTGAAACGCAGCGTCTAGTTTCTGCATTGCCATTTCCATAGCAACTGGCGTATGCTAAAACACTGCAGTGTGCAAGCCGTCGTCTCGGTCGATGACTTGTTTCCCTACCACCACACTGTTATACTAGTTCATGAAGTAATGTATGGGGAAGTATTGCTATTTTGTGTATGACTAGTTTTATTTTTGGCTAAATGTGGTTAAAGGGGCTTGCTGCCCCTTTGACTCTGCCTAACCCTTAGGAGATTACGGGCGTGATGAGGCACAGGCCGGCAAATTGTTGTAGCTTTGTAAGGATGAGAGGATGAATGCTTTAAGCTAGTTACAGCTGGTCCCTGCATCTAGAATATTGTAGTTCTTATTACGTCCAGATTATATAACGTGTATGATGTTGGATGCTTTCCATTAGATTTTAATCATATGGCAAGTAAGTCAATGTGATCACTGATAATTAATGGCATTATTGATAAGGGCATTACGGAAAACCTAATCATATGCAGTGATGACGATTTTGTTATTCAATGTTTATCATGATTTGCAAAAAGCTTCCGTGTTGTAAATGTACTTTCAGTTGCCTCTAAAAATACGATATCACTGTAATTTTGCTCCGTGCTAACAACCGTGTCAACATTGTTTCAAGTTTATAAATCAAGGTTATACGTAAGACTAGAGTTTAAACCAATTTGTTAAAAACCAATTAAAGTCTACAACATTTGCTCAATTTTCTATTCTAAGTATTCTTATTCCGACGCCAAACTTTCCATCTCAAATGCGTAGGTAAATTACAAAGCTATAATGAGAAGTACATTAATAGACTTACAATACAAACGTGAGGTGTTTCTGCGAAAGTTAAATGGAAAGCTAACGCAACAGCTGTTTATATTAAACGAAGCTGTATGCAAAACTATATTGCGGACGAACCGTCTCCCGGGCGTATTAATATACATGTATTAACACAGTGCTCCTACGCTAAGGAAAGTCTTGGCTAAATTGAACATCGGTTTCCATTCATACGGTCGTTGTGAGTTCAAGACGAGTTCAATGTAATAATAGGATGCGAGAATGCACTGATTGCGAGGCTAAAACGTTTATTTTCAAGATAGCACATTCCAGCGACACGTCTGCTAGTTAGTTTTTTCTTTCAAGTTTTGTTGAATCACATCGGCGGAATAGTTTTCTGTTTCTACAAATCCAACATTTTCAGAGTACTTATTACGCAAAGGTAAGCGGAATAAAAATTATATTTCAATCGTCAGTAATGGGTTAACGAACCGACAATAAATATATATAAAACTATTTGATTTTGTAAAAGATAAATATTTATCAAAAATCAAAGGCAAACACAGCATTTGTCTACTTGGCCAGTAACACTAATTTCATCAGCTATCAGTCTTGCGACCGATAGCTTCTTTGACCAAAGAAAAATTACAAGTTTGCGGGACCTAACATATTTATCTAAACCTCGCCTCATCATCGTTCTACGTTTTGTATAGTAGCGGATCAAGTCGGTCGTTTCGTCGCGTATTATCCGCCCGGTCACATTTAAGGTCGAATTTTATGTCCTTAATGCGCCCTTAAAATCTTTTCTAAGCCCCCAACCGGAGCCCTGAAATATCCAGTAACCTTGTAACGAAACATACGCCCCAATTGGCACGAAGTTTGCGCAGACCGTTGCCTCCATGCGAACATTGCTATTCGTTTTGCGATATTTAAGTTTCCGTAGCAAAAAGATCTGGGACTCTGAAATTATTCGTTTCGTTTGTAAATTGTGACCCAATTCGTTTGTAACGAACTCCCGAGCGTTTGATTTCAAAGAGAATGAGAATTTATGTATTTGACTTTCTGTAATAATATCTCTGAATTCTCGGATTTTAGCTGAATTATTGATCAGTACTTACATTAAATGAGTTCGATGCGTCAATGTCTATTTCAAATTTATTGAAGGACGTGTTGAACCGGCCCATTATGCCTTTTACCCGTAGCTAATATGATTTATACAGATAAAATATACTATACGCTTTTGTCCTTCAATATACAATATATTCCCCATGTACGTTTGCCGGTAACGTAGATGTTTAATTGCGCGTACCTGAAATTACCCCAGCTACCCTTGTAATTGTTGTGCCAATTAGACCCAGCTTCATTGCGTCGTTACGAGTCAATTGCGTTGTCAGTTAAAGCTTCCCGATTTGAAAAAAGACATTTTCAGATCTACGAATTTTGTTGTTATTTACATACTTCCTCTTTTTAGATATATTTAAGTATATATTTGTGATACCACTGTTGATTCTGATATCCGTAACACAAGTGCTTAACCTACTTACCTCGGAGTCAAATCAATGTATGTGATGTCGTCGGATATTTATTTATTTATTTTTTAGCTAACTGCTTAATCTACGATTTTAGATTTACAAAATGCAGTTATAACATTGAAGTAACTAAATGTAGTTTTATATCTTCTAACGTTAAATGTCTTAAATATCACGTATATATCTTATAACGTTCTGGTGTTACATACACGAGAATTAAAATCACTGGTTAAAATTCGAACATAGTTTTTAGAAGTTCTTAGATAGATATTATCCAATACCCCTTGTAGATGCTGTTGAGTCACTACTGACATAAGAACACACCCCGACTATATTGTGACGATATCGTTAAAAGTGTCATGAAGACGAGATAAGTCGTCCGTAGTTTTCCGAGGGGGGGTGCACAGCTGTCAGCTCCTATATAGGTCGCGACGAGGGTGCACTAGTAGCCGGCTATCTAGCCAACGACACATTTGAGTCTAGAATACAGGAAAGTCTTATCGCCTGCCGAGTCGTTTTCGAGGTAATGAGGCTTTTCTTTTTGTTCTTTACTTTTTAATGTAAAGGCTTGTACTAGTCCCACTTATGACATAAAAAAGAATGAGGATTTTTTTACAGTACGTACTTTTATTTCGATATTTGTGATAAAAAATATTTTTTTGCGACTAGCACACAAATAGATATCTAAATAAGTTTATAAATATCGAGAATTCGAGTTGGAAATTTCCATACATACCAAAACATTTGCTGCTGGGACTGCCCAATCAGATTATAGTATACACTTTTTTGTTTTTATTTACTAACTAAACTAAACTTCACGCCACTTCCCTTTATTTACTTCATATAAAACATAGTTACTGCGAGTACGTGGCTATTGCGAGTATCTACGAATTCGAAGATCAATGAAAGAATTGAAAACACTAAATGTGTAGTGTTTTAATTTCGGAAACACATAGGATATGCGATTAATATTAATTACGAGAACCTTTAGAAAACACGTATTTATCGATCACCTTACCCAATTTGGGGCGGGAGCCTCCGGGCTTCGCAGAAGCCTGGTAATTGGCGAATAATGGCCATTGTAGAACCTCGTACATTAGTTACAATGTACTGTTGGTTACACGTGCTCATCATTACCATGTGTTATGTATTAGCACCGTGTTAAGTTAAATTGGTGTAATGATTCGCGTAACTTACGGTCTGTTCGTAAGATTGTCGCTTACAAGTCGAAAATGAGATAGGTGATCGAAGTTTTTTCATATCGTCGGCGATACTGCAATACCGCGTATTGCAATTGCGTTGATCATAGGGTTCAATGTTATTTAAATCAAAATAAGACCTTATGATAAGGTGTTAGTTACGCGGTATTAAAGTACTGACGTCACAAGTGACCCTTACCCATTAGTATTATCTGCGTTTAGCGTCCGGTCGTCCGCTCCCTACAGACCAGGGGAAATGTGACCGTCAGTCTCTACGGAGCACCTGCATTGAACTCTCTACTTATATAAATACACACATACATAACATCACGCCCATAATCCCCGAAGGGGTAGACAGAGTCAAAGGGGCACACAGCCCCTTTAACTACATTCGGCCAAAAATAAAACTGGACTGGGTTAGATGGAAAAATGTGAAAAAGTAGTGACAACAAGTAGCTAGCCTGTCGCCTACACAATCACGTTCAAGAAACACAATTGAAACATTATTTTTAAGTCCCAGACCAACATGAGACCTATAAAAAGCTGTCTAAATAGACTCTCTTCCGACTTCTCTCGCGTGAATATAAATTTTGTCAATTCGAAGGATATACATAGGATACTTTTATACGAAAGTTTTTGTATGAAAAGTGTCCTTTTCTGTATCTCTGACAACGTGGGATGATGATTAGCATCAACATTATGCATAGATAGTTTTGGCAGATTTCATATTAGCTGATAATAAATTCGCAATTTAGTAGTATGGCGCACACATTTTCCTTGTCAAAGGATAATTTTCATTATAAGGACACGGGTACACTATATGTATTCTGTTCTGTAGTAACAATAAGCTTACACGCCACAGTTTTTGATATTGTGATTGTAGTAACCTCTTTATAAAGCTTATAATTTGTTGAGAACCGTAATAACACGTGACCAACCCCTTGCGTCACAACTGCCCTAACGAAACCCTCACCTGGTCGAACACGCTTCGGGGTTGTTGGAGACAGGGCTTGCATAAACGTGGATGGGATTTTTAGATTGAATAGTGCTAGCCATTTAATAAAAATGTGAAGTCCATCCATCGAATTCATCAAGGATTACTTTCTTTACATGCAACCTAAAATATAAGCATCAATTGTAAAATTTATGTCACAATTTGTTTATTTTAATGTACAGGGACAACATTTTAATTGAATGCTTCTATTAGACCGGACAAATTACGTATTTATATATGTGTTAACTTTATGTCAATAAGGCTAAGAGCTTCTTCCATATAATAGTTATTTATCAAGATCTCACGAAAAATATTCGTCGCAATATTACACTAATTCATAACAGTGCATGGTTGGGTTTAGCTTAATTATGATGACTGTTTTGAATCAGTGCGTGGGCGGGCTTACCCTATGACGACTATTTTATCTATTTTCCTAACAAACAACAGAGAGTCAATAATTGTTTTCGTATCTAGCTCTAGGGCTGTACGTAAAGGTCATCGACACTGCAGTTGCGCGAATTATGCTACCCACAGCTGATTATATCACGTAAGGTCGCAGTTCACGGACCGCACGCGATACGTACGCTGTCCGTACGACTGTTTCCTCTGCGTTTATTGGAGTGACCGCTATAGTAATTGCGATTTCGTGACAGCTGATTACGAGAGGAAGTGGGCTTTTAACGGCACTAACTGCAAGAGAATGTACGTAATAGTCCAGGCGACTGAATTTGGTGTAAAGATTAGTGGCTTTGCAGGTTTAAGAAACAGTATTGTACCGCTTCCCCTTTAAATTTTTATCTTTAAATTACTCAATTTCCCTTTTCTATACGTACGTTTGCGAAAAGGCTAGATGACTAAAACATTCTATTTAGTCCATCAGTTGGATTATAAAAAAAAATTGAAGACGTATTTATTCATTCAAGTTGCGCGTGACGTCGCGCTTTCGTACAATTTTGACGTGACGTGACGTGACGTGATTGAAGCGTGACGTTTACAAAATAGTGAAAAACTTTGATGCTCTTTAACTTTGTAATTTTTTGTTCATTTGATTAAGCGAAAGATATATCTAGTATTTTTGTATAATTTAACTAACGGACTATAGACTCATAGTTTTTAATGCAGACATCATCCACACGATCTGTTAAAGTGGTGTATATATTGTTACCCCTGATATATTTAAACCTATGTATATCTGTATCTATATCTATATCTTTGCTAATTTATGATATTGGATTAAGCGTAATTAAATTGTTTACGAAATAACTGTATTTGATAAGTGTAATTCAAATAAAAAAAACAGAACCCTAAACATATAAAATCCAATGATTGAAAAGATTGCTGAAATCAAACACTAATGAAAACTAGATGGAAACACGTAATCGTTATAATAATTAACTTCCGATGTCAATACGCCTATAAACATATTTCCCTACTTTGCAACATTTTATTAGTACTTAACCTACATTATTCAAACAGAGCATTATAACGCTGATTATGTCAGATATAAGTGATAAAGTGACCGTAATAAGATTGCGATAGAACGTGTTTCTGTATGCGGAAGAGATTTACTCAGTGAAACGATAAAAATTAGCATTAACACTACCTGCGTGTGATTTAATTATAAATTCACTATATAGGCGACGTCTGTTCTGACCCGAGATTGAGCAAGTCTGCTTTAAAAAATCATATACAGATAGTGCGCGAGTTGAATGCAGTCGGGGCCTAAGACGGGACATACCTGAGCTCTGCATTCAACTCGCGCGCTATCTGTACCTACGTAACGGTATGAATATAATTATTGAAGCATCTACTATCCAACCTTAATAACATAGGCTAGATGTCTAAAAAATTCTGTTCAGTCCGTCAGTTAGATTATAAAAAAATATTGAACACGTATTTTTTTATTTATTTGTCAAACAAACATTGACAAAGATACAATGCATTCAAGTTGCGCGTGACGTCGGGCTTTCGTAATTTTTTTACAAAATAGTGACGTCGCAAGCCCACACTCCAAAACTTTGATGCTCTTTATCTTTATGATTTTTTGTTCATTTGATAAAGCGAAAAATATGTGTCTAGTATTTTTGTATAATCTAACTTACGGACTAAATAGGAATTATAGTTTTCTAATGCAGTCATCATCCCTATTGACAGGCTCGATGGCGCATTCGGTAATGACCTTGTCCTATGTGCCAAGTTGTAGGTTCAATACACACCCAGGGCAAACATTCTTGTAACGAATACAAATGTTTGTTCTGTGTCTGGGTGTTAATATTTAAGTATATATTTGTAATAGCACTGTTGATTCTGATATTATATATTCGTAACTAACAAGTCCTAAAGCTACTTGTTTCACTACTTGTGATGTTGTCTGATATTTTTTTATCGGATCATGTATGCACACACACACATAAATGTGTATTATATTCATGAAACATCATGATTCCCTACTGTTGCTTACTACACGGCATTGCTAAAGTATTATTCGATACCATTGATACAACAGTGGTACCAAAGGAAGTGAAACAATACGATGTTGACGTTTCAAGCCGTCTGCAGACTCGGCCAAATCTGGTTTTGACTCGATTGTTGTCACACGTTCAAGTTTCTTGCGTCCGCGCACCGAGTTGTGGCACTTTCTTTGTGAAGATTTGATTTTATTGTACGGAGTGGTTTATGAAGTGATAGCATAAGATATCGTACTTGTAAATATACCTTACGGTTTCAATAGGTTCGTCTCGATAATGGTTCATTTTATTAAGGCCTCTATATGAAATCCCAAACAACCTATTTATAAGTCTAATATTATTTGATAGACCATCAGCATTACTGATAATTTAGACTATGATAGATTAGTCAAGCGATACTAAAGAGGATTACGGTCTGTCATGAAACAAGACTCTATAATATAAAAGTTGATAACCAAAATTCACCAGTAGTATGAATTTCAATATATAACACTTATCAAACATACAAAGGGTACAGAACAGATCGCTACAAATACGCGAGATAACGCATTATAATGTTAAGGTTACAATTTTCCGAACAAATATTGACGTACAGATAAGAGGGCCTTGTTATCGCGTAAGGAAGTGGTGCGCGATCTCGCTTTTATCGTATGCAATGAGCCCCTTCCGACAGATCTTGCGCATAGTGAACCGTTTTAACAGCGAAGTCACGACGACCCTTTGTAACTATACTTCCGTATTACGTCGGCTCTGAAACCTACGTTTTTATCGTAATGTGTAAATATTTCTCACAGAAGCGACAATGGAGAGATGTACAATATCAGGGCTGCCCATTTCACGTGCATTGGTGTCTTTACGTTGTCTTGAATCTTAGTGTATCTGGCAACATAACCCAACCCTATTCTGCTATTGCATACATGTATACTAACATGCCATCACAACCGTAATCGTAGTAAGTTAAGTTTCAATAATGATTATTAAACTACCGCATTAAAAGGCGCTGGCTCCTTTGGTAGTAAAACAAAAAGTGTAATAAATCAATCAAAAAAGCATAACCAATATCAAAAACATAGACAAAAAGGTATAAAAAGGTAAAAATATATAAAAGGCTAGTGCAGACTTGCACAATGGTGTTCCTATAGTTATGTACGGTACTTAGTCAGCGTCGTCTAGATTGGGCTAGTCTAGTTATTTTATTATATTAAAATGACAGATCTTAAAATAAAAAACACATTGGAACGTGGTTACATATGAAGAAGCTTGAATATACACGTTCCTACTATATTTTCTTTCAACTGTTGGTAATCTGTTCTTATACTTGAGAAATTCTAAGATACGTGAGCTGGATTGAAATGTGAAATATGTGGTTATGAACATATTGAGCTACCAACGCTCGTATTGCAATTATATCTGTGATGCTTTAAATACTAGATATATCCCTAATGGATGGATTTTTCTACGGAAACTGGATTCGCTTATACATTAGGTCAAACGAAGTTGCCACACTGGTTCCGGTCGTGGTATGCAATGATGCGTGTGACTGTAACGTCTCAATTTTTGTATTGCCACATTGTATTTGCAAATTTTGTCTTCATTGAAATTTCATGTACATCCTTAATGAATTCTGAGGTTGAGGCCACATCCGCTTCCTAACAAAATTAATCACCTTGTCGGCTGATAAAGTAAATGAGTGTTTTCGTAAAACTCGTCTGGATACGAATTGGGTCAAGGTTAGTTCGTTAATTTATTTGATTAGGAGTTTTCTGTGGTATTTATAGTAAATGCGATGCCAAATTTAAATTTTTCCGATAAAGTTACATCAGGTTAGAATGCGGCCGAGTTCTTGACTAATATTTATGATTGTTTATTTCTCTAGTCTCGTGCTTTTGGTATTTGCTTAAGACCAAGGTCCTTGATAGTCATATGAGAGACTAACAGACCAGCAAAGTGTAAAACGATTGTAAAATATTTTGTTGTTAGAAATGTTATTGACTTATGTTCTTAAAAAGTAATATTGACGTATACCAATACTATATGCCAGGTCTGCAATTTTAAAAATTCAGTCTATTGCGCTCCGTTGGTTTTCTGTATTCTAAGGTATTACTAAAAATAATCGCATAAAAGCTAGCTAGAAATACACGCAGCCTTTTGTCCTGTTCGTAAAGGATATGACACGGAAATATGAAAAAGCTGAGTTGAAATTTCGTCTGCCACCGAAGGGCTCAAGATAAGTGAAGGGCTTAACTAAATTAATGATCCCTCACGGTCGGCCCTTGGTGAGCTACACAATAAACTTCATGACAGTGAGATATAAGATACCATGTAGATATTCTAGTCAGTAGTATCCATTTATGCTGTTATTCAATAACTTATTTTCATATACACTTTAAGAAAGCGTTTACCACACCATTGTGCACCACATCTCGCAAAATATTACACATAGTCGTACTGGCTGGATCCATAGCAATGTTTCAGAAAAAAATATTATATCCTCTATTTCATCAACACAATATTTGTACAGTAATTTACGATAGCTATATACAGTCATGATTTTTGCGAATCTGTTTTCTGTGGTAATAATCTCCAGTTGGAGATCAAATAACCCGGATCTGGCAACGTAGGGCAGGCTTTGGTTGAAGCAACGCAAATATACCATGCATCAAGACCTATTCGTTCTCAAAATAAGTTGCCTACTGTTGCCCCAAGTCCTGTGTCTCCAGTTCCGTCTGCGCAAGACCGCGTGTGCTGGTTCAGGGCCGCGGTGACTTATTTACGACGCACTCCACTATCACGCTCATCGTAAACGCTCCTCGGTTTGAATACTAACGCACTATCTCTGCCGTTAGTACGAGTACCTGGACCGATGGCGTCACTGCCCGAATTACTACTTTGACCTTGAGTATGATAGCGTAAGTCATGTTTTGGGGACGAGCTAGCTTCGAAAATGAGATCGTCAAACTTTTTTATGTCCTGTAAGGTTCATTGACAGAATGATGTAATATTGTTAGTTTTAGATTATTTTGACTTTAGGACTAGATGCCTTAACGTCGTTAGAAATTTATATATATTATTAAATTATCATTGTTTCTAGTGGCTTAATCAAGGGCACGTGTAAATTTTTCGATTTTATTTAACTCCACCAAATCAGACACCAGCTACGGACATCAAAGTGCTGGTACAAAAAAAAAGTTAAAGCAAAAAATTAATGTTAATCAGAAGAATGTTTTCGAACCACCAACAAATGTAATCGGCGACCGGCTGCGCTTTGACGTGAAATGATAAACAAATACTTTCCCGCATTTGTATTTCATTTAGGTCCCGCCGGAGGAGTTGTAAACAATATGGATCTTTCAGTTTGCACAAATTAGCAACATCCATTAATACCCAGTCAACAGAAACTTGCGTTATGAAATGTCGAAGATGAAGCGGTGAAGTTTACATTGGCTGTTTGCAATGGTGTGCATAGCTCTCCTCACAAACAATTCAGAAACGGGGAAACTTGGGCGTTAGGTAAACAGATCGGTTCGTTGGATTTATACTACAGGCAAAATTTGGCAGATATTTTGCTTCTAGATTATCATGTTAAAACAAAACTAATTGAGGATTTTGACGGTGACATGATTTAGCAAGTCATATGTGTACATAAAATACTGTACAAAGAAATCGAATCGAATTCTCAGAAAATCTTGTATGAATAAAGAATATACTTTTAAATTTTTACTAACTCGTACTATTTCATACTTTGCAGTAAGGCCTAACTATAAAAGGTAGTTTTTATTCTCTACTTATATATTTGACATAATAGTTGGGTATATATAAGCATGTAAAATGCAAATAATGAAGCCTTAATTCATACTCTAATTTCGTCATTACGTCTTAATCAGACCCAGTTTTACTAAAATCAATATTGTGAATGTGAAATTTGCTTTAACTGAATTCAGTGTATGTTGTTAAAAGGTCGACCTAGTTTTAGGCTGAAGAATCGTTTGCAATGTAATCGAAAACACGATTTAAACTTAATTAACGCAGCCGTCTGTGAAGCAGGCATTCAGTGGCAGTAAATAAATTAATTCTTTAATTTTGAACGTTAAAACTTCAGTGAATACCAATGAAGTTTCAAAAATACTTTCCCCGACGGCTAAGTGATTGAGTGCCGAATTAATCGGCTGATCTTTGTTTTATGTCAAATCAATATAATTTTACTGGAAGGTTAGGAAAATGCTAGGGAAAGATCAATTCGTAAAGCGACAGTAGGTATAGCTAATTACAATGTTGTTATAATGCCATATGTCTTCTTTGCTATAAAAAGCTACAAGATAGACAACAGATGCGTTGTGCTATGATAACGACGTCATACGAACGATGATAATAACGAATATGACATTTCAACAAATATGAAATAATAGGTACTTTGTATAGATACATCGGTGAATAGTTTCCTCTTTCAATCCCCATCAAATAATATTAATATATTATCTATCAGGAAAGTGTATGTTAATTTGCAAGCGTTTTTCTTATAAACCTCGCATTCCATCACTTGTTATCACTCATATATTTAATAATTGCCCAAAAGCCAGCTGCAAGCTTAATAAAAAGCCAGCTGCTTTTAAAATAAAAAAATGTATTTGTCGAATTGAGAACCTGCTTCCTTTTTTGTTTGAAGTCGGTTAACAAACACCACTTCAGTGCCCTATAACAACAGCTTGGTGGTTCAGTTAGCTCACGTGGCCCAAGGCTCTCTGGAGGTTGCGGCGTGAGCTATTCTTGAAGGCACGTGTGTTCTGACAGTCGTGCCGTCTTGGGTGACACTTGAAGATGTGCCTACTTGTTGGGACTTGAGGGAAAAAGTAAACCCTATTGATGAGGACACATTGAAAAAGAGTAACTATCGAGTTTCTTGCCGGTTTCATCTCGATAGAGTCTGCTGTTTGAACCGGTTTATATTTATTTTGCTCTGACGATTTATAAGTGCTTTTTTAAGCCAATATAAATAAAGATAATTTCGTTTCATATGTCATAGACATGCAAAGGTGTTTTTGAAGTCTGAGGCTTCAAGCGTTATGTTCTTAAAGTTGGCTACAAAATCATAAGATAACAAAACCAAAAATGTATTGCTTGCTGTTAGATTTTCTTACTGTCGTATTGCAGTACGTGAAATATCTGACTTACTGTAGTTATAAATATATATATAATACGTAATTTGACGCCTAATCCCGTTATATCATGTCTTAATTAGGTAAAATGCAATGCGAAAGTAAAAGCGTTAAATAGCAATTAGCATATTTTCATAATTTATAATCACCGCCGCTTTAGTAGAATGAATTGCGTTCCTAAAAATAAAATTTCGCTCGAATACTTAAAAATATCTTCATAACATTGTATCAAATACAACGGTGAGCGGTGGTAGCTCAATTGTAAGGACACGCGCCTCTTAACCAAGGAGTGCGGGTTCAAACCCGGACACGTGCCTCTGGATTTTTCAAGTCTATGTACGTATTTATACCACTAGCTCGACGGTGAAGGAAAACAACGCGATGAAACCTGCAAATTCAAACAACTTTGGATTTGTAACCATGATCCAAAAATTGTCTGGTTCCCCTATCTTAGGGTTACGAAGGTCAGACCGGCAGTCGCTTCAATGTAATAACCAGACTCGCTAAATCCTGGATCATGGTCTAAGCGGACCCTGTCTAAACACGGGACATAACACTAGGAAGATGATGATGATTGTTGTATCAAATACCTATTCTAGCTTCTCTATTATTCAGCTTGTCTTTTATTATTCTTGTACTTTTATAGATACTTATTATATTAAACGGGTAGCTTGGAATCTAACATTACCGCGTTGTGGTTAACCACATGACGAGAAAATACAATATTTTTTTTACGTAATACAACAGTTTTTAAATTAATAACTCGCTTGCTTATATGCCTGTGAAACGTTGAATCCCCGAAAAGAGAATGGCAGTAAATGTATTCGCGTTATTCGATTTTGGATATGAGAGACCGATCCAATAATAGATATGGGACGAGTCGTCGATATTATGGAGTGCCTTGGTTCGTGCGGTTCAAGGTCATGTCAGTACAGTGTATACGCTGAGAAAATTGTGCATCTCTTTTTTTTGGTCGTGGTGGCTTATCTTATTGTTTTCGGGACAACATTTAATTATGTAAATCATCAATGTGATAAGGTAGATAATTGTAGATTCAGTAACATCTTTGCAACATATTAAGATTAATTTATAAGATAGAATTTTCCATCTAACAAAGCCAACCATTTTTGTTTTGGCTGAATGTGGTTAAAAGTGCCTTCTGTCCCTTTGACTCTGCCTACCCCTTCGGGGATTATGGACGTGATGTTATGTGTGTATGTATGTATTAAGATTCAGTCGAATAGCGATCGATGATCTAAAACAGGATGACATTTTTCCGACACTGTAAAATCCATTAACAACAACTTCCACATTATAATGAACAAGCTAGTTATATTGTTTATTTATTAATCAATAATCTACGTTTTACGCCATCATTAAAGTTTTAGACATCACTGACATACACCAGGGATCTGTACAGATGACGTCACGTGTTAATTCTAACTCCGTAAATACATTAATCAACATCAAACGTTTCGCTTCAAACGGAGCTACAATTAAACCGACTCTTCTTAATCACTGTCGACGCGTCTCCTAATGGTCAATGAAGAAAAGTATCAATTAACCATGTAATTGGCAGCCGGCGGTTCATGGCCTACGAAGGTTGCGCGCTATTTCGGGACCGCACGTGCGGCAGACCAGGTGCTCATGTAACATGCAGTCAGGGTTGCCGAACCGAATCTGAATACACAGCAGACACAGCTCTTAAGACGACGGGATAAGGTCCGAAATGTACCTGCTAAGTTTGTAAATGGTCGTGCAAGCTCTAATGAATATGTTATCTTACATCGTTGCCAGACGAAAGGTGAGCGCAGTTATGTGCGAAAATATGAGTGCGTGTTGAAGACAAAGTGATCGAACTATTGTAAATCACCTAATCTTTTAAGAGTATCGGTGTGTAGCCGCCTACAAATAATAACTACTGCATTCCTATCTAGTACTTATGTTTGTCTGCATGACCATCAGCCTGGATAATGTATTTAAACCACCTAACACCGGTTAGTTACATCGTTCATGATGAGGCTGCCTAAACCCTCGCTTTCTGCCTATCTGAACTATGCAGGCTTGCTATCTTCGACCGTCCAGTTGTCCTAGTTTTGTAGTCAGATAGTCTTACCACCTGTCACCAGCTGCACACATCAGCTGTCCTGTCCATTGCGTATTGAATATGCGTATGCGCACCGGGATGATAATAAAATGATATTGAAGAATAGGTATAGCTTTTATGTATGCAGCAAAATTAGCTCAAGAATGCAATATGCGATACTTATTTTGAACGTGGTCGTTTTGTATAATACGACGATGCCATCTTGCGGTCTTTGCCCTGACAGACATAAATAGTCTGCCTTTTATACAAATCGTATTTACATTGAAGTCTAAACTAACCGCGAAGGTAAATAGAAGCGATGAATTGCCTATTGAAACAAAGAAATTACATCAGTTCTCACAAATGTTTAGTAAAGTTTCCATTGTTGCATCTAACGAGTATATTTAGACTAATTTACATTGTGTTAGAACTTGAGGCCCAATCAAAAGCGGAGGTCGAATGAAAAACTCGCCGTTAAATATTCATAGAAAACTTATAAATAAATAATAATAAATAAATTCTTCAGACTGACACACCAATTCCCTAGTCCCAAACTAAGCTTATGCTATGGATTCTAGATGAACGGATAGACATACCTAAATACGTTTATTAACATCCATGACTCGAGTACAAATGTCCATGTTCATCTAGCGAAACATTTTGGCCCTAGCGAGATTCGAACCCGCGACCCTTGGTTTCGGGCCAGGGCGTCTGACCACTCGACCAACGGGCCAGTTAGAATACGGCCAATACGATTAAATATTTTTAGCTCGCTGTCTGAAATGTCTAAATATTCCGTTTAAGATAATATCGGGGCTGTGGTTGTATTAAAATTAAAAACGCTCGCCTTTTATCCTCGCTACCAAGATAAATAAACGCTCTCAAAAATATTTCGAATCGTACGAGATTTGGCGGGCTTCCAGGCGATAATTTATAATCAACGTCATACGATGCTTTTACTATTAGACAGACGTAAGGTCGCCCGCGTAGCTCTTCTGTAACTGAGAGTATATTATGAATAGATTTTGACCACCCGTGAACCGTTTTAACTATATAGTTATTAGTTTTGCTAATCATATATACCAGTAGAACATTTTATGTATGTACCATTAATAAACCCATTATGCCTGTACACGGTAGATTTGAACAGGTCAATATTTTTACTTTAAATAAAGGCTTTATATTTTTCTAATATAATAATAATTCAAATTCAAATTCAAATGTTTATTGCATGTCACATTGCATAAAGTACAAAAGATGGTCAGTAAGTACATTATATACTAGGTATACATGTGACGCCCTGTAAGGTTAATTGAAATTAATAATTCATAGAAAACGGTAGTTAGGGTATCAATGATAACTAGGACACGTGCTCTACATAAGGAGTATGGGTTCGAACCCGGTTCACAACAAAAGTAGCATCATGGTATACATCAATAAACTAATGTCAATCTTAGAGTAAATACAATGCTAAGGGTTAAATACAATAGGCTAGATGACTAAAAAAAAACTGTTTATTCCGTCAGTTAGATTATAAAAAAATATTGAACACGTATTTTTTTATTTATTTGTCAAACAAACATCGACGAAGATACAATGCATTCAAGTTGCGCGTGACGTCACGCTTTCGTACAATTTTTACTAAAAAGTGACGTCGCAAGCCCCCACTTCACTTTGATGCTCTTTATCTCTGAGATTTTTGTTAATTTGATAAAGCGAAAAATATGTGTCTAGTATTTTTGTATAATTTAATGACGGACTAAATAGAATTATAGTTTTTTTAATGCAGTCATCATCCCTATTATGATACATTCAATCAAATCTACCATTCGGACAAGTATTATAAATGAGCCCGGTGCAATCTCCTCTTCACATCTCATTTCTTTTAATTGGGGTCGTCTTAAGCGTCTCTCCGCGTCCCTAGGTCACCCCTCGCGCAGTCGCGCCTCAGACACATTATTAGAATACTGACCTCAAACTTGCACGAATACGTTTCACTTCTACTGTTGTGGTTTTTAATGGCCCCTGTCGAAGCTTTCGGCTATAGAGGGCTGTCGCCCTTTATCTATGAAGTTCATTTTACATTCATCATTTAGTCCATTTTGGTCTGGGACTTAAAAATAATGTGTTTCTCGTCTAGCATGTCGTACTTAGCGAAAAGTGGCGTTTGGTTTTTGTCTGATTTTTGTTTTACATAATTTTCCGTCTGACTCAAATCAATTCTAATTTTGACTGAAAATGGTTAAATGAGCTTACTGCACCTTGGACTATGCCTACCCCTTTGCGCCCTGCAGGGGGGGCTCCGAATACTCCTGAGGTATCCCTGCCTGTCGTAGGAGGCGACTAAAAGTTGGGGTCGTGGGGGTTAGAGGGGGGAGCCCCCTGGCCCTCTATCGTCCCCAGAGAAGCTGACTGCATGGGTTACACCCGGTCCGTCAGGATAGGTTACACAGCTGTCTATGTGGTCGTGAAACACCACCCTAGGTGTTCTGGGGGAGAATATCAGTCCCTCGAGATGGGCCGCTAGGCGGCAGCGCGCGCTGTGTAGACTTTTCGAGATGAATCCCGACAGTGGGGATCCCGTTGGTTTCGCGTTAGCGCACGAAGAAAAAAAATAAAAAAATGTCTACCCCTTTGGGAATAGCGAACGTGATAGTACGCATGTATGTATGGGCGGATTCTCATCAACCGTACCGAGCCTGTAGTCACCATCAGTTCAATATCATTTCATGCCCCAATAGTCGCACTGTTGCGTGTAACGGCTGAAATCGTCCGAATAACCAGCAAGTTGTCACTCGTGACATTATTGTCAAACAGTCTCCGTACAATAGACACGTTTACAGTCGACCGGAGTAACATAAACGTTTGCCGAGTTTCGTAACTGTTTCGCGTTACGACTTGTAGTTAATGCACAGGTTCTGGTTACAGTTGGTAACGGTGTTTGTAGTTTACCTAATTTTGGAGATAATATAATGGTCACTGCAGCGAGATCTGCGCATTGTTGTGTGGAGAAGGAAAAGTTTAATCAAACTTGATTATATAGATAGATGATACACTATAATACACTTACAATATTCTTCTTATCACGTAGACAAGTATTGAACTTGATTAAACTAATAATATGTTATTATTTGCACTGTCTGCGATCCGTAGAGAATCGTTTTACAGTAAGCTAGGTTTTATTTCTCATCTGCATATAACCCTTAACACATCTAAATGTTAGGTGCTAATATTGTATTCGAATGATTCTCGACTACAACAGGACCTCTGATACATATGCCATATTTCGTTATTTCTACTTAATAAATATACCATCGTAATCTGGCTCGATGGCGCATTCGGTAGTGACCCGGCCCCATGCGCCAAGAGTTGTGGCTTCGATCCCCACCCAGGGCAAATATTCGTGTGATGAATACTTGCGTTTGTTCTGTGTCTGGGTGTTAATATTGAATATTTAAGTATATATTTGTAATACCACTGTTGATTTTGATATCCGTAACACAAGTGCTTACGCTACTTACCTCGAAGTCAGTTCAATGTATGTGATGTAGTCTGATATATTTATTATTATAAATTAATAAATACCTTAATCAAGTGCTGATTGGAAATTATCCTGTTACTATTTTTGATCTACAGAATACAATGTTTTTACTTACTATGAAACAAGTGTACGGTCACCGACATAGCTAATAAGAGGGTTGGTATATATTTTAACATGTACATGCCAATTTTGTAGTAAAAATATGAAGTCACGACTTGGGTTACTGAGGCGAATAGGTAGAAGACAACATAATAGTTAGTAATAGCATATTTGAGTAGCGTGCCGATGACGTCATATGGCGTTTAATAGCTTTTCTTCCTCTTTCTTACTACCTATATCCCATACAATTTAGGGTACTTGGATTCGAATATCATGTTAAATTTATTTACTTTGTAGCTCATACTAAAGAAACTGTTTGTAATGATCTTTATATTGCCATAAGCTGACATTGATGTAACTAAATACATATAATAATTTATCGACATTTATTACCATAGGATGACCAGGCTTCCAAAGGTATAAGTTTAGTTCTGATGTCGGAGAAGGCTAGAAGGTCTGTTTGTAATGAATAAACTCAAAAACTACTATGCCGATTTCAACAATTATTTCACCATTGGATACTATGAAAAGAAATTGAAGATTTTACAGAGCTTAGTATACTATACTTTCCTAAGAGTTCCACCCATGTTTCCTAAATCAAATTTTCGTACAATAAGTCACGTTCTGTCAGTAAAGTTCTTGACCGGTAACAAAGTGCCATAATTGTTTGGCAGACTACATTGTTTTGATCCTCCGCGATGAATTATTGTCGGTAATATATCAAGATATTATGACTCTTGTTTTTCAGATTTAGAAATCGCACTATTGGGCAATGTTTCTTGAAAGATTCATAGTTCTAAAGACATCGTCGAGGATATATACTGCAGTACCGCGTAACTACCACTAGATCATAAGGTTTATATTTGACTCTAATAACATTGAAATTTATACCTTATGATCAAGTGGTATATACTTCACGAATAATTTTTCCGTCAACAGGATTCATAATTTCAATTGTACTTAAATAAAATAATAGTCGGGTTTAATCTCATTCTGTATTCAATTTATCACACGATTCAATCTTGCGAGCAGCACTTTAAATGTTAGCAATACTTTTTCGTGATTCATGATAATAAGCCATATAATAAATGCAAAGGTAATCTTATTTTCTATTCATACAGAGACATTACACCCACGTTTTCAAGACGAATAGGGTCCTATGTATTTTCATATTATGCTCATTCCACGATTTTGCATGAATAATATCTACTTGTTTATATATTTTTACCCTCACCTCAGCAAATAAGGTTGAAAGTAATGTGAGAATTGATCTTAATAGACAGTCCCGTTGGTGCGAAGGTCTCGAGTTCGGGTCAAACGCAAGGTTCGAGTCCCGGACAAATAGTTGTTTATGAGACGTTTGTCTCGGGCCTGTTGATTCTGATTCCCATAACACAAATGCTTTTGCTACTTTGGAATTAGAACAATGATGTCTAATATTTTGTTATTTATTTATGAAGCTTACACTTTATTCGCTGAAGATTTTTCTATATGTACTATTCTATATATAGCTTTCCGTGTAGGTTCTGGGATAAACTACGACCTATATACAACTGTATATAGGTCGGTCTACCTTTACATCTGTTCTTATTAAGGCTTGTTAGTACGTTGAACTTGTTCTGAACAACGGATAAAGTTTAAGTAGATTACAGCTGCCTGATTACACATGCCAGTACTAAACTGCTCATACAACTTCGCCCCATTATCATACATGATGTAACCGTGCTGATAAAGTTTGATCGATCTTATGTACCTCCATGGCGTTACATTGACTAAACAGTTATGGTATTTTCGGTAAAAGTTAGTTGACTTGTGATACAAGTGGAAATTGCATCATTTTTATTTCTATAATATCTACAATATTACTTGCTGTATTATTCCTTCAAAACGTAATTGCTTCAAACAAGATGAATAGATAAATTAAGTATTTTAATAATTTGTACTATTAGTTCTCCAAAAAATATTCATTAATCCAAGTTGACCAGACTAAAAACGACTTTGATGGAAATTATTAGCTTTCATTAGCCTTTTTCACCGCGTAATATATAGTCAGTCTTTCGGTGCCTGACGCGTACTTTATTCACAGTATTCATTTATCATTTATAAATTTGCGTAAAAGTAGCCTGAGCATTTCTTTATCCAGCTTAATAAATTAGTCGAAATTAAATTTTGTCGTACACCTTTTTGTTACGAGCACCCAATCAACGTCACAAACTTTGACGTATAAACTAATTTGTCAGCAGCACCAACCGTGGTGACCTTTCGTAAACAGCGTTAATTCAAATCAAACAAATTGGAGGTCCCGACACCCTCGACTTGTCCTAATTAAAACAAGTGCCCTTAAAAGTTTCACCCCATATTCCCAAACGGCGGGCCCCGCTACCCCACTCCGCTCTAGTTTTTGCCACGTTTGATCCCTAATTATGAAGGGAATGTTGAAGTTCGCGGAATTCGGCCAAGCACAAAAAGATTGTGCCTACGTCTGCGCAGTGACCCATTTGCGTAACGAAATTGGATCAACTACAAACAATATGGGATTTGGTGTATTGTGTAATGTCACGATTTTTCGCTCGCACTTTTTTCTTACGACAAAATTCAATCGCAGCAGTTCTTTTTTATTATTGCTCGAATAAAGACTTAATACTAGTATATTTACAAAATATTTAAATAATAACAATCTCGTAGTTTCCAGAGGTCCCCAAACTAAGCTATACTTGTATCTTGGGAAACCAATTACAGTTGAATTACAGAATTTAGAAAATCCATAAATTGTATTAAATTTGTGCATAGTGAAAAATATTCCTTGTGTTTGTATAATCAAGTATTCCATAACATTGAAATATCGTCAACAAGAATTTCTGAACCCGACTAGACAATTTCTTATTCAGCTTCGCTTGGAATAACAAACTACGAGCTACGAGTATGTATTTAAATGTGGCAGTCAGTTTTAATCTACGTTTAAATTTCATGACTACTAACTTGTTATCATTCTCTAATCCGATTACGGATTCAGTCGATGAGCACTGGTTTACCTCTCAACAAAACGCCGAACTCTCCAGAATCTAATTTAATGTTCGAGTTATACTTCACGAGCAATCGTTCACGTTTTGCTAACAACGTGACATTCGCGTATCATCAGCAAACTTGCACTATCGTGTTATTCCCGTACGTCCTATCCTTCACCTTTCTGACTTTTTATTCGCTCATCGCCGTTTGACGAGTGATAAATATTTGCTCTAACACCTTACGTACACAACTCGTCTTGAAAAACACAGTTCATTGTTTGCATTTTCTCTTTTTTGATTGTGTCTGAAGATCCTATTGTTTTTATAGATGTATCGGTGAATTTCGTTATTGAAATTAGCTTTCGCATTTGCACTTGCGCGTAAAAGATACAGTTGACATAGTTTGTAAAATTACTTGACAAGTCTTATTTATATGTAACTGGCAGCGCTCCGCGGTTTCACTTGCATACTTCCCGGTTCCGTAGGAATACGGGGACAAAATATAGCCTATGCTACTCGCTGATAAAGTAGCTTTCCATTGGTGAAAGATTTTCTTAAATCGATCCAGTAGTTTCGGAGATTATTCAATACAAACAAACAATCAAATCTTTATTCTTTATAATATTAAGTATGATCAGAAAATGTTCGTGTTTTCAGAAAGTGTGAAAACCGTTTCTTCTGCCTACCCCGCTAGGGTAATGGCGTGAAGTTAATTTTATAGACAACTTTTGTTTGTCGGGAGCGTGAAGTGAATTTGAGGGAGCAGTTATCGTCCCGGTATCCCAAACTAGGTCTACTAGAGACTATTCCCACATAATTATCCTCTTCAACTGCCCATAGTGGCGTTTAAAATGTAACAATACGTAAGTCAACTTCTAGGAAAGTAGGAAGTGTATTATTGTTGCAATATTTTTTTTTCTATCTAACCCAGCCCAGTTAATTTGGCTCAAAAAGATAAAACTTTTGGAGATTACGGTCGCGATGATACGTATACATAAAAAAAGATGTCATACTCAAATGTACACAGTCTAAGGTCTTATTATAAATTCTCCTGACTGACACACCGATTCCCTACTTCCAAACTAAGCTTATAAGGCTATTGATACTAGGTGAGCGGATAGACATACTTAAATACGTTTTTTAACATCCATGACTCGAGTATAAATGTATATACACGAAACATTTGCCCCTAGCGGGATTCGAACCCGCAACCCTTGGTTTCGTGGCAAGGGTCTTTGACCACTCAACCAACGGTAATATTAATTGGTTATTATTTTTTTAAATATGTAACGAAGCTGTCTTTTTTGTTTTGTGTGTAAGACTTTACCTTACATATCCACTTCCCCAATTCATTCGGCCTACGCATTTGACCTTCGATGCGACGATGTGGTTAACTCGAAACGACCGATTTTTAAGTTACGCGGTGACCGGTGACCCCTGCAGGTCCAAAGGTCGTTAAGTGCGACCCTCCATTGTCGCTTACATTTAGCAGTTTGCTTATATGTAAAACGGACGTTATCTTGAGTTATTTGGAGAATTCGGTCTGGCGATTACGGCTGGATGTTTCTTATTGTCAGGCCCTTGCATTGTTATGTTGGACGTTCGTGTCGTGTGATGTGTGTTAAGTTGTAATAAACTTACTTTTGTCCGCGACTTTGTTTGTGTTTACCTAAAAATTATGTCAATAGTGGTATATTATCTGGGTTACGAAGCGACAGGAGCATACGTCATATGGAATAGAGCTACTTAATACTCATGTTTATTTATTTATTATGTTAGAAGGATTATATAAAATAATGTAATATATAGCAGAATGCGTTGGGTGATAAGATAAATGTTGGTAGCAAATTTAACACACAACACGGCGATTGGAGTCCATGGATTAAGATGGATGACTGAACCTAATTCTCTTGTCGCTGTCATATCTTTGTTCTACAAATGTTTGTTTCCCGGCTAAAGTTTCAGTAGCCGTATAGAATGTTAATGGAGCTATAAATAAAATATATTTTTTTTGAGGCTGTCATTCGTATTTATGTATTACATGATGTAGTTTTGATTCCCACGTCACTGTAATTTGTAGGCTGTTGTTTTGATAGTGTTAAAAAATATATCTTTAATTTTGGGACAGCACTTTGCTAAATTGTTTTCGGCGCACCCAGTTGTCGATACAAATTATGGCTGGTAAATAATTAACCCTTATGGTTGGTTTGTGACGCATGAAGTCACTAGTCACAAATTAAACCATGCGAAATATACAGACTACTATCAAGTCGTCGCTGTAGTTGAGACTGGATGACGAAGATAAAACATCATTGAGTGCTATGTGAAGTCTATTTATATACTAAAAGTGTGAAAAGTGGCAGGTGTTCTGACAAGTACACTGACTGATTAAAAATATTACAAAAGCAAAAAACATTTGACTGATAATATCAAAGCTACTGCTATAAATAACGTGATAGACATGATGTCAATGTTCCGATAACTTAGTCAAGATACTCAAAATCAAACATACCTCTCTGAAAATACTCGAAAACAATCAACCAAGTGTTGCCGTCTGTTATAAAAACCAACACTTCGCACTGCGAAACTAAAACCGCAGACAATAAAAAATTCAGGCTAGGCTCGAAATTCGCCGTGCGCCGGCGGTTGCAAACGAAGCCTGCAAGTGGGTCACGTGTGGACAAAAACACGGGTGGCGCACACAAACCTGTGAGGGGGGGGCTCAGTTGTCGCTACAGGTTTACGTAATGGTGTGACATGACTTGCACTGGGATTTCGGAGTTTCGTGCAATATAGCTTATGATAGCCGGGCGTCTTTTTTATGGGTTCAAAGATTTATCAGGATGTCAATAATTTTGAGGCATAATCCCATGATGGGCGTATAATGTGACGTACCTATTTATTATACGAATGCAATTTTGAAACTCGGCTGATCATTCCTACTTATCCATCTTGATCTTGAGCAGCGTGTTGCATGTCATTCAAATCTTGGAACCGTCTAATTGGTGTTTAATCCCACAACATATAGAGTCCAACCTTTCTTTGTTTGTCTGCATCCTAATTTTCCATACTCAATTTGTGTCTCACATAACTCTAAATGATAACTCATCAATTAGCACACAGATACGCGTCCCATAGGTAATGCAATTTGC
This sequence comes from Glyphodes perspectalis, assembly GCA_951394215.1. Classification (NCBI taxonomy): domain Eukaryota; kingdom Metazoa; phylum Arthropoda; class Insecta; order Lepidoptera; family Crambidae; genus Glyphodes; species Glyphodes perspectalis. The sequence continues at coordinate 2,222,226 of OX596220.1, forward strand.
GCGTCACACACGTGTCCGTTATCAATTAGGCTGAAAGGTAAGATAATGAAATAGCTCCAGCCGGCTGCCTTGGCCGCATCTACCCCATAAAGTGAGCCGACGCAATGACGTCAAGCGCCTATTTTTAACTGAACTTGAGTAATTTTACCGGGAAAGCTATGTTTCTCTGATGTGTTGAAATATTTCTTGAAACTTTATCAGTTCTAACAGAGGTGTTTAAAATTCCCGATTGATATGTCCGAAACAATACCTTTACGTGACGGTTGTTCTAAAGTTTTATACATTTAAAAATTCTTACGGAACATTAGCTGGATAGACGTCTTTTTACATACTTTGATATCCTAAGTCACGAATAGTTTAAATAGATACAAGTACTTATATTATTCGATATAATCTGGCACTCATAGATTGCAAAATTGCATAATATTTTTAAATTCTGCTTCTTTATTCTCGTATAATTCCGTAAGATTTCGCAATTAAAATATCTAGAAGATTCTAGTATGTGAACATAATTTAAGCTTTGTCGTCGTATTTAGTATTGTTTTGATATAAATATAGGTTTATCGAGCAAACATCCTGAGGAAATGGCTTCCTATATTGCCTTGTTTGTGCGTGCGTACCTTAGTGTTTGCACACGACTAATACCCGTAATGGAAGCTAAAAATAACTCCATATACGTTGATGATGATGAAAATGGACGATTATTACATTTTATTGCGGTACTCACTCGCAGTGAGCAATTAAAGATCAGTTTGGCCATAAGGAATGGAGTTGGATTTATTTATACAATAAATTAAATATTTTTCTTGCAATATGTATTATTAATTTGATATATCTACGATACTTTCTTCGAATAGATCAATTTGTCACTTAATAAAAGAAGTTTTTCATCCACATTAAATTCTTACTGACATATAGAATCTCTCAATCTTCCATTTTTATCAATTTTCCTTGTACAATATGACAGTCTTCACAAAGCATACCAGCCCATTTGCTGAATGCACTTCAAGAAACATATTTCACAACACATTAGGATTTACGACCACCGCACTACGTTTAAAGTAATTACCGTTTATAGCATCCAGTTTATTCTTTAAACAATCCTTTTCAATGCTACATTGTCGTGTTTCTAACCACTTGCACTGTAGGGATAAAAGAAAATTTGTATCCGCCATTAGTTTTACAGCGAGACCCCGCCCGCTATACGAGTTTACAGCCGGCATTAAACGGATTGCCGTGCTCACGTATTCAGGGAGTCGACAAACGCGTCCTCCGTCGCGTACTCGCCCTCTCCCTTACCTTTTGGTCATGATGTGAATGAGCTCACGTGGCGCAGCTTCGGCAATGATTAATTCACACAATGCTTTGGGCTTGATGGCAATGGGCCAGATTAATCTTATAATCCGTGGCAAGTAAGCCCTCGATGTCATATTCCAATCGTTCAATGTGGTGCTGAAATTAAGCTTGTTTTGTGAGTATTAAGCTGGTCACGATTTCCACTTAAGGGTATATAGAGATTCATATTTATCTGCAAGAATGTTGCCACTACGGTGATGTCGCTTAATATAATTTATAAAATATAAAATGTAATTTAAGGCAGAATATGCTTTCTGTCATTCAATATATTATCTAGAATAATATGGATTCGGCAATCAAAGTAAGTATAATATAATAAAAACTTCTTTAAAAAAATGGAACTGTTGAAAAAATTGAATTTACCCGTAAACTTGAATGCGTATTGTTTACTTTAGAGGTACAGTCTCTTGATTATCTTCCACCGACAACCTGCTCCCGATAACGGCTTAGCAAACATCTCCCTAAGCAAATTGCCGCACGCTCATCTATTCCGGGAGTCAACAAACGTCCTTCGCCTCGCCCGCGCTTCCGTTACTACCGCTGAGGCCTTGTTGTGCTCCATTCCAGTTGAATGCCGCTTCTATTTTGATTTGCATAATGTCCACACCACCGTTTGTATCGGTTTCGCCTTGCCTATCTTCGCATTCATCTATTGTGAAATGTGTATCAATATTTTTTTCTAAAGATTTCCTGTATTGATAAATGGATGAAGTGCAATCAATGCTAGGTGATAACGTCTTATGAGTTTTATGATCCAGGCGATATGAATGTAGCGAACGATTTTTAGCATCGAGACCATCACGACCATCCATCCTTAGTAATCTTGAAAATTGTGGCAATCACCTAGCCTGTATGATAGGAATAATAATGACAGTCACAATTTACAGTCATTATTTTTCTTATCATACAAGAGCAATGTCAAATTCTTCTTGAGCTTAATATTTGAAGAATCTTTTGGCAGATAGATAAGTTACAGCTTTTGAAAATCGTGTGTATAATAAAAGTTTCCACATTTTGAACTATGTGCAACCTTGCATATGTCATTATCCAATGTTGCAAAATGTAAGCGAAACTATTTTACTATCTCGCCGTCGTAATTCACATCGCGCCACCTTTGTCACTTTTCCAAGAAATTATTTATATTATAGCCTATTTAGCTAACCCAAAGGTAGTCACTGCAGTTAGTACTTATCTTTGAATAAACATGAATACCTTTTAACAGTTTTTGTACTATACAAATGACAAATTCCACAATTACGAAATCGTCGATCGACCACATACACAGTTGCAATGCCAGAATTGAGGTCAATTCACTGAATGCTGACGATATTGTATTTTGTCATAAGTAACGGGTCAAATGATCGACTGTCCCAGTTTCCTCTTAGTCATTCTATATAAACATCTCTCTGTTTTAATGCCCTATAAGTATAAGTGGTTGAACTCAGCTGGATCATAGTTGCAAAGCCTTCTTTAATCGGCTTAGCAAAAAAACTTTTGACAGTAATGTTTTGTCAGACAACTGACTGTAAGTTGAAGTAAGGCTACATACCACCGGGTGTTTGCCCCATAAGTGGGTTAGTCTTAATCCTTCAAGCTGATAATGTGCATTTCGCGAGTCTGGTTACACTAAGGCGACTTTAATCTGACTTTGTAAACTGTAGACAGGGGAATTAGATAAATTAGTCACATGCATAGTTTACTGCATGTGTAAGTTTCTTCACGATATGTACCCATAACTACAACTCCGTTAAAAGTACGTCTAGAATGTGAGTTGTCGTCCTTATCTACGTTGCAGTAGCAACACATTATAGGCTACTAGAGGCGCAAACTTTTACCAAACTCCGCTGATGTTTCCGCGAAAAGGAAACGATGGCGTTTGTCGCGTGCGGCGACACTTTTCCAGCATGTCTTTTATTGCTGGTTCCATAAAGTCGGCCGGTAATGTAAGGTCAGCGGGCAAACATCCATTTCCCGCGAGTGGACGCACGAGGCGAATGCCGTGGTCACATCCGAATGTGCGTTCGCATTTCTTTTGGGCGAGCCCTTGACATCCGTAAGTAATCCTCGCTTATGAATGGTATAAATGCATACAATTATTCATTGGGTTTTCTTACGTTACTGGTTCCTAGATGATGCGATAGATTGAAAGACAACTAATCCTATAAGTAAACTTTGAAATTAAATTTAATATCACTGTAGAAATTGGCAGTAGAAACAACGATGATAGGAAAGAAAGATTATGTAAGCCAGCTGATGCCTTGAATAAATAAATAAATATCCCAGATCACATACATTGATCTGACTCCGAGTTAAGTAGCTTAAGCACTTGTGTTACGCTTATAACAGTGGTATTACAAATACATACTTAAATGTTACATATTAAAACCCAGACACAGAACAAACACAAGTATTCATCACGCGAATGTTTGTCCTGGGTGGGGATCAAACCCACAACTCTTGAAGCATAGGGTAGGGTCGCTACCAAATGCGCCATCGAGCCAACCAGAATATTCCAATAACGTATGATTTCTTCATACTAGAATTTAATAATCTTTAGGCGTAAGTTTGCATCAAAAAGAGAATTTAAACAGCATCTTCAGCTCAATTAAGTTAGGTACACACGCGTTGCCTAATTCCTGATTAAGTGTTATTACTGATTAGATATGACTTTTATCATAAGTTAGGTATGTAGTAAAACGCTTCGCAAAACAAATTCGAAATTGAATCGACTGCGGTAACTTGAGCGCGACTGATGCAGAATTGATTTGATGTTTACACAATGATCGATAACAATGTCGATCGAACGTCACAGCGATTTGTCGAAGGATTACATTATGGATATTGGTGTGTGGAATACATATTTAATATAGACTTCCATAATAATACTACACTTCTGCTCCTATAATAAACACTGCTTCATCTAAGGTCTGTCATTTTTATCGGCTTATTACCGGATAATACATTTATGTAGAACACTGCAACTGCATGTTAGCTTGTCGTGTTATCTTTATCTTTGTATTGACTTTGCAGGCGTGCGTGCTAATCCCAATGCACATCATTACTAAGGTCTCTGTCCCATATGTAGGTACATATATGCGATACACACGCTACCTTTACTTTTCTAAACATAACATAACATCACGCCCATAATCCCCGAAGGGGTAGGCAGAGTCAAAGGGACAGCAGGCCCCTTTAACCACATTCAGCCAAAAATTAAACTGGGCTGGGCTAGATGGAAAATTGTGAAAAAGTAGTGACAAGTGGCTAGCTCGTCGCCTACACAATCACATACCCTAAAACCCGATATACCATTAGTCGCCTTTTACGACATGCTAGGTAAGAAACACAGTTGGCACATTATTTTTAAGTCCTAGACCAACACAGGACAATGGACTGGGTTTGATGGAAAATTAAGAAAAAATTGTGACAAGTGACTAGCTCGTCGCCTACACAACACATAACCCAAAACCCCATACACAATTAGTCGCCTTTTACGACATGCTAGGCAAGAAACACAGTTGGCACATTCTTTTTAAGTCTCATACCACATGGGACTCTACTTTTCTACAGGATAGATTAATTAAGTTGGTAACACTATATTCGCATTGCTTGACCACTAATACCTTAAAAGTACAGTGTCTTAAATCAAATTACCGTTTATAAATAAATCAACCAATCAGTAAGATCATCATAACCTGTGGGTCGGTTGAAAACAGCGTAGGAATCTGTATCTTTATAATAATAGAATTATTTTCGGAACCAGATATGTAAAATTGTATTCATTGCCTCCTACAAACTCTTCAATAATATTTGATATTTCCTACTTTGAAGATCATTTAATCCATAATTAGAAATTACTCTTACTTCCTTATCTTCAAAAATTGTAGTATAGTTCGCATATATGTGTAACATGTGTTAAGAAGAAGAAGAAAACATTTTTATTTGGTACCAAAATTACAATCATAGCTATTGAATACTTTATCACGTGTTACATTGGGAAGCATTATTGGTCTAGTATATTATGAATATTATATTACGCGAAGATGTGCCAAATCTGGCAACATTCCATTCATACATCTTTCCTGCTTCACACAATCTCTTTGTCGTGTTAGCACCTATGTGAGAAACGCTAAAGTGGCGGAAACAAATCATTTTTATTGCAAATGAGCCGCATGATGGATACCAAATCCAGTCGTATTTCAAAAATGTCCGCAAAGAATTTCAGAGCCTAATTCATCTGCCCTTCCGCCATCTCGCGTCATGAAATAATGGCGGGCCCACACGGCCGTCGCAATGCGGTGCGATGATTGAGCGCCACGAAACACGTCGCTACACAACCTCTGGGGCTGCCATTTTTAACCCGTGGCGTAAAATACACTCTCACCCGTCTAATAAACTACATTTATGGATAATGGTCCTATATTAAGTATGGGGCTCAAAAGATCACTGATGTATTGGGTTGATATATTGGGTTTGTGATTGTGTATTTCGTTGTATATTGGTAATAATGTATTAGATAGGCGACAAGTTAACCACTTTTCACTACGTTTTCTAGCTAACTAACCAAAATATTTTTTTTTACTAAATGCAATTTCCAAAGAGCAATAAAGCAGAGGCCAATCCTAGGCGATTGCGGGCGTGATTATGAGTGTGTATGTAGAAAATAATGTACATAACACCTGATGTGGCGGGAAGGTAGATATGAAAGGAATAAAACGCGTTTGCTCATCCGGCAGTCCGCAATATAGGCGGAACGTTAGGTGTGAGATTCACCCGAAGCGGATCAGCAATGTCTTAAGTGTGGTGAATATGTTATATATAACAAACTAAATTATCTCATAGCCCGCGTGGTAATCGGTCTTCGTGCGTTCTGCTAAATCATCAATCAAAGAATACCTCTTTTGTTTAAACACACCATACTTAAGTACTGCATGCAGATTCACGCATATGTTGACTATGTTGAATGTGGCAAGTTTAACGTATATTTCATTCCTTTTTTTAATGGACTATGACACATTATGTTGTTTAAAACCCCGTCTAGGGAAACAAGCTAATTTAAAACAAATCTCAAACTTGTGTTAGCAAAAGGTAGGGTAAAGAGCACCCTTAACCGACGAGCGTGTATGAAAAGACTTATTAATGTAGAAGAAACGAAAGGTGTGCGTCAGGATCTTAGCAAATGGAATTACGTGATCTCTGCCTACCCCCAAGGGAAAAAGGCGTGACATTATGTATGTATGTAAGTATCTTAAACTTTCAAGCATAATCAACAAATTAAAACGATATACGATTCGGATGCTAATGTATACTGTATCAGACAAGTCCCATATTGATTTCCGCAAACTTTATATCCAATAAATATTTATGACATGTTAATGACACGAGTATACGAATGCGAAATTTAATCGCAAACACAATCGATCCTGCTCCCGAGTTGCGCGACACGATACTTATTAGAAAATTTCCCATTTAAACTTTGTTGAACATTTGGACAACTCGATTTCGGCACTGAATCGTTATAATTAAGTATAAAAGTTTGACTTCAGACCCAACAAGGTTTATTCTGTAACCTTTTAATTGTGTCTCATGCTAAGATATTTTCTGGATATAGATACATATAACAAGAAGTCGAAGAACTTACTTAAATCTTATATTTATATTATTATCGCCCATAAATTTATGATTTTTTTAATACTTGACCGCTTTTACATTAAACATATTCTATTTTATTGCATTATAAGATAACAGCGTATATATAAATATCAGATCAACACGTTATTTTCCTCGAAACCTTTGTCCATAGATATGTTAAGATGGTAAATTGAATCGTGTTTATTAGGTACCACTAACAAACGCGTCTGATTGGAAACTCCATACATTTAAATTGCGTGTACTTTCAAAAAGTACCACAAAAAATAACTTAGTACGACAAAATCTTTTCAAGTCGCAAACGATATTCTTTTATGGTAAAACTTCGCCTGGACTTCGTAAACCTTTAAATTTTGCAGCCACTTGACTTTACTTTCCTTATCACGCTTGCAGCGCCCTGGAGAAGTCAATTAAAATAAGTTGGTACTATATTCGTAAGTCGGCACTCGCCCTCCAAGTATAGGTGTCGAGTCTCCGTCGAGCTTGTTACTCGTCCCTCGAGGGTCATCGTCGCGAGTGCCGGCCGGAGACTCTGCACGACCTCAGCGCTGGCGCGGAATCGTCTTCACTTTAGAATTACAAGTGTGTAGAACCAGCACAGCCGTGTGATAAATAAATATATCCGAATGCTACTCTACAAACTTGTAAAATTGCACTGCAGGATATTCTGCCGCTTGGGATAACATACATACCATAACGCCTGTTATCCCCTAAGGGGTGGGAAGATTCCAAAGAGCAATAAAGTGATTTAAACACATTCTGCCAGAAAATGGGAATAAAATTCAGTAATAAAAAAATCTTTGTCACTTACATATTCTTTCGAGAGCCCTAAGAAGATCGGATCAATTCAGAATCATAAGTTTCTCAAGTCATTAACTTCAAGTTCGTCGCTTCAATTATTATTTGGTTTTTGTTCAAGCCTCAGTCAAAGTCAAAGTCAAAGTCAAAATATTCTTTATTTATATAGGTTTCAAAGAAACACTTATAAATCGTCAAAAACAGTTGAAAGAGATTATTCTACCACCGGTTCGGAATGTTGCATCTACCGAGAAGAATCCGGCAAGAAACTCGGTAGTTACTCTTTTCAACAACAGTATTAACAAAGTTATAAGAATCATATTTAACTTTGAATCATGTTTCAAAGTGGGCCTGGTGTGAAATAAGATAATAAAAATTTTTAATTACTAAGAAAAAATTAAAATATGACCCGACCAGAGCAGGGAAGTCAGAGTCAACCGAATACCATACCTAAAACCCACATGTCCGATACGGATTACGTCAAATTTTGTTATTCATATCATTATCTGCTTATAAGAATTCCTTGTGCAATACCGCTGCGTCATTAGAACAAATTGTTCGCGTTATTCATGTCTCTAATTGCTATCAATTTCTCACTTCTTTATAATTAAAATGTCCAACTTTCAGCCGTATTATATAAAACCATCTCTTGCCGAATTTAATATTAATGACACATGAAACTGTCAATTATTTCAAGCTATAAATATATTGGTGGTGATATTAATTAACGACCTCGTTATAATCCCCAATATATTAACATCACACGAGGAAAACATGTGCAATATTTATCATCATGTTTACTGTGATTTGTACTAAAAATACTACTCATTAGTAGGTTAGCGGTGTGTTATAGTTTACAGTTTTCTTATAACAAAAATTCCGTCCGTAGAGTTCATTACTATTTACATCAAAAGCGCCCTCCGCCATATATGTAACTAAACTACTTTGTATGTTGATCGAAAGAGTTGAAATATCGTACGTACGAGTATATCTACGACCCTTATATGTAAATTTTTCCTTTGCATGGAAGATTCAAGGCGTGAAAACCTATGAACCTCCATTCCTAAAGCTTTTCCAATTTCTTTCAAATTATATACTAACTTTTTTAAATAAGATGATTAATATCTGAGTGGGTCTAGTTATTTACTAATTACTACTTCATAAGTAGGATAGCCAGACAAATTGGGTCAAGTTTGCTTACATCCGTAGTTATCTGAATTATTATGTTTGCCCCATAGAAAAAATATGCCAATAACCACACAAAGTCTGATTAGACCAGATTCAAACAGAATTTACGTGTCATGCCGTCCTCATCCAACCAACACTTGTCCGAAAACCTGGTAAAGTAAAAGAATACGTCATATCCCTTAAACTGTCGCATTGACACAACTTAAGTTTAAGAGATAATCCCACCGCATCGTATATGACCGAGGTGACATTGGTATCACAGCTCCACCCTGCGATTGCGCCCGGGCATCGCGACTTATGCAACGTGACCTTGCCACGGATTATGCTGCGCTCCTGTATCGCGCGTGGTTGCGCGTACACACGCGAGTAAACAACTTAACGTGCTCCACGTATCGGTTGTACTTGTACTTTGACCGACCAGCAGACACAATATAGACGTACTATCTTAATCAGCATGATTAGAAACCTCGAGGTTGTGAGGCCAAGATGGCTATGTGAGGCAGATGAGCTCAATTTCATGGACAGTTTTAAGAGTATCCAAAACGTTTTTTAAGTGTCGAGGATATTTTGTTTTAACCAAAGCTTTTGTCATCTCTCCAGAATACTTTAAATTATTCAAGACAACGAACGAAGTATTCGTAAAGGCAATTCGTAATTATGTGTCTAATTGTTAGAAGCCTTTTTTAAATTAAATGTTTTGTAAGTATTCATTTAAATACTGACATGACATAACATACCGAAGAAATCTCCTTTATTTTAACAACGGCAACAACAAACTGAAACTATTACATCATTAATTCCCACCACCCAAAGTTACTTATATACGTACACCCCGCATCCTTTCCCGTCGCATGACGTCATAGCCCGAAGAAATTTGAAGGCCCCGGATATTACGCCGCGCGCGTCACGCCGTCACTGTTTATTTGTTTTACCGTTACCGGCTCGTTGTTTTTCTTTGATATCGATAGCACAAACCGGGCCACGCGGTCCCGTTTCACCCTGTCAGCTGTTTCGATGACTTGTGAAAACACAAGAATTTATTTCACCGGTCCCACTGTTGATTTAAGCGCTCACTAGAAACGGCGCTGGCTCCGATTCCAATTTGCTAAACTATCCCCGCTAAATTGGCTTTGCCAAATTCAGGGGGGTTTATCCTCGGACAAATTGGACTTTGATGAAGTATTTGTTTAACAATGTCGATCATACAAATTGTCTTTCGACTGCTGTTTTGCTACGCACAATCTCGACTCGGTCTATACTTATTTATACATACACGAAACAAGTAAATGTCATGAGTGACAACATTAAAAATCATATTTAAATAGCCTCACGAAATTGACTTCATAATTAAAGTTTTATCACTTCCTAAAGTTTATTGAATACACTGTGATGCAGCGAAGACGCTAACCTAATTGAAATACACGCAGGTTTGAGACTCAGGAGACAATTTAATTAAGTGCATCAGCTTACGCCGTGAGCGTGCTCAATCAAGCTTCAACATCCTCAAATTGATGGGAACGCTATTAGAATGAATGAGCGATTCCACGTCTGTAGTCCTGTGTAGCAAATTAATATTGGATAGACTGTTTGTATGTGTATTATTGGCTCATGTTAGTCTTGAACATCAAAATAATGTACCAGCATACGAATTAAAAGCGCCTCAAGCTTTTTTTTTAATATTTGGTAGGTATGAGAATAGTTCGTAAGGTATATTTCACCCTCCATGATCCTCCTATCTTCTTTAGTTAATCTGAGAACGGGGCGGTACGAAGTTCGCCGTGTCAACTGGTTGTATGTATTTTTTATAGGTTCGATCTAGCCGTACAAAATCGCATCGAAGATACCTAACGAATGGGAACGTGTGTTCCTAGCTAGACAATTTAATTAGCTGTCTCCGGTAGACGCTGTAAACACGCTTCGTCAAATTAACTCCCGCGAAAGCTGATGAGTCATAGCGCTGGCGGAGTGCCACCGACTGCGTTGCGTACCTACGCTAGGTAAAGCAGTGGTAGCAAAAGACATTACTGTTTGTGAACAACTAGGCAAATCAAATTGGATTATAATAATAAATAAATATCCGACTACATCACATACATTGATCTGACTCCGAGGTAAGTAGCTTGAGCACTTGTGTTACGGATATCAGAATCAACAGCGGTATTACAAATATATACTAAGATATTGGATATTAACACCCAGACACAGAACAAACACAAGTATTCATCACACGAATGTTTGTCCTGGGTGTGGATCGAACCCACAACTCTTGGCGCATGGGGCAGGGTCACTACCGCATGCGCCATCGAGCTTGTCAAATTTAATGTTATTTGTAAATTATACAATGGACCCAACTGTGAAAAGACATTCTTTTTATGAAGAACTAGATCAAAATGGTTTTTACAGTGGACCGAACATTGCTGGTGGGAGCCTCGTAGATAGATAACTTGATATTAAGAATGTTCTATAACTTTATCCTCGAAATCTCCTTTATTATCGAAATTAATAGCTTCAGCCTTATAGCAAAACAACTCGTAATTGCGTCCCTGGTATAACAAATAGAAGCCGCCCATAACCCATGAAGGGCTTGATTATTTTCCGGGCCTGCACTACGCTGCAGCGTACAAAATTTTTTCAAAATGTGCTCAGCACACCCGTTTTGAAAAAAAAGAGTCGACAAATTTGTCACAGTAAACTAAGTTAACGCAGTTGAGCGTAACGCAGTGTTACAAACAAACTTACCCCCAAACACCCGACCCATCTCCATGGAAGTTTAATCTCGCATTTTGAATACCATCCAACTCCTTTGTCGTCCAGAAACTTTTTATCTGACGCCGTCGCCGCGCTACTTCGTTGTTTACCGTTTTGTTTTCTAAACTCGCCGACACAGAGTGGCACAATGTCATATCAATACAGTGCCGTGAGTTATGCGCCAGACGGCTAGGCGTCCCCTCGTTTGTTACTGCAGACTATGTCGCCAATTAAGAAGCATTCGAACTGTCCCGTAACAAGAGGCTGAAGACGTGGACGGGATTAACCGTTAAATGGGACTGTCTATACATTTTAATAAGAAGGCTAGGATAAGTTTGATTTGCATATTCATCTACAGTTATTTGTTTCTTTATAAAGTTGCGGTCAAAATGCTTCTTCATTGAGTGTTAATTGATTGAGACTGTACTTGGTAGTTCGGTCAGCGATCCCCGTGACACTTGGTCCAGAAATCTCACCATAACATTAAAATCACAGAATAACAGATGTAACGTAATTCGCCTCGCCAATTAACTTGTGACCGTTGTAAAATGTGTAGTTGCAAACGCGCTTCACTAACCATTTTATGTGGCTGATATGACGTCACACTGACAAGGGAGTACTTACACATTTGCAGTGAGATTACTATGACTTGGTACAAATCTTCTTCCTTCTGCCAGGCAGCCTCCAAATTAATTAATGATTAGTGTATATATGTCGCGAATATGTCCGAATATCTGAGCTAGTAGTTCAAGAAACATAATACATAATTCTATATATTCATTCCTAGATAATATATTCTCCCTACAGCAGAATTGATTTATGTCTTCCCTTAAATTGATTAGGAAGACGACATCAAGTAATAATAAATAATAATAATGCGCTGCGAATATGTACTGCGATTAATTAAGCACTATAATTCGTATGTTAGTTGATGTCTCTGCCTCCAGGGATATATAGTTATAGTTTCGTTTAGTAGGGTTCTAATAAACCATGAACAATATGTCGTCTAACTAAAACCCGCAAAATATTGCGTAAAACCCTCGCTGCACTGCGACCGCAGTTCACTGGAACAGCAGATCGCACGTTCCGGCGCGGTGCGCGCGCGCCGGCGCCGCCGCAGGCCCGTCTCCCACGCCACGTGCCTCCATCGAGTCACGTGAACGCGCGCGTAAACATACATCGCGTTTGCAGGTGTGCTGCAAACATAACGGCTAGAATCCCCTGGCAACTTCTGTAATGGCGCGTAATTGCTGGGAACGGCTATCTGGAATCGTTTAGCAGGATACGATGTTTAGTGCTGAATTAATCGATGAATACAGGCTAAATAGCACCGCGATCAGTTTAAACGGCTTTTTGCTGTCGGTAACCTAATGCTTAAATACAGTTGTAAACGATTAAACGAGTTGCCGTTAGTGAAGTACTCGTTTTTTATTATTACATCGTATTTTTATGTCAAGAGTTTTCATTTGACCGCTAAAACCTGATGAGTGCTAATCGAATACAAACATATCACATTATTATATAATCTGCTTTAGACTATACTATAAACATTGAAGATTGATTGCATTGTGAATTTTAGACGGCTACTTCCGTCATTTTCTATGAATTATATATGCATGCTAAATGCTCTTAATTAAACTGTCTCCGAGGCTCTAGTCTCCCTATATTTCTAATGGGTTGCCGTATTCACTGTGACAGTTTTAGTACCGCTATTTGTGTGCACTCAGATCCTAGGAAGTGACAAGACAAGTGGAGTTTTCAAATCTATGTACGTATTTATACCACTAGCTCGACGGTGAGGGAAAACATCGTGATGAAACCTGCAAATTCGAACAACTTTAGATTTGTAAACATGATCCAAAAATTATCTGGTTCTCCTATCTTAGGTTTACGAAGGTCAGATCGGCAGTCGCTTCATGTAATTACCAGACTCGCTAAATCCTGGATCATGGTCTAACTATAAGCGGACCCCCTCTAAGTACGGGACATAACGCTACGAAGATGAAGATGATGATATATACTATAATTTCATATACAGGCAGCATGGATATTTTGAAACATTAATTTTAAAAAAGTAGACGATTGGTAAATCGTCTACCAAGTTATACTAGCAAGTTTTTTTTCTATTTAAGCATTCTAGTTCGCGTCTCGTGAAATTAAAAAAGTTCGCTTCTAATTCTACTCCTGTTGTTTTCATGAAGTTTGAACTTGGGAAACAAAGTAGAGGTTAGAAAGACTAATGGCTTCGCTTATCTTATTTTTATTATACCGATAAAATACTTGACGTGTTCATCTTTTGGAATATCGACGCTTAAGAACCAAGACCATCTATCTACAAAAAGTCGATTTCACAGGTGACGAAAAAAACGTTTTATTTCCTTAAATTTATTACGTCACGTAACGTAGGTGGTATTGGTATTTTTTCATAACTTCTTATTTAATGCGAATTTGAGGTTACTGATCAAAGGAAACGATGCGTAAATTAATCATAAAAATAACTGCATTAAAAAGTAAAAAGCGCCAAAAGTGTAGATAGATGGTCTTGGTTCTTAAGCGTCGATATGAGTTATTAATGTCATATTCCTACTATTTATATCTAAACTAAACGATAGTATTTTTCTTAAAACTTTGACTACAGAATACTGGGACAACTTTAATTTTGATAGTAGCTGTCTGGACGATACAATACTATAAAATAATTGTTTATTATCGAAATGATGCTGTACTTTTTTTTGCAATTAGGCTTCTACAACCCTACATAGTGTATGTTAACGTAGGTACAATGATTTGCTATTTATTCAAAACAACGGGCAATGTTTCTTGGTAAATGCTCTTAAGTGTCCCCGAGGGTATAATATTCACGGAGCGTTCCTTCTACCACGATGCTTTTTCCAGTCCTTATATTTCAAACATACATAGTCTTCGGTCTCCTTGTTTGAAGTAAAAATATAAAATTTGAATGTAGCTATTGAAGGAATTAATTAATTAGAGTGATGGAAATCGTATTATGCAAACATATTGACGATTAACAGGTTTTTTTTCGTAGTATGGTGAAAGGAGGACGTTGTCTGCCGATTTTTGATTTATTAGGTGATTGATTAAAGATATAACCCGATTCAACTACACCGCCACGGATTCTAGTAAAAGTATCGAAATGCATTCGTGGCTATCTTTAGGCATAATGTTGAATAATTATTATTATCATATAGATAATTACTCAATTGATAGGAGCAGTATTTTAAAACTGCCATTCTTGGTGCTTGCTTTGAACCAAACGGCAGATTTCATAGAGGATTTTACCAAGATCGTAATAATATGAGAGGTGCACTAACAAAGAGACCACAGACTTCATGAAAATTCAAAGCTACCGGAGTGTGCTGATAATGCCCAGTTGAAAGTGTACCCAAACTGCAAACTCGAGGTACTTCCAAGAACTAAACAAATCAAACGTACCCATTATTGCCGACAAATCGCACCTTCCCCATACGGTAAATACCTCAGAGGGGTCTCTAAAAATAACCAGAACTAGCTAGCAACTGGAACAATACCGCCGGGACATGCCCGATTGTCATTCGAGCCAATTTCCTCGGGGCGCGCGTAGGCGCTGTCCTCCAATCGGGAGCCTGATTGGGCTTACTCTGTTACTGCTAGTGCCTGAACTGTGAACACCAACATACACACCATAACGCCTACAACCCCCATAGGGGTAAACACTTGACAGAGTCCAAGGGGCAATATCTGATCACGTAAAAGTGCGATTGTTGTGGGTTCTTTTAATTAAAAGGTGGCATTATTATCAATTGGCTACTGCTATATGCGATATTGAGAATGAATCATCGTTTAAATCCAATGTTCATTCCTCTTCAATGCGACTGAATCGCTGTCTTTTGCAAATACAATAGATCTATCAATATAACATAACATTACCAATATTTATCTCTCAGTAGGCACATACCCATATAATTGGATTAAAAACGGACGCTATCCCACAACACTGTTTGGCTCAGATCATTATTTATATAAATTTTAATCCTCTCACGGTAAAACTATAAATACATTCAGTTAAATCAGTAACGAAACCTTTTGGTTCGTTCGTTATACGTTCCCGACTCGCCCCCAGTTCGGATTAAAGCTATTAGCCGAAGTCAGGATGAAAAGCGAAACGCTTAATGAAGCTTCTTTCATCTACATTGTAGAGGTGTTTTTATTTATGAAAGGTTATTTTTAGCATTGTCATCATGACACGCAATCGTATTTGCTATGATGAAAGAAAAAATCTAGTAGAAAATATGGAATCATGTTTTATTATATAATATAATTGCTAATAAGCCTATTTTGCATAAATTGGTATTACCATAAATTGGTTTTACCAATTTATGATTTTTAAAATCATTTCGTAATGTTGAAATTATACTATCTAATATGTAAACATATTTTATACACAAGTAACTGCGAATTAAAGGTCTTAACAGCATATTTAGAAAGTTGTTTTGCTTTTGGTCATTCAGAAGTCGCCAAAAGTGCCGTACTTTAATACATAAAACAATGGGGCTCGAACTAGACTTGAAGTCTAGATTTTTCTGGATTCGTATCTTCGTTCGTTTTATCGTAAACGTCTCGTAAACACTAGATACATAGGGTTATCGGAGCGCCAGACACGTACTTGTACCTACTGTCTAACGGTTATTTACTTCAAAATATCTATTGACACCTAATTACCGCTGGACGAGTCGTATAATTTAATTATTCCGTCATTATAGATGCATCGAGAAGTTATAAACGATTAATGCAATTGACTTATCGTGCTTAAAAATCTGGCAAAATATCGCGTATCGCTTTCAATCGCAGATCTTGTCAATCGGCCAGGGATCTGTAGTTTAGATAAAATGTATAAATCTTTCACGGCACGTCGCTCTCTGAAATGTTATAGCTGGAATGGAAACTGACTGCTTCATATTTCTGTTTCGTTCTGATTTGTTAAAGAACTTGCTTAATCTAATGTGATACTAATTAAGACGTGACAAGAGATTCTACGTTCTTTGAAACAACGTGCAACAAATGTGTTGGATTTCTGCTACTTGTGAAAATTTTATACAGCACATCATTTTATTCTCGTTGAGAGAAATTCGATGCCATTGGTGATAACAAATAAATATTTGCGTATTATATTAATGAAACATTAGTATTTTCTTTCTGACTTTGTGTTCGACGTTTTTGTTGCCATTTCCTCAGCTTAATCAACCTATGTTTACGTAGTATCTATCTACATTAGATTCCACGGCTTTCGAATGTCACAAACTGCTCAAGTATATTTTATACATGTAAATTTTAGTTGGAGATAATCGCATAAAATTATATAATTGTCAGTATTATGCTAATGCTGATCTATGGAAACAAAAAGTTAACCCTACGCCTCTCTTTGTTCACAGTGGACGAGAAAATCTTCTGCTGCCACGGCGGTCTGTCGCCCGACCTTCAGGCCATGGAGCAGATCCGGCGGATCATGCGGCCCACCGACGTGCCCGACCAGGGGCTGCTGTGCGACCTGCTGTGGTCCGACCCGGACAAGGACACCGCCGGCTGGGGCGAGAACGACCGCGGCGTCAGCTTCACCTTCGGCACTGAGGTGCGTGTCCTTCACAGGTGTACTAGTGCACGTGACCAGGGGCTGCTGTGCGACCTGACGTGTGCGACTTCTTCACAGGGATAGATTATACGGCCCGGAGACGTGGTCAGGTCATGAGATATTTATATATGCAGGCTTTTATACTCGACGCGGATATGGACACAACTAAACTTAAAAATCAGCCCTTAAATAGGGAAATCAATTCGATCATAGCTACATATCTATGGGTGTACTAGTTTAATTCGGGATAACTCCTGGATATATGTAAATTTGAGTCCAGATACCTTTGCATGTACAATTAAGAATTGACTTGGTCTTTACGATCTTAATCAAGCCCCTCAAAAGGCAGGGAGTTAGGAGAAAATAATGTGTATAATCATACATACATACATACATAACATCACGCCCATAATCCCAGAAGGGGTAGGCAGAGTCAAAAGGGCAGCAGGCCCCCTTAACTACATTCTGCCAAAAATAAAACTGGGCTAGTTTAAATGAAAAATGGTGAAAAAGTAGTGACAATTGGCTAGCTCGTCGCATACACAATCATATTCCCAAAACCCCAAATAGTCGCCTTTTACGACATGCTAGGCAAGAAACGCAGTTATGGAGCAATACAAATAAGTCTCAATATAACGAAACTGAAATTATATCACCGAAGCGAATTACAAAATCGTAGCAAGCGACGCAATCACAACATGACGTTTACAAACACTCCCGAAATGCTTTTACAGAACTACACAATCCCATTTGATATCTCAACAACAAACATAATTTTTATCGGGATGGTTCAAGTTTTGCGGCGATGGCACATTACCTACGGCGTGAGAGCGAACATACTTTTGTGATAATATGAAATGTTTTAACGAATAAGACAGTATGTTTGTTGAGCAAATCGTTTTCTATCCAGAAATGTATTATCGTCACTGAAGCGTATTAAATACAAATTAATTTATTGTGTACTTAAAATCAATGCTATATATATCAATGATAATATTTAGATACCAGAGATAATGGTAGATTCTAAACACGTCTAACACAGTGCTTCCGATGAGCAATTGCGCTAGCTCAGTTCACTTTAGCCATGTCGAGGCATTTTTTCTAAATAGTGAGCATTCAAAAAAAAATTGCAGTACGCTTTTCTTCTTTCTTTGTGATGCTCACTGCCAAGGAATGGAACATCCTGCCTGCGTCTGTTTTCTCACATGACTACAACCATAACATTTTTAAAGCTACAGTGAATAGGCTACTTCTGGGTAAGCTCGCTCCATCGTAGGCTTCTTCTCAATCCTTTGGTTCAGTGTGAAACCTAGAGCAAACCCATCATACCATGAAAAAGAAAATCTAATTACAGATAAGCCTAAATTAATTTTTTTTGCTACATCATACAGCTCAACATATAAGCATCGATACATATTTTTGAACGCCACAGACTTAAAGCAATGCAACAACAACTCGACGTTCCATTGACAGTGATATTCAGTCGTACACCACATAAGATCTTGTATCGTATAAACGTGACACGGTGACTCACGCGCAGTTTGCTCACCAATCAATAACTCAATAACTGATAACGGCTCTATCTCCGCGATTGCTTCCAAAGTACCTACGCGTACATCCTTTGTATCCTTTCAGCTGAAATTGTTGTTGCGGATAATGTCACACGAGGAATGCAGAAAAATAAATACTTATTAGATAGGTGGTCAGGAACCACGTCTTTTACTACATAAGACGGTAATAACACTGAAATGTATGCCGCATCCACTTAATTCCCCGTCTTCCTATAGTCTGTCCCATTAGATAATAAGCTACTCTTTATTTAGAGCCTTAATGTAATACGGCTTAAACTTACTAGCTGGAATAGCAACTTGTGTTGGAGAAGAGAAGGGGGGTGCTTTTACATTTATGTATGACAATTGTATATAGCTCTTAAGATGTGTTTAGCTGATCTGATCGCACTTCAGTTTGTTCTGAATGTAACTCATGTTATACTGATATTACTTATATTAAATAACTAGCTGACCTGGCGCACTTTGTCACGCCTTGTCTTCGGACTTTCTTTTATTATTTTCCTTGCAATGTTTCCATATTTTCTTACCGTACAAACCTTCCGTAGAAGATTACCAATATTTTAAAACCAAAATCGGCCAAATCAGTCCAGCCGTTCTTCAGTTGTAGCGAGACTAACGAACAGTAATAAATTTTTATATATAAGAAGATATGCTCAACGATACATTAGTCCTTTACCGATTGGATATATCAAGCTCTTCAGACCCTTCACCAGAAGATTTTAAGAGATCTGTGTCCAACAATAGACGTCTATCTGGCTGATAAGATGATCATTATTAATGAAAAGTGAAATATAAGTCTCATAATTGACGTGTGCGCGTGTCGAACAGGTGGTGGGCAAGTTCCTGTCGAAACACGAGTTCGACCTGATCTGCCGCGCACACCAGGTCGTCGAGGACGGCTACGAGTTCTTCGCCAAGCGGCAGCTGGTCACGCTCTTCTCCGCGCCCAACTACTGCGGCGAGTTTGACAACGCCGGTAAGTGAAATAGAGTTTTATTTGATACAATACACGCACGCAGATATATAGAA
The DNA here is from genome assembly GCA_951394215.1 of Glyphodes perspectalis. Taxonomy (NCBI): domain Eukaryota; kingdom Metazoa; phylum Arthropoda; class Insecta; order Lepidoptera; family Crambidae; genus Glyphodes; species Glyphodes perspectalis. The sequence continues at coordinate 2,242,191 of OX596220.1, forward strand.
ATAGAAATATCTTTATTCATGTAGGCTCCACAAAAGCACTTATGAATAGTCATAATAATACAAGAAAAATATTCTACCGCCAGGTTCGGAACGTTGATTCTACCGAGAAGAACCGGCAAGAAACTCGGTAGTTACTCTTTTAAATCGCCATGTATACAATAACAGTGCTTCTTTATATCTACTTCTACAAATTTATATAATTCAAATATAATACATTACAATAGGAGAGTAGACCATGCAAGAATTAGAGCGCAGACTGCAGATTTCTGTCATTGAAAAAGTCTGCAATTCTATAATAGCCCTTTTTCATGAAAAATGTTTTCATATGTGATTTGAATTTATGAACGGGCATTTGAATTACCTTATCTGGTAACTTATTAAATAACTTAAGATGTGGAACGACAAGATATATACCCACACGCACGCTTACGCACTCACACAACATACACGCACACACACACTGAAATGCAAATCTATTACGCCCCCCTGACATATCTCTCTACGCCCCCTTAAGGGGGCGTGCCCCCCTGGCTGGAAAGACTTACACTATAGTTATAAGACTCCAACGCTCCATCATCATCAGAGAATTAATGGCCCCGCAGAGCTCCAGCGTAAGAAGCGTCTTCAATACAAAAACTCACTTCAATCTGCAGATTGCACCAGAACTGCACGAGCACACTAAGAAAAATTCATACACACGCCCATAATCCCCGAAGGGGTAGGCATAGTCAAAAGGGCAGCGGCAGGCTGCCTACAACCACATACAGTCAAAAATAAAACTGGGCTGGGTTAGACGGATAAGTTGTAAACAAGTAGCGACAAGTGGCTAGTTTGTCGCCTACACAAAAATAAATCTTTGATTTTTTTTCTTCTCTGTCGCTATATCGTCGATAGTTCTCAATTAACCGTTCACGTGTTCGATTTCCAGGCGCCCTAATGTCGGTGGACGAGACGCTGATGTGCTCGTTCCAGATCCTGAAGCCGGCGGACAAGCGCAAGCTGTACTCGGGCCTCAACATGGGCCGGCCCAACACGCCGCCGCGCGCGCAGCCCAAGAACAAAAAGAAGTGAGTCGATTACACTATCAACATACTGCCGCGGTATACCGAACGTTCGGGGACTAAGCGATTAATGCTGTATACTTTAGTATACAGTAAGCAATGTACACTGTATACCGAATATTAGACCCTAATTCCGACTACAATGCAACATTGGATCATCTGCATCGAATGTTCTTATTGCGGTCGGAATCAGGGTACTAAGCGATGAACACTGTATACCGAACATAAGAGGTCGGATTTAAAGATGTAGGTTATGTTCACTGTATGCTTCGGTATACATTGTAGATCGCTTAGTGCATCCAATGTTGTGGTCGGAGTAGGGTTACTAAGCGGACTGACTGTCGTCAGTATGGAGTACGCATTTTTGTTTGTCTGTACAACGTAGTTCGCGTCAGATTGCATGTTGTAGCGATACTCTATAGCCACCGCTGGATTCTATTGATTAATAAATAATAATAAATTCTTCAGACTGGCACACCAATTCCCTAGTCCCAAACTAAGCTTAAGCTTGTGCTATGGATACTAGGTGAACGGATAGACATACTTAAATACGTTTATAAACATCCATGACTCGAGTATAAATGTCAATGTTCATCACACGAAATATTTGCCCCTAGCGGGATTCGAACCCGCGACCCTTGGTTTCGTGGCCAGGGTCTCTGACTACTCGACCAACAGGCCAGTCATAAGATTGTTCTATAACTAACATTTGTTCCCCTAGATATGCCTAATTTAATATTAAGCAAGTATAAAAATGTAAGACGCCTCCAATGTTAAGGCAACAAGCTCGTTTGTAGCAACTTCAGTGCTGGATTTGATCATCATAAGATTTTAAAATTTTGATCAGATTTGCATTATAATTAGAAAGTACATCAACGACATTAAACGTACGATATCGGCGAGTGACATCAATTATATTTTATCTCCGTATTCCCACGGGAACGGGAACTACGCAGGTGAAGTCGCAGGGCGTTGCTAGTTTGTAATAAGAATCGCAAGCTACGGGGATAAATACGTGTTCGAATAAACTACATATATATCATGCTATCTGACGCAGACGCAGTACAGAGTATATAAGTATTGTATTTATATAGCGGGCAAAATTTAAAATTGCACAGCCGGTTCTGCTGCGGTCGAAACATTAATCACTCGTTGTCATTGGTCCAAACAGACACGCCCTTTTTTATTTTAAACCTCTTACCCGACATTTATGACCAAATGTTGTTCGTAGCAGAGTCGGCACTCCATAAATATTGGTTCAACATGATTTGTAGTCCAAGAAAATAGACCTTTAAATACGAATTTGAGGTAAATACTTGAATTTTTGGTATAAGTTACTTTAAAAGATTTAAAAACGAACTGTGAAAGTTTTTTGTAAAATCACCCCCGAGAACATTTGAAAAAAAAATAAAAAGTATTTGTTTTTGAAATTTTGGGAAAACGGTAAGTAGTAGCAAAAAAAGGTTTAAATAAAAGTTGTAGAGCATCAAATTTTATAAAGAAATGCCCTGTTTATGTTTTCGCTAGTATTAAAATTATCCGAGATAGGGCGGTTAGAAGCTTGGGGATGATAGTAATAGTCCGGTCAGTTTTCCATTTTGATCTGAAAGGATAGGACCAACGGGAAAATTTGTGTGTGTACTAGATATTTAACAATCCAGAAATTCAGGTCTCTGACACATCAGGTTAGCTAAAAAAAAAAGCGCGGAAGATCGAAAAAGGCAAATAACTCATGAGTAGTGCAAAATATTGAAAAATGCTAAAGGTAAAAGTTATAGATAATTGAATTTCCTACAAAAATAGTATCTGCATATTTTTTCATAAGTGCGATACTTTTCGCAAAAAACACGCCTAAGTGTAAAATTATTTAAAAATGTTTTTTATCTTTCAAGTTTTTCTCAATAAATAACAATGCGTATAGCTACATTATTAAGTCTATTTTTCAATAATAAGCAGCACTTTAAAGAATATTTTTTCCTTACTAAGATGATTTTTTTTCATCTAGACGGGTTTTTAATGCAGAATTAAATCCTTTGATTCATGCGAAATCCGTCTACTTAGTATCTGTAATTTATTAACTTTCATTGAATAAAGAGAAATGATCAGTAGTGACTGCCTGACCGAGTCAAGATTTCTTGCCAAAACCGAAACCGAAACCGAACATTAGGCAGCTCTCTTAGTTTTGGCTTAGGTTGACATAGCATGTTGAAATGAAGTGTATCTATACAAGCTTTTATGTCTATCTGTAATAATGAGATTAGAAAAAAAATATTGGTTACGTTTTCTTTCTTTTGTTCAAATAAATTTGAATGACAAATACAGCGCGTTAAAGTTCCTTGTGACGTCACTTGTTCCGTAAATGCGCCGCGCTCCAGATTTTTGAAGCGCTGTATCTTTGTAATTTTCCAAGTATTCGATAAAGTAAAAATACGTATTCAATATTTTGATAATTTTACTTACGAATCAAAACAAATATTTGAGTCAAGTAAACAGGAGGAATCATCAAAAGCAACAAAAGGCCAAAGAACCCTTCTCAGTTTAATATTTTATCAAGAACAAAAGCCTAGAAATCCAACTCACTGAACAAGTTCTTAAGCTAGACAAACTCATCGACCAAACGGATATACCAATATACCAATACTGAGGAACCTCTTAATAACAGTAATTAATAAAATTATAATAGAGTAATGCCAGCTTATGCTGTTGCTTCTTGGAACAAAAATAGCCTGGTCGTTAATGTTATTATGTTGAAATTCTACTCCCATAGCATAACATTGATGTACTGCTTGTCTCTGAAGCACAACTAATATTCAATCACATAAGTGCTTTATTGAAGCCTATGTAAATAAAGATAAGTTCAACAGCATTACAATCAAGGACTATCACATTTACTCAATCCAGACGGGACTGCTCATGCAGGAACTGCTGTGATTGGGAAAAGAAATATAGACCATAAAATACTACCAAAATATAAAACAGTACATCTGCAGGTAACATCTGTCATGGTGCAAGATGAACATGGTCAGCTAAAACATACAACATAGGAAAATCAATTCACTGACTATTTTAGGACCCCTTGTCATAGATTTATAAAGTCAGACGTGACTCCCATGCAAAGAATGTTGCATTTGAGTCTGAATTCTTTGCATGGGAGTCACGTCTGACTCTTCCAAGAGGACGAGAGCTGAATAAAAGCCTTGACAAGAACAACGTCTACGTATTCAGCACAGGTCAAACAAAATATTCGACAAGCTTTTTTTCCGGGTGTAATCCGTCATGGATCTCCCACGGCTCGGGGGAATTGCGGGAGTATGTCAGACTTCTACTGACTAAAACACCCGGGGTGTTCCACAGCATCGCTTCTGGAGAGGAGCCCTGGGAACGCTATGCCTACCAACGAACCCCTCCCACCTGCGGTCGCTCTTGCGAGCACGACTTTAACATTGCACCATCGAGCTATACTTCGACTAGACGCCCCGGAACACAAGGGACGTCTACGTCTGGCTAGGATGCCGGTGATGGACCCCCCGATTCATCACTAGCTAGCGCAGGCTAAGGCGGCATTCGTGCCGTGAAATGCGCACGACGCCGACCGGGCCTACTGCAGCGCATGGGCTGGGAGTTTGGGTCCCGCTCCCGCTCCCTTTCTGTCGTCTCCTTTTGCGTCATGACGGTGTCGCAAAATGTCACCATCGCGCGCCACGCCTCCCCACTGCCCACCATAGCTCGTATGATTGTCGGCAGTGTGAGGTCTCCACCTATAACCGCAGACAGGTGACTGCGCGGGATTGACCATGCTGGACACAGCTCCCGGGTGTGCTGGGCTGAGTCTATAGCTCTAGTATGACAGTGATGGCAAACTGCCGTCGGTTCGCGTCCTGCCACCTGGCACAAATATTTACCAAAACAGCCATGGCCAGTTAGTATCTGTGCCAGGTTAAATGTAAGAGGGGCATTTCCCTAGAGGCGTAGGCAGAGCAAACTTACTTCACGCCACTGCATGAAGTAAGGTATTAACGCGACTACTATGGAGCAAGCTGTGCTCAGGGTTTCTTTGTGTAAAACAAAGGGGGGTTATTATATATCCCTCAAAATATCCACATTATACGCCACACAATACGCCATAAGCATGCTAAATAGCTAGTCTACAGAGTTAACTGTCGGGAAAGAGATATCCTTTAGTATAATCCACATCCAATTGAAGTCATCCAGGTCACATATAAAAGCCTGGATATCATTAGGGAATAGGGGACTTGTGAAACTTGGTGCCACTGCATCATCAGATGTCTTGATAAAAGCTTTGACCAAACATTAGAAATAATACTGACGGGACTAAACTAGACTAGAGCTCAATGGTAAGGACACGCGCCTCTTAACCGAGGAGTGCGGGTTCAAACCCGGGCATGTACCTCTGTATTTTTCAAATCTATGTACGTATTTATTAACACTAGCTCGACGGTAAGGGGAAAACATCGTGATGAAACCAGCAAATTTAAACAACTTGGATTTGTAACCATGATCCAAAATTTGTCTGGTTCCCTTATCTTAGGGTAAAGAATGTCAGATCGCCAGTCGCTTCAATGTAATTATCAGACTCGCTAGATCCTGGATTATGGCCTAAGCGGATCCCGTCTAAGCACGGGACATAACGCTATGAAGATAATGACTGACGGGCCTAAACGCGATATGCATTATTTAATACATGAGTACTTACAGTTCAGTCAGTATAATTTCTACTGACAATGCAACGTGAAAGTTTAAAATCAAATATCTATATCTATATCTATATATATATAGAGAGTATTCAACAAATAAAACAAACCCAAACTCGATGGGTTAATGTTAAAATTTTTTGCTATATCGAATACTTGGAAAATTACAAAGATACAGCGCTTCAAAAATCTGGAGCGCGGCGCATTTACGGAACAAGTGACGTCACAAGGAACTTTAACGCGCTGTATTTGTCATTCAAATTTATTTGAACAAAAGGAAGAAAACGTAACCAATATTTTTTTTCTAATCTCATTATTACAGATAGACATAAAAGCTTGTATAGATACACTTCATTTCAACATGCTATGTCAACCTAAGCCAAAACTAAGAGAGCTGCCTAATGTTCGGTTTCGGTTTCGGTTTTGGCAAGAAATCTTGACTCGGTCAGGCAGTCACTACTGATCATTTCTCTTTATTCAATGAAAGTTAATAAATTACAGGTACTAAGTAGACGGATTTCGCATGAATCAAAGGATTTAATTCTGCATTAAAAACCCGTCTAGATGAAAAAAAAATCATCTTAGTAAGGAAAAAATATTTTTTAAAGTGCTGCTTATTATTGAAAAATAGACTTAATAATGTAGCTATACGCATTGCTATTTATTGAGAAAAACTTGAAAGATAAAAAACATTTTTAAATAATTTTACACTTAGGCGTGTTTTTTGCGAAAAGTATCGCACTTATGAAAAAATATGCAGATACTATTTTTGTAGGAAATTCAATTATCTATAACTTTTACCTTTAGCATTTTTCAATATTTTGCACTACTCATGAGTTATTTGCCTTTTTCGATCTTCCGCGCTTTTTTTTTTAGCTAACCTGATGTGTCAGAGACCTGAATTTCTGGATTGTTAAATATCTAGTACACACACAAATTTTCCCGTTGGTCCTATCCTTTCAGATCAAAATGGAAAACTGACCGGACTATTACTATCATCCCCAAGCTTCTAACCGCCCTATCTCGGATAATTTTAATACTAGCGAAAACATAAACAGGGCATTTCTTTATAAAATCTGATGCTCTACAACTTTTATTTAAACGTTTTTTTTTCTACTACTTACCGTTTTCCCAAAATTTCAAAAACAAATACTTTTTATTTTTTTTTCAAATGTTCTCGGGGGTGATTTTACAAAAAACTTTCACAGTTCGTTTTTAAATCTTTCAAAGTAACTTATATCAAAAATTCAAGTATTTACCTCAAATTCGTATTTAAAGGTCTATTTTCTTGGACTATTGTTAATTGTTAGTAGCTAGTAGCTGATATTACAAAATAAAGTTCTGTACATACGTTTTAATTGGCATTATGTTTATAAAAGAGATAAGTATAAAAAATGTCGTCTTATTGATACATCCAATTATCATACAATAAAAGAAATATTATCCTCATTCAAATCCCCAGTTAATTTCCAAATCGTCTACCTTCAAGCTTATATGTTAATGACAACTGTTTCAACTTCAGAGACATCTGAAGCAGCTTTCCCGCAAGTATAACGGTGTTATGAGACGTTTGCATACAGCGAGTAGTGATCGACAATAACACGAGACGTATCGTCGGCGATGCTGCAATACCGCGTTACCAACACTTAATCATAAGGTCTAACTTTGACTTAACCAACATTGAGAATGCTAGTTGACTCAAATATGCTTTTCGGTCAGTGAGATTGAGTATCAAAAATATTGAATACGAATTTTTTGCTTTATCTAATACTCGAAAAATGCTTCAAAGATAAGTGATAAATGGCGCTTTACGTCTCTTGTAAGGAAAAAAAATACGGAACTAGTGACGTCACGCGGAACTTTAACACGCTGTATCTTTATAATTTTTGGTTTACGAAGAAAAGAACAAAATACGTAAGCATTATTTTTTTGTAATCTTAATAACTTCTAATCTTAACGACTATGAAAAACATTTTGTCATCTTGTCTATTCGGCCTTATAATTAAGTGTTAGTTGCGGTATTGCAGCATCACCGACGATATCCCATCGTTTGTGAGTGTTAGGAATATGTGTGCAGTTTAACAAGCGTATCACCGCGGAATAGATAAAGACAGAAGACTTAACATGTGGTGTGACAATTCTTCTTAGTCGCGTTCTTCACTCCTGAAGGTTGTGTCCACACTGAAATATGTTGGTGACCTTTAAACATACCGTCTCCACGTTGTTCGGTCCGGCTTTAGCCTTGAGCGCCGAGGCTTGATCCGACACAGGTCGTCCCTACAACCTTCCCGATTATTGACAGCAGCCAGCTTGACAGAGATTGTCGTAATGTCACTTGACAATAAGTGCCGTAATGAGTTTTATGACACCGGTGCGCGCTTCTATGTATAACAGCGCCTGCGCATAACACAAAACATGATCAGTTCCCTGAGCCCAGTGTATGAGTACTGAATAAGACGCACGACCGATAGCGTATTGAGTAGTCAAACTTAAAAAAAAAACCTTTATTTCTCAAATTTTAAATTACAAGTTTAGAGACGCCCCAAGAAGTATAAATACTTGTGTTGGGAATGTCTCGCTCTTTCCAAATTTGTTATTATAATATGAGATGAAATAATTAAACTACTGGATAACAATTAGGGTGTATCATACACAAACGGCTTGGTTATGGAATAATTAAATTTTCTTTGAAAAAGGATTGAAAAGATTATGTCGCTCTGTTGTATTTCAATTGTCAAAATCAAAATCTCTTTAACGTAGGCCTCAAAAAAGCACTTGTAAATCGTCAAGTTACAGGTACAAGATAGAACAATTTGAATCTACCACCGGTACGGAATGTCGCATCTACCGGAGAAGAAACCGGAAAGAAACTTGGTAGTTACTCTTTTTTAATGCCAGATTTTATATAATAATTTAAATTTTCAGATTAAGTTAATATTTATACCAAGTCATACAGTTAATGTTCGTTGAAGATTTAGCCGAGTATTATTACAAGTAAAAGGTAAACCAGAGTAGACCAGCCTCTGAAGGTTAAACAGATGACATGATAAGGCACTGGTAAACCGTCACATAATTATGGCACAGCTGAACACACTTAGACAATAACCATGATAAACAGTTTACAAGCAATTTATATATTATTGGGTATATAATTTAACTATCAAATATTACCACTAGATCCCCTTGAAACTGGTCTTCTGTCTGTATCTGTTCTGTGACATCACATATCAACAACATACACGCAATTAACTGTATCATAAAATATGTCGAAGTCGTCATCTGCACCGCACTATTTGTAACTAGTGTTGCTGAAGTGTCGAGTTTATATCGATAGTTGATCTCATTCACTCATGTTATCGATAATTTTTATAATTAACGTATAAATAATATTAGTAGCTAACGTTTATTTCAAGGGTTAGTTTTTAACAATTTAACAAGAAGCCTAATTTTTTTTTATACATAGTCTTATTATGTGGCTCGATCGTTTGAGTGATGAGGTCCAAGCTAATAAACGCTATCGATAACATTGTTTTCTTGCAACACTACAATTTGTGTCATTTAGCATGTCAATAGAGATTCGTTCCTCGCGTCTACATAAAATATATATTACGCGTAATAATACATATTCCGCTGCATGTAAAAGATCAAGTTGTCTGTAAAAAGCAATTTATAACCGCTGACATGCCAACTGGCGCAAACATTAATATCCACATGTGTTCTGTTTATGATGTTTTGTTTCTATGATTCGTTGATACTTGTGACGTCATTAAATGAATGTGTTTTGTTCCCGATCCTCGCCGCACCACAGTTAGTCGCCCCGCGCCGCTCGTGAGAGGTCAACGACTTGCATGGATTCCCATACAAAGCACCACCTACGTACATTACATACCCTACCGTACCTCGACTGTACGCTAAAACATACCAAAATGCAATTCTCATCTTTATCATCTCGTCATACAGGCTACAATCGGTTGCGTGCTGTTGCTATGTTTTAGCCTATAGCAAAATTGAGCGAGATCTATTAGCAGTAAGGCTCGGAACGTATAGTTTGACAGGAAACGGCTTTAGCTTTCGTATTAGTAGCTTTTCCAATCGCGGGCCGACGTCCGCGCCGCTGGGACGACAAATAACGCTTTCGCTACGTAAATACGGAAGCGTGTACGAGGATAACTCGACATGCCATGAGATTTTATGTTATTTGACGCTCGGCTTTTGAGATTACTACTATTGACACTGGCCAAGTCAGAATACACCTTATGGCGTGAGAAGGTTTCCCCTTGCACGCTTCCATACTGCGTACGCGTGTGCGCGTGACCGCGACGCAGCGGCCGGCGGCGCGGCGCCGGCCGGGCCCGAACTGCAAGTAGGTGCGCTCGCCGCCAATTTTTATTATGGACTTAGATTCATTTCTTTTTGTATGATTTTATAAATTATGAAATTTTTAGCAATCAATTATTATTTAAAATGCGTAGTAACGCGCTCTCTGGTTGACCGGTCGGTCGCGTGCGCGGGCCGGGCCGCTCGCGAGGCAACAATTGCTGGACAATTGGTTCGGCGAGACGCGGGCGGCTCGCGCGTAGACACGTGCACTTTCGACGACTGCTAACGCTGCACTAACTTCAAACGTCGGACCTGAGCTCATCAAGGCCACGTGCCTTGACTGTATGCCGTTGTTAGATTTCTACATCGGTAGAGGTCTCTCGAAAGTATATTTGTCTACCCTAGCCCTAGCGTACCGACGCCCCACACGGTCTAAGCGACGTTTTAGTCGTAAACATACAACGTGACAAATGTACGTTAAGTGGTTGCGACGATGTTTCATTTGGATATGTGGGTACTGTCGATAGCACGACCATATTTATAATAGTAGGTAGTGTAGATTGCAGCAGTCGATACGAGTCACTGTATGGTTAATGACATCTAAAAGACGCATTGATTTCGCTTTAAACGCTTCAATGCTTTTAGTTTGATTTTTTATTTCGAATGCTTCTGAAGTATTTATTACTATTATCCATTGCTGCTCTCTAAGCTATGTGCGAAGTAAACGGAGTCTAATCTTTTTCAATATCGATACAATCGCATCGATGAATACACATCACTAAACTTACACTTGTCACGTGGTCCACAATGTCAGCCATTTTATTGTAAGGTCAACTGCCAGTGTTGCATATAAGCATCGTTTCTCAGTCTAAGTACGGATAATATCGATAGTTCTGTAATGTCGATATGTATATTCATTCTCTGTAAGTTTGTAGCTTGATAAGGGTTTCACTATTTTCGTTTTAAGGTAGGGTTTCTGAAAATGTATATGTATTTATTATGCGCCAATGTCGAGGCTTCTATGTATAATAGTAGGATCCGATGGTCCCTTATGACTAAAACTAAAGAGTTTGTAGTATTTGAAGTGTAATTGAAAGGTAAATGAAATCAGTGGTGCCAACACCACTAATATTCCACTTATCGAAATTATATGATATCTATTAAGGTACTCCATATGATGACGTTAGAACCAGAGTGATTTAAGTGACATTTGTAGTAAAAATGGTTTTTGACAATTGCAAAAAAAAAAAACAATTATTTTAGGCCACACTGATCTTTTTCCTGAGAAATGGGAAGCACATAGATCAGTGGCTGAAAGAATTATGATTTTTCTTTGCAATTGTGTAAAAAAAATGTTTTTTCCCAAAATGTCACTTAGATCAGGTTCTAACGTCGTCATATAGAAACTATTATTATTAGGGTGTAGCCACTTGCCATCTGAACCGTCAAATTGTGGTGGCACTCTTAAATACTGATGCAAGGATTAAGTATTCGATTCACTGGAGAGCTTTCGATCTAGCTTCTTCTAAAAACAGTATCGCATACTTGTAGTATCCTCTTCACAATGCGAGTTTTCGAAAGACATTGGCGCGATAAGAGAAACGATGCGACGTATATATGATACATTGAACCGTTTTTGTTTCAACTGGAGGCAGTTTGTGTCGGCTCTGGAAGTCCCTGTGGGCGTGTTGATGAATGCTTTGTGCTGCGATGCGAGTGTGAGTGCTTGGCGCGTAACGGTATCACAAGTAATGTAAGGCGGCGCTCGGGGTAATGGGGTTGATGGGCTAATTTCGACTCTATTTGGTGTGTATACGGAACGTTATAGCAAGAATTCAAGTTTCGGTCTTAATGCAAATGTGAAGTAATGGAGTGTCCGTTCGATTTGTAACTGGAAATGGTATAACAGTTGTTAGATTGCTAAGATACAGTTCTATGTTGCCAAAACAACGAATACTTAATTATTTAAAATGAACTGTATCAGTATGTTTATCGCATTAAGTCTATGCATGTCTGGTCAGTCACGTACATTTTAGATTTCGTAGACTTGACACAGACAGATGAAACCTT